>JANCRA010000126.1:1245018-1358140 GCA_024362935.1 Setophaga petechia | reverse complement strand
CGGGACTTCTCCTACCGCACCAGGCCATGCGACAGGGCAGAGCAGCTCTGGCAGAAATGTGTGCAGACACCCGTGACACAGGACGTGACAGACAACAGACACAACACGGACATAAATAGCCTGGCAAGGAAAATGGCCGCAAGAACTCAGAATGCAAAACGACATGACTGAGGCGAAACTGCTGCTGGGCTGATGCCAGGCTTTCTCACAGGCCCCACAAAAGGCTAAGGAAAAAGACACACAAAATCCAGACAACACACAATACACAAAAGACAAGTGACACGAGACACACCAGGACTGCTCTGCCCTGCACACCTCAGCGCTGTGAGCAAAAGTGAGACTTTTACTTCATGGGGCCTAAGGGGCCACTTCTTGGCTACTCTCAACTCCAGAGCCAATTCAAACCCCCCATATCCACCCCGGGAGTCCCAACCCAGCACCCCGCTTTCATCCCCTCCACTTATCTCTGGGACATCCGGGGCTGCCGCTCCGCTTCAGGTGCCAAGGAAGGCGGACGCACCGGCTGGCAAGCTGCTCCTGTCACCAGGCTGGTGTCTCTTGCATAGCTAGATTAAAAGAGAAACAAATATCACTGCCTGATATTGGCACAACAGCGGCCAAAACCAAACCAGTCTGCTACTCACCGTGCTCCTAAGAAGGCCCGGCACCTCCTAACCCCAACCCTCTGCCACAGATGGAATGCACCTGCACCTGAAAGAAAATGAGAACACATATCAAACATCCACAGGAGAACTCAAAAGCTGCCAACACCTTCTATCAATCAAGGAATAGCATCTAGACTCCAAGCACACCCCACATCACAAACTGCAAGTCCCCGGGACTTCTCCTACTGCACCAGGCCGTGCTACAGGGCAGAGCAGCTCCGACAAAAATGTGCGCTGACACCCGTGACACAGGAAACACAAGACATGACAGACAACGGGGACACAACACAGACAGATATATCCTGGCAAGGAAAATGCCTGCAAGGACTCAGATGACCGAGGCAAAACTGCTGCTAGGCTGATGCCAGGCTTTCTGGCAGGACCCTCAAAAGCCTAAGGTAAAAGACATGAAATGTCCAGACAACACATAATACACAAAAGAGAAGCAACACGAGACACACCGGGACTGCTCTGCCCTGCAAACCTCAGCGCTGGGAGCAAAAGTGAGATTTGCCTTTCAGGAGGCCTAAGGGGCCACTCCTTGGCTACCTTAAACTCCAGGGGCAATTCAAACCCCTCCTCCCCGCCCCGGGAGTCCCAACCCAGCACCCCGCTTCCATCCCCTCTGTGGGTCACAGCCCTCCACTTATCTCTGGGACATCCAGGGCTGCCGCTCCGCTTCAGGTGCCAAATAAAGCAGCCTCACCGGCTGGCAAGCTCCTGCTGTCACCGGGCTGGTGTCTCTTGCACAGCTAGATTAAAAGAGAAACAAATATCACTGTCTGATATTGGCACAACAGCGGCCAAAAGCAAACAAGTCTCCTACTCACCGTGCTCCTAAGAAGGCCCGGCCCCTCCTAACCCTCCGCCACAAATGTAATGCACCTGCACCTGAAAGAAAGTCAGAACACGTGTCAAACATCTGCAGGATAACTCAAAAGCTGCAAACACCTTCTATCAATCGAGGAATACCATCTAGAGTCCAGGTACACCCCACATTACCAACTGCAAGTCCCCGGGACTTCTCCTGCTGCACCAGGCTGTGCGGCAGGGGCAGAGCAGCTCCGACACAAACGTGCACTGACACCCGTGACACAGGAAACACAAGACATGACAGACAACGGGGACAGAACACAGACAGATATATCCTGGCAAGGAAAATGCCTGCAAGGACTCAGATGACTGAGGAAAAACTGCTGCTGGGCTGATGCCAGGCTTTCTAGCAGGACCCGCAAAAGCCTAAGGTAAAAGACATGAAATGTCCAGACAACACATAATACACAAAACACAAGCGACACGAGACACACCGGGACTGGTCTGCCCTGCACACCTCAGCGCTGTGATCCAAAGTGAGACTTTCCTTTGATGGGGCCTAAGGGGCCGCTTCATGGACACCCCCCACCTCCAAAGCAGACTCAAAAACCCCTCCCAGTAATTCCCAAACCAGCACCCCGCCTTCATCCCCTCTGTGGGTCACAGCCCTCCACTTATCTCTCAGACTTCTTCTGATGTTGCTCTCAGGTGCAAAAAAAGGCCACCTCGTCACCTGGGAAAGTCCTGCCGGCACCAGGCTGTTCTCTCTCAGACAGCTACAGGAAAGAAAACCAAACATCAAAGCCTGACCTTGGCACCACATCGGCCAAAACCCCACCAGTCTGCTACTCACCGTGCTCCTAACAATGCCCAGCTGCTCGGCCCGCACGCTTCGGGCACGCTCGCAGACCGAGGCCGTCGTCACAGGGGGTGCCTGGGCTAAGAGGAGAGGAGGTGATTTGGCATGGCTGAAACCTGAGTGCACCCTCGCTCCTCCTCCCTACTTCCCTGACTCACCGCACCTCTTTGGCCGTTGCTGAAGGCTTCCCTGGTAACACCTTTAAATAGACAAGGCAGAGGCTTCATCCCCGAGTCCCGGGATACTTCTGCAGGGCTCCTGAGAGCGGCAAACCTGGCCCGTCGGCCGCTTTCTGACTGAGGCTTGCTGTACTGCGAGTGGATTGCCTAAAGTGCAGAAACAGAGGCTTAGAGTGTCACCAGAAAGTGAGACTTGAGCAAAAACAACTGCTTCTGTATGCTACTCAATGCTCACCTCACCCACCCTCACCTTGACCGCTGACATCCAGCTTTACTTCCTAAAAAGAAAAAGAACAGTGCTGTAACAGAGTCACACTTTAAACCCCTCCTGCAGAGACAAAGAGGGACTGACCTGCTCAGGGGCCTACCTCACCCAGGACGGCTGGATGGATTTTGCCCTGGATTTGATCCTGCTGTGTCTGAAAGAAAGTGAGGACAAAATTCAAAGGGCTGCAGGATAACTACACATCTCCAAACATCTTGTGTCTATCTAGGAATATCACCTAGAGGCCAAGTACACCCCACATCAAAAACTTGCAGTCCCCAGGACTCGTCCTACTGCACCGGGCTGTGCAGCAGGGCAGACCAGCGCCGGCACAAATGTGCGCTGACACCCGTGACACAGGAAACACAAGACATGACAGACAACGGGGACAGAACACAGACAGATATATCCTGGCAAGGAAAACGCCTGCAAGGACTCAGATGACCGAGGCGAAACTGCTGCTTGGCTGATGCCAGGCTTTCTGGCAGGACCCTCAAAAGCCTAAGGTAAAAGACATGAAATATCCAGACAACACATAATACACAAAAGACAAGTGACACGAAACGCACCGGGACTGGTCTGCCCTGCACACCTCAGCACTGTGAGCAAAAGTGAGACTTGCCTTTCAGGAGGCCTAAGGGGCCACTTCTTGGCTACCTTCTTGGCTACCTTCAACTCCAGAGCTAATTCAAACCCTCCCTTCCCACCCTGTGAATCCCAACCCAGCACCCCACTTTCATCGCCTCTGTGGGTCACAGCCCTCCACTTATCTCTCATACTCCTTGGGATGCTGCTCTCAGGTGCAAAAAAAGGCCACCTCGTCACCAGGGAAAGTCCTGCTGGCACCAGGCTGTTGTCTCTCAGACAGCTACAGGAAAGAAAACCAAACATCAGAGCCTGACCTTGGCACCACATCGGCCAAAACCCCACCAGTCTGCTACTCACCGTGCTCCTAAGAATGCCCAGCTGCTGGCGCCGCACGCTTCGGGCGCGCTCGCAGACCGAGGCCGTCGTCACAGGGGGTGCCTGGTCTAAGAGGAGAGGAGGTGATTTGGCATGGCTGAAACCTCAGTGCACCCTCGCTCCTCCCCCCTACTTTACTGACTCACCGCACCTCTTTGGCCGTTGCTGAAGGCTTCCCTGGTAACACCTTTAAATAGACAAGGCAGAGGCTTCATCCCCGAGTCCCGGGATACTTCTGCAGGGCTCCTGAGAGCGGCAAACCCGGCCCGTCGGCCGCTTGCTGACTGAGGCTTGCTGTACTGCGAGTGGATTGCCTAAAGGGCAGAAACAGAGGCTTAGAGTGTCACCAGAAAGTGAGACTTGAGCAAAAACAACTGCTTCTGTATGCTACTCAATGCTCACCTCACCCACCCTCACTTTGACCGCTGACATCCAGCTTTGCTTCCTAAAAAGAAAAAGAACAGTGCTGTAACAGAGTCACACTGTTTAAACCCCTCCTGCAGAGACAAAGAGGGACTGACCTGCTCGGGGGCACCTCCTCACCCAGGACGGCTGGATGGATTTTGCCCTGGATTTGATCCTGCTGTGTCTGAAAGAAAGTGAGGACAAAATTCAAAGGGCTGCAGGATAACTACACATCTCCAAACATCTTGTGTCTATCTAGAAATATCACCTAGAGGCCAAGTACACCCCACATCAAAAACTTCAAGTCCCCAGGACTCGTCCTACTGCACCGGGCTGTGCAGCAGGGCAGACCAGCGCCGGCACAAATGTGCGCTGACACCCGTGACACAGGAAGCACAGGACATGACAGACAATGGGGACACAACACAGACAGAAATATCCTGGCAAGGAAAATGCCTGCAAGGACTCAGATGACCGAGGCAAAACTGCTGCTGGGCTTTCTGGCAGGACCCTCAAAGGCCTAAGGTAAAAGACATGACATGTCCAAACAACACATAACACACAAAAGACAAGTGACACGAGACACACTGGGACTGGTCTGCCCTGCACACCTCAGCACTGTGAGCAAAAGTGAGACTTGCCTTTCAGGAGGCCTAAGAGGTCACTTCTTGGCTACCTTCAACTCCAGAGCTAATTCAAACCCTCCCTTCCCACCCTGTGAATCCCAACCCAGCACCCCGCTTTCATCCCCTCTGTGAGTCACAGCAATCCACTTATCTCTCAGACTTCTTGCGATGCTGCTCTCAGGTGCAAAAAAAGGCCACCTCATCACCTGGGAAGCTCCTGCTGCCACCAGACTGTTGTCTCTCAGACAGCTACAGGAAAGAAAACCAAACATCAGAGCCTGACCTTGGCACCACATCGGCCAAAACCCCACCAGTCTGCTACTCACCGTGCTCCTAAGAATGCCCAGCTGCTGGCGCCGCACGCTTCGGGCACGCTCGCAGACCGAGGCCGTCGTCACAGGGGGTGCCTGGGCTAAGAGGCTGAAACCTCAGTGCACCCTCACTCCTCCCCCCTACTTTACTGACTCACCGCACCTCTTTGGCCGTTGCTGAAGGCTTCCCTGGTAACACCTTTAAATAGACAAGGCAGATGCTTCATCCCCGAGTCCCGGGATACTTCTGCAGGGCTCCTGAGAGCGGCAAACCCGGCCCGTCGGCCGCTTCCTGACTGGGGCTTGCTGTACTGCGAGTGGATTGCCTAAAGGGCAGAAACAGAGGCTTAGAGTGTCACCAGAAAGTGAGACTTGAGCAAAAACAACTGCTTCTGTATGCTACTCAATGCTCACCTCACCCACCCTCACCTTGACCGCTGACATCCAGCTTTACTTCCTAAAAAGAAAAAGAACAGTGCTGTAACAGAGTCACACTTTAAACCCCTCCTGCAGAGACAAAGAGGGACTGACCTGCTCAGGGGCCTACCTCACCCAGGACGGCTGGATGGATTTTGCCCTGGATTTGATCCTGCTGTGTCTGAAAGAAAGTGAGGACAAAATTCAAAGGGCTGCAGGATAACTACACATCTCCAAACATCTTGTGTCTATCTAGGAATATCACCTAGAGGCCAAGTACACCCCACATCAAAAACTTGCAGTCCCCAGGACTCGTCCTACTGCACCGGGCTGTGCAGCAGGGCAGACCAGCGCCGGCACAAATGTGTGCTGACACCCGTGACACAGGACGCACAGGACATGACAGACAACGGTGACACAACACAGACAGAAATATCCTGGCAAGGAAAATGCCTGCAAGGACTCAGATGACCGAGGCAAAACTGCTGCTTGGCTGATGCCAGGCTTTCTGGCAGGACCCTCAAAAGCCTAAGGTAAAAGACATGAAATATCCAGACAACACATAATACACAAAAGACAAGTGACACGAGACACACCGGGACTTTTCTGCCCTGCACACCTCAGCGCTGTGATCCAAAGTGAGACTTTCCTTTGATGGGGCCTAAGGGGCCGCTTCATGGACACCCCCCACCTCCAAAGCTGACTCAAAAACCCCTCCCAGTAATTCCCAAACCAGCACCCCACTTTCATCCCCTCTGTGGGTCACAGCCCTCCACTTATCTCTCAGACTTCTTGTGATGCTGCTCTCAGGTGCAAAAAAAGGCCACCTGGGAAAGTCCTGCTGGCACCAGGCTGTTGTCTCTCAGACAGCTACAGGAAAGAAAACCAAACATCAGAGCATGACCTTGGCACCACATCGGCCAAAAGCCCACAAGTCTGCTACTCACCGTGCTCCTAAGAATGCCCGGCACCTCCTAACCCTCCGCCACAGATGGAATGCACCTGCACCTGAAAGAAAGTCAGAACACGTGTCAAACATCTGCAGGATAACTCAAAAGCTGCAAACACCTTCTATCAATCGAGGAACAGCATCTAGAGTCCAACTACACCCCACATCACAAAGTCCAAGTCCCCAGAACTCGTCCTATTGCAGCAGGCTATGTGGCACAGCAGAGCAGCTCTGGCACAAATGTGTGCAGACACCCGTGACACAGAACGTGACAAACAGGGGGACATTAGACAGGACACATTATGCTTGTGCTGAGGGCCTCAAGGGGAAAAAGCAAAAGGGACCCCAAAGACACACTAGGTAACACGGTACACTGGACAACACCACACGGACCGGAACTGTTCTGCGCTGCCCGCCTGAAAGCTGCCATCAAAAGTAGAGCCTGTCCCTTTAGCTGTCCTAAGAGGCCCCTTGGAGAAGATGGCTTTTCCCTCTGCTGATTTTTAAATCTTTCCCAAGAACTCCCAACCCGCTACTCTCCCATCATCCCATCTCCAGGCCGTGGCCCCCAACTTATCTTTTGGATGATTGGTGATGTGGATCCACGTTGCATCTGAAATGAGCCTGGCTCGGAGGGCCCCATGATGGCCTGTTAGCCTCTCGGTCAGCTACAATAAAGAAAACCAAAACCAAAGTATGAGTACAGAGTTATGTGGGCCAAACCCCAGCAAGCCAGCTACTTGCCCTCTCCTGAGTGTGCCTGGCTCCTTCAGGCTCCAGCCTCATCCTGATTGCAAGGGTGCAGCCTTCATTAGGAGTGGCACCTGGGTTAGAGAAAAGCAAAGCTAAAAGGCATCCCTGTGAGTGCAGTAGATGACCTTGTGTGCTTTAAGATACGGGAATGCCTCTGCTATGCTTCTGAAAAGCCTTGTGTTGGGGAGCCCTCAAATAAACACCCTTCCTCTCCCTGCTGCCTTCAAACTCCCCCCAGCAATAACTTCTAACTGGATACATGCTCAGCTTCCTAATCACAATCCTCAACTCACCTGAAGCCCCAATCTCAAATATCATCTCCAACACAGGGCAGATGCCTCTTGTGACAAGATGAATCTGCTGAAAAAACGTTGTGCTTAACACAACCTGGATTCTCTGGAAGCTGCGCTCCTACCAAAAAAAAAAAAAAAAAAAAAAAAAAAAAAACCGAAACAAAATAAGAACAAAACCAGAAATTACAAATGCACTTTACCACCCCTAAATACAAAAACCAAAATTGTGAACTTAAATACTCCCTGTATTCCATGCTCTTTTCTTCAGTCTCTTCCAAGCCTCTGCTGCTTTAGATGCCCAGAAACACCTGCTGAAAACAAGCTGGGATAAACTGAAAGAGCCTCTTCACTGAAATGAAAGGAGAGCACTTTCCCCAGCACATCCCAGAGAGGGAATGAAGCCCCTCAGCAAAAGCTGGGGTTAATATACCCCTGATTGTGCCCGCCTCTCCTTCCCATGATGCCCGGGACAAGGGAGGGGGCTGATCCCACCAGGTATAAAAACCCTCAGAGCGGCTGCAGCTGTTTGGCTCCTCTGACTCAAGTTCAAAGGGAGTAAAGGGTTTGTTAGAGAAGAAAGCTCTACAGAAAAGTAACAGCACTTTCTTTTTTGCAACAGCTATTTGGAGCAGAACAACAGAAAACTGGTAAGATATAAAACTTTGTGTTTAGATAGCATAGTTAGATAAATCGGGTAATTGGGTGATTTGCTGTTAAGGTATATAATTATTCTGTGTTTAACAAAACCCATCCAATAAATTAACACCCAAAATTCCAGCAGCTGAGCTGGCCTTACCAAATCTCTCAAGTTAAGTTAGGATATCCCTCCCTTCCTATCCCCCTCCCTCCCTCCCTCCTTCTCCAGAGCTGGTTTTATTAGCACATTTCAATCAATCCCAAGCCTGCAATGATGCACTCTCACTTGAAGGAAGGGGATAAATCTGCAAAGGTCACTAAATCCATAAAAGCACGTCCTCATTGCTGCAATACTCACCAGCCCATCCGGCCAAGATCAGAGCTCTCTGCCCACCCAGGAGATGGTAACTAGCAGGGACCTTTCTCCCACTCTCCAGCACAGACCTGTCAAGGCAGAGAGAAGTTTACAGACACCGGGAGGTGGCAGGACGGCACGGGTGACCGGCCTCACCTCCAAAGCCGGCGGCAGAAACGGCGGCGAGCGCCGGGATCCCGCTCCGCCTCCTGCGCCGCCTGCCCGCCGCCCCGCCGGGGTTGTCCGGCCCGCGCGGTCGATTCCACCGCCCGGAGAGGGGCGTGTGCGGGCTCGGGGGGTGCAGCCCTGTTCCGACGCTGCTCGCCCGCCCCGCGCCCGCTGCCCCCGGCCCGCCGAGCGCTGCGACCGCGCCTCTGCCGCCCGCCGAAACCGGCCCCGCCGCGGACATTGTTCTCAGCCATCGTGTCCCTTTGCACCCCTGAACGTCCTTCCCCCGTGCGCAGCATTTACAGACACCGCCCCGCCCGCCGCTCGCTCCCGCCCCTCGCTCGGCAGCCGCGTCCCTCCCCTGCCCCCGGAAAGCAGCGGCGAGGGGCAGGGGGCTAGCTCGGGGAGGCTGCAGTACTACTTTCTGGCCACAGGGCGGCAGACCTACCGGGCTCTGCGATTTTCTCGCCCATTTCGCCACCATCTTCAGAAGGTCGAAGAAAGTCCGAGACATTCGGGACTCACCGCCCCCAAGATGGCGGCCACGAGAGGCCCTCCCGGCAGCGAGAGGCGTTTTCCCCGATGCGTGGCGGAAACCCGACAAAATACGCAGCCCCGCGGCGCCGCTGAGCCCACAGCCCCTGACGGGTACGCTTGAAACACCACAGAAAACGCCGCCGGAGCCGCGCCGGCGTCGGTGTTCCGCCACTCCCAAGATGGCGGCCGCTCGGCTGCCTGTCGCTGCGCGGCTGCAGTACCGCGCTCTGCCCACAAGGTGGCAGCACTGCCGCGCGCTTCGGAGCTGCGGGCAGAAAAAGCGGCAGAAATGAACGGGGGCGATCCCCCCCCCCCCCCACCAAAAACTCCTCCGAAATAAATGCGCCAAAACAACCGGGAAGAAGAAAAAAACCATCCCTCCTCTAAGCCGAAAGGATAAAAAAACCAAAATCAATCCCCAACAATTGCTTTGAAAAATATTTAGATATTTTAAAAATATTTTTTCATAATAATATTCACATTTCCATTTATGTTCTTTGATGTATAATGTCTATTTATACGTTTCTACTTTTAAATAAATTTATTTTCTATATTACATCTATTCCTATTACTGAGATTTCTTTCTATATTTTTATACATATTTTTACATATTCATTATATATTTCTGCGTTAATTTTTACTTCTGTATCACTTCTATTATTTCAAATAAAACCTCTGCATCTACCCAAATAAAACCCAAAATGGACCCCTTTGCTTTCAACTGTATTCAAATTTTTTTTAAAAAATAAATATTTATATTTAAATTTATATTTAAAACGCATATTTATGTATGTTTATTTTTACATTTCTAATTTCCCATTTCTTTAAACATTTTTATTCTATTATACATCTGTTCCTATTAGTTCTATTTTTTTATATATTTTCATTCATATCTTCATATATTTATTTTTATTTCTGTGTTAAGATTTTTACTTTTGCAATACGAAAATTATTTAAAATAAAACCCTTGCCTCTACCCAAATTAAAGCCAAAAAGAACCCCTTTCCTTTCAACTATATTTAAATATTTTTAAGTGGTATTTTTCAGATTCATCTTCACATTTTCCTTTTAAATGTATTCTAATGTATACCGTTATTTGTATTCCATATTAAATCGCTTCCTATTATTTATATTTACTTATATTTTTTATAGATATATATATCTATCTTGATTATATATCTCATATTTAGAAATACAGAACAGCAATAATCTATATTCATATTATTTGAAACGAAAACCCTGCCTCTAACTCAATAAGAACAAAAAAAAAAAACCCAACCCTTTCTCTTAAAAAGTATTTAAATAGATTTTATCCTTACATTTTCATATTTCTACTCACATTTATGTTTATCATGTACGTTAATGGATATGGCTTACTTATACATTTACCTTTATTAATGTCAATTTATAAATACATTTATATTCTGTATTACGTCTATTTCAAGTTCTTAGTTAGACACATTTAAACATATCTTTACATATTGATTATATATTTCTGTGTTAAGATTTTGACTTCTGTAACACTTCTATTATTTAAAATCAAACCCCTGCCTCTACTGAAATAAAAGCCCAAAAATTCCCTTTCTTTTAAACGATATTTACATATTTTTATATTTATATTCCCATTTATAATTTCTATTGCCATATAATGCCATTTACATTCTATACTACAACTCTTCGTATTACTCACATATGTTTAGATTTATATTCATAGTTTAGTCATTTCTCTTTATATATTTTTTATATATTTCTATCTTAAGAGTCACATTTTTATTATACTTAGATGATTTAAAATAAAACCCCTGCCTCTAACCAAATAAAAACCAAAGACACCCCTTTATTTAAGCCATATTTAAAATGCTAAAAATAATTTTATTTTTCCTAATTCTATTCACATTTACACTTATAATTTTTATTTCTATTTAAATATATATATTAGGAAGAATACCTTTTGAGATAAAAATAGATCTGTTATTTTTATATTACGTATTACTTTCACTTATATTTATAATAAATATTTATAGATATTGGTGTATATATATTATATATTTGTATATTGGTACTCCTATTTTATATTATTTATATTTATATCATTTATTAAAAAACCCCAGCCTATAACCTAATAAAAACCAAAAATTCCCCAAGTTATTTTAACTATGTTGAAATATATTTATATTTACAATCTATATCTTTGTATTTATATATAATAGACTATCATTTTTATGTCTTTTCTGTTACAATAATATACTAGATATAAAGTTTTATGTATTTATGTATTTGTTTTCTATATTTACGTTTACTACTATAATTTTATATCTATTTTAAAATTCATATTTATTTCTATTTTCATCTATATATTAGACCATATCAATTCATTAACCCAACACATCAGAACCACAGAGATCCTGTACCTTCCTCAGCACCAGTACACAGCACACGCTCGTCCCATCGCAGCGGGTCGGAACAAAACCTGTTTCTGTTGCTGACGGAACAAAGATCCCACAACACCGAACCCTCATAAAAACACAAACCAATCTAACTGTCAATAAATTTCAGATCCCACCAGAACTAGCCCCAAACCTCCGTACATGCTCATCATAAACTTCCTCCTAAACCAGTATCTCAAAAACCCAAACAACTCAAATGCACATTGAAAATGACATAATATTCACATTTCCATTTATAATGTCTGTTGATGTATAATGTCTGTTCATACATTTCTACTTTTAAATAAATTTATTTTCTATGTTACATCTATTCCTATTACTTAGATTTCTTTCTATATTTTTATACATATTTTTACATATTCATTATATATGTCTGCGTTAATTTTTACTTCCCTATCACTTCTATTATTTCAAATAAAACCTCTGCATCTACCCAAATAAAACCCAAAAAGGACCCCTTTGTTTTCAACTGTATTCAAATTTTTAAAAAATTAAATATTGATTTTTAAATTTATATTTAAAACGCATATTTATGTAGAATGTTTATTTTTACATTTATAATTTCCCATTTCTTTAAACATTTTTATTCTATTTGACATCTGTTCCTATTAGTTCTATTTTTATATTTTTTTATTCATATCTTTATATATTTATATTTATTTCTATGTTAAGATTTTTACTTTGGCAACACTAATATTATTTATAATAAAACCCGTGCCTCTACCCGAATTAAAGCCAAAAAGAACCCCTTTCTTTTCAATTGTATTTAAATATTTTTAAATGGTATTTTTCAGATTCATCTTCACATTTACATTTAAAATGTGTTCTAATGTATACCGCTATTTCTATTCCATATTAAATCGCTTCCTATTATTTATATTTCCTTATATTTTTTTATAGATATATATATCTATCTTGATTATATATCTCAATATTTAGAAATACAGAACAGTAATAATCTATATTCATATTATTTGAAACGAAAACCCTGCCTCTAACTCAATAAGAACAAAAAAAGAAAAAACCCCACCTTTTCTTTTAAAAAGTATTTAAATAGATTTTATCCTTATGTTTTCATATTTCTACTCACATTTATATTTATCATGTACGTTAATGGATATGCCTTACTTATACATTTACCTTTATTAACGTCAATTTATAAATACATTTATATTCTGTATTACGTCTATTTCAAGTTCTTAGACACATTTTAACATATTTTTTACATATTGATTATATATTTCTGTGTTAAGATTTTGACTTCTGTAACACTTCTATTATTTAAAATCAAACCCCTGCCTCTACTGAAATAAAAGCCCAAAAATTCCCTTTCTTTTAAACGATATTTACATATTTTTATATTTATATTCCCATTTATAATTTCTATTGCCATATAATGCCATTTACGTTCTATACTACAACTCTTCATATTACTTACATATGTTTAAATTTATAGTCATAGTTTAGTCATTTCTCTTTATATATTTATTATATATTTCTATCTTAAGAGTCACATTTGTATTATACTTAGATGATTTAAAATAAAACCCCTGCCTCTAACCAAATAAAAACCAAAGACACCCCTTTATTTAAACCATACTTAAAATGCTGAAAATAATTTTATTTTTCCTAATTCTATTCACATTTACACTTATAATTTTTATTTCTATTTAAATATATATATTAGGAAGAATACCTTTTGAGATAAAAATAGATCTGTTATTTTTATATTACGTATTACTTTCACTTATATTTATAATAAATATTTATAGATATTGGTGTATATATATTATATATTTGTATATTGGTACTCCTATTTTATATTATTTATATTTATATCATTTATTAAAAAACCCCAGCCTATAACCTAGTAAAAACCATAGTTATTTTAACTATGTTGAAATATTTTTATATTTACAATCTATATTTATATATCTTTGTATTTATATATAATAGACTATCATTTTTATGTCTTTTCTGTTACAATAATATACTGTATATAAAGTTTTATGTATTTATGTATTTGTTTTCTATATTTACGTTTACTACTATAATTTTATATCTATTTTAAAATTCATATTTATTTCTATTTTCATCTATATATTAGACCATATCAATTCATTAACCCAACACATCAGACCCACAGAGATCCTGTGCCTTCCTCAGCAACAGTACACAGCACACGCTCGTCCCATCGCAGCGGGGCGGAACAAAACCTGTTTCTATTGCTGACGGAACAAAGATCCCACAACATTGAACCCTCATAAAAACACAAATCAATCTAACTGTAAATAAATTTCAGATCCCACCAGAACTAGCCCCAAACCTCCGTACATGCTCATCATAAACTTCCTCCTAGACCAGTATCTCAATAACCCAAACAACTCAAATACACATTGAAAATGACATAATATTCACATTTCCATTTATAATGTCTGTTGATGTATAATGTCTGTTCATACATTTCTACTTTTAAATAAATTTATTTTCTATGTTACATCTATTCCTATTACTTAGATTTCTTTCTATATTTTTATACATATTTTTACATATTCATTATATATTTCTGCGTTAATTTTTACTTCCCTATCACTTCTATTATTTCAAATAAAACCTCTGCATCTACCCAAATAAAACCCAAAAAGGACCCCTTTGTTTTCAACTGTATTCAAATTTTTAAAAAATTAAATATTGATTTTTAAATTTATATTTAAAACGCATATTTATGTAGAATGTTTATTTTTACATTTATAATTTCCCATTTCTTTAAACATTTTTATTCTATTTGACATCTGTTCCTATTAGTTCTATTTTTATATTTTTTTATTCATATCTTTATATATTTATATTTATTTCTATGTTAAGATTTTTACTTTGGCAACACTAATATTATTTATAATAAAACCCGTGCCTCTACCCGAATTAAAGCCAAAAAGAACCCCTTTCTTTTCAATTGTATTTAAATATTTTTAAATGGTATTTTTCAGATTCATCTTCACATTTACATTTAAAATGTATTCTAATGTATACCGTTATTTGTATTCCATATTAAATCTCTTCCTATTATTTATATTTCCTTATATTTTTTTATAGATATATATATCTATCTTGATTATATATCTCAATATTTAGAAATACAGAACAGTAATAATCTATATTCATATTATTTGAAATGAAAACCCTGCCTCTAACTCAATAAGAACAAAAAAAAAAACCCCAACCCTTTCTTTTAAAAAGTATTTAAATAGATTTTATCCTTATGTTTTCATATTTCTACTCACATTTATTTTTATCATGTACGTTAATGGATATGCCTTACTTATACATTTACCTTTATAAATGTCAATTTATAAATACATTTATATTCTGTATTACGTCTATTTCAAGTTCTTATTTAGACACATTTAAACATATCTTTACCTATTGATTATATATTTCTGTGTTAAGATTTTGACTTCTGTAACACTTCTATTATTTAAAATCAAACCCCTGCCTCTACTGAAATAAAAGCCCAAAAATTCCCTTTGTTTTAAACGATATTTACTTATTTTTATATTTATATTCCCATTTATAATTTCTATTGCCATATAATGCCATTTACGTTCTATACTACAACTCTTTGTATTACTCACATATGTTTAAATTTATAGTCATAGTTTAGTCATTTCTTTTTATATATTTATTTCTATCTTAAGAGTCACATTTTTATTATACTTAGATGATTTAAAATAAAACCCCTGCCTCTAACCAAACAAAAACCAAAGACACCCCTTTATTTAAGCCATATTCAAAATTCTAAAGATAATTTTATTTTTCCTAATTCTATTCACATTTACACTTGATTTTTTATTTATAAATTTTTATTTCTATTTAAATATATATATTAGGAAGAATACCTTTTGAGATAAAAATACATCTGTTATTTTTATATTACATATTACTTTCACTTATATTTATAATAAATATTTATAGATATTGCTGTATATATATTATATATTTGTATATTGGTACTCCTATTTAATATTATTTATATTTATATCATTTATTAAAAAACCCCAGCCTATAACCTAGTAAAAACCATAGTTATTTTAACTATGTTGAAATATTTTTATATTTACAATCTATATTTATATATCTTTGTATTTATATATAATAGACTATCATTTTTATGTCTTTTCTGTTACAATAATATACTAGATATAAAGTTTTATGTATTTATGTATTTGTTTTCTATATTTACGTTTACTACTATAATTTTATATCTATTTTAAAATTCATATTTATGTCTATTTTCATCTATATATTAGACCATATCAATTCATTAAACCCAACACATCAGAACCGCAGAGATCCTGTACCTTCCTCAGCACCAGTACACAGCACACGCTCGTCCCATCGCAGCGGGTCGGAACCAAACCTGTTTCTGTTGCTGATGGAACAAAGATCCCACAACATTGAACCCTCATAAAAACACAAATCAATCTAACTGTAAATAAATTTCAGATCCCATTAGAACTAGCCCAAAACCTCCATACATGCTCATCATAAACTTCCTCCTAGACCAATATCTCAAAAACCCAAACAACTCAAATACACATTGAAAATGACATAACTGCTAACAAAAAGTAACACCAATTAAAAATGAAATAAAACCAACTCACTACACTCAAAACTGTACAACTGACCCTAAACATTACTAAAAAAAGCCCCCAAAGCTCTTCCTTGATGCTAACTCACAAATAATAACTTTCATAGATTGTTGGTTATTTTAAAAATTTTTTGAAAAACTAATTAAAAGCATGAAAATATAAAAATCTCAACTATTAAAATCCTAGAAACTATCACTACCCAAATTAAAAAACATACTGCCTATAAAAACCCACCGTGTCCCCAAAAATAAAACCAAAAATAAAACATTAAAACACAAAAAAAATCAGAACTTAGCAACACTGAATCTGTAACCTTGGAGAAGTTACACCGTATCCCTTATCATCCACCAACTACAAACAACATAGAACAATACAATCAATTCTTAAAAAACACCTTAAAACCACTACATTAAAAAACCTTTCAAAAATTGAAAACTGCATTTAACAAAAGCCAACTAATAAATTTACACCCAAAACTCCAGGACCGAGCTGGGCCTACCAAATCTCTATGTTTATACATACAGTGAACAAAACCAAAATCCCGGTAGTACCTATCACAAGTCTCTGAAAGAAACCTATTGAAATTCATCCTACCTCAAATACAAACCCACCCACCCAGAAAGTTAGCCTCACTCAAAAAACAATTCACACAGAGTTAACAATACCAAGACATAAAACCACACACCATATACCACCAACTAATATAATATTGAGGGGAAAAAAAACCCACACTTTTTCTTTTTTTTTTTTTATTAACTTTCTTTATTAGCTGGAACAAAAGATTTTGCCAGGACTGTAACAACAACAACTTCTTCTTTTTCTTCTTCTCCTTCTGAAATGTCCCTTCTCATTCCCAAATTCCTTACAACTTCTGAGTTTAAATCCAAGCAAAAAGCCAAATTTCTGCACTTGTGCGTTTGATGCTCCAGTCACATTCCCTGTTTCCCTCCACATCTTCTTGCAGTCTTCACGCTGTCCTGCCGTGATGAGTTTGACAGAAGAATTGGCACATGGTAAGAGAGGATCTCCCTCCCTCCCTCCCTCCCCAGAGCTGCTTCCTCAGTGCATTTCAATCAATCCCAACCCTGCAATGATGCATGCTCACCCCAAGGCTCACCCCAAGGCTCACAGCAAGCTGCAGCAGCTCAGGCTTACTTGGCTCCAGGGCTCTGTGCCTCAGAGAGCTGAGAAAACTTCTGATGAGCCTCTGCTCCAGTAAATAGAAATGCAAACTCAGCTCCATCTCAGAGCCTCAGTGACCCCGGCCAGCCCCTTTCTCACCTCCCTGTGTCACAATGGCTTCCAGGCAGAAGGATGCAAAGCAGGTTTTTGTCTTTTCTCTAGAGTGCCAAAAGGTAAAATATTTAGGCTTTGAAATAACTAATTACCCTCTCTTTGAACTCTCCCAAGGACAGTTTTAAAGAAAAGACAGAAGATGGCTGCTGAATCCATATGGGATGAGGTGGAAAGCAGCAAGGATCCCAGGCCAGCAGCGTTGCCGGGCGGCATCACGTTTCCTGCCGCCTCGTGTCAAGGCACACAGCTGCAAAGCCCCGAAGCCTGCAAGCCCTGGAGCTGCCACGTGCATGGACCTGGTTCTCTTCCCAGGTGCCCAGAGGGAAACCTGAGGGCGGGTGTCCGCCCCGAGGGTGCGCACGGAGCCCCGGGCAGGGATGGAGTCGCTGACTGCTCTCTGGGGACGAGACCCTGCCTGCAGGTGACGCTGGCTTGTCCTCTCCCTGTGGGACAGGGACCTCCAGTGTCTATGACCAGCCTCATTTTGTCAGCATCCAGGTGCTGTGTTAGAGCCAGAGGGGTCAAGGCTTTCCAGAACCATAGGATCCTTTAGGTTGGAAAAGCCTTCTAAGGTCATCAAGCCCAGCTGCTGCCCCAGCACTGCCAAGCCCCCACCCAAATCAGGTCCCTAAACACCACATCTTGACATCCTTTAAATGTCTCCAGGCATGGAGACTTCCCTGGGCAGCCTGCTCCTACTTCCCTGGGCAGCCTGCTCCTATGCCTGACCACCCTTTCAGTGATGAAATTTTTCCTCCAAGCCGATCTAAGTCTTCCCTGCTGCGACTTGAGGCCATTTCCTTTTGCCCTGTCACTTCTTACGGGGGAGATCTCGGTACTTAAACCTTACCTGCTCGTTCCCTAGGAGGTCTCTGGCTTGGCTGGATGAGACGAGAAACACTCCCACCACAGGAATGGGAGCTCAGGAGGTCCCACACCGAGGCAGGGGGAGCAGCTGTCCTCACCAGAGCTCGCACGTCAGTTCTCAGGGATTGGCTCTGCTTTTCCTCCCGGGCAGATCTCTGCTGACTGCCTCAGAATTGCCTGTTGGGGGGGGGAATAGGTTAGCCAAGTTTTTATCCTGACTTACCTGATGTTTTTGCCTGCTTTGCTTCTTCCTGACTTCCTTCTGCTAAGAAAACAGCTGCCTTTGGACTTCTAGGGGGAACTTTCACATAATTCTTGAAAAGGAACTACAGAAAAGTGCCTCACTTTTAAACACTCGGCCAAGAAGACAGATAATTGCAGCTCCTCCATCCCCACTGCCTGCAGAGCTGGCAAGCACCAGGGCAGCTCCGCTTCTCCTTCAAGTTGTTCCCAAATCTGCTGGAAGAACTGAAGGCTGCTTTGGCGTTCCGTTGCTCCGCTTTTCCCGAAAAAGATCTTTTGGTGCTGTTATCCCTCCGTGGGAAGGGCCTTGCTGTCTCACGCACTCGGTGACACGAGGCTACACGAAGCTGCAGCAGCCTCTGCTCCGGGTGGGAAGGGCTTTCTTCCTCCTCTGGCACCTGGCTGGCACAGGTTGCTCAGAGATGCTGGGGCTGCCCCATCCCTGGAAGTCTTCAAGGCCCATTGGTGCTCTGGGACGAGGCTCTGAGCAACCTGGTCTGTGGAACCACATCCCTGCCCACGGCAGCAGGCTTGGAATGAGGCCATCTTTAGAGTCCCTTCCGACCTGAACTATTCCATGATTCTATGAACTCAAAAAACTTGGGGAATAAATCTGTAAAGGTCACTAAATACATACAAGCATATCCCCATCAGCATAGTTTTGAATGGAAAGTATATCTACCAAGAGGGAGAGGTATTCTATGTATTTGCTCTTGCTACCTTTCAGGGGTAATTTTAGCTATGGCTCCAAGTTTTAAAATATTTTCTTTTGAAATCATAAGCAGTGTTCAAATTTTACCATTTTTACACTATTGCACAAGTAAAAATTGCTGCCAATCGGGCCGTGTCATTCTTTATGGAGCACAGCCATCGTGACAGTATTTCTGGGACAAACATTTTCAGGATGTCGTGCCACAGAGAGCACCAAATTCCATATCGATTGGCAGTTCAGCTCCTCCACATCAGAAAGCTAAACTAGGACAAGACAGCCTTGGGCTTCACGAATGGCAAGGCAATAAGAGACAGGCCTTAATAATACCATTACAATTTCCACAGCTCTGTCACCTGATCTGTGACAGCACAGCAACCTGGCCAAGGGGAAGGTGACCCTGCCCAGGACAGGGGGTGGAATGAGGTCCTTTTTAAGGTCCCTTCCAACCCACACCATTCTATGGTGCGACCCAACAGCAGAGCTGTAAGCGAGGAGAAGGATGAATTCCTTTGGAAGGGTAACGTTTTGCCTCTCTAGTAGCGGGCTTGTGTTGGCAGGGTTGTTTTGCTTTTCCACTGACCTTGGCTGAAGGTGTTTCGCCGTGCGGAGAGCGGTAACGGCCTGGTGCGCGCGTTGTTCCTGGGCAGATCGCACGGAGCCGGAGGGCAAAGAGCCCCCGGCGGTTCTGTGACAGGAGCAGATACTCCTCCCTGCATCTGGGAATATCCCAGAGGGATTTTTCCGGCCGATGGCAACAGCAGACCGGTGTGTACTGCAAGGCCAGACTCTGCAGGCCGCCTGAAACCTGGCTGGGCTCTACCCAAAGCATCTCTCGGGTCTGCTTCTCCTGCTCCTGGGATTGAGCCTAGCTGGTACCCCAGGGCATGGTTACTGGAATACAGAATAACCGGTGCTGCAGAGAACTGCGCTACAAACTCTGCAGCTCTCGGTGTGTTTGCAGGGCTTAAAACACACCCGGTGCATTTGAAACAGATGAGAATTATGGCTCCCCCTGAATAAACGTGATTTCTCTCCTAGATATCATTTTGAAAAATAATACTTCAAGGGGTGATCAGAATGGGAGCACAGACAAACACAAAAAATAAAAACTACAGTGTTTGATGCTTTATCAAACAAAGGTGCATCTGCCCTACCGTGTCCGGAAGCTGGACTGCTGGACCCAACTTGGCAGCGCATTCTTGTCATTGCTTCTGAGCCATCTTCACCGGCTGCTCTCGTGGCGTTTGCCGTGCCATTTGCAAATTACAGTACTAGTGAACCTGGAAGACAAAACACAAGATAAATTTACAGCTGGACATTCAAATCCTTTTCTCCACAATGCAATCAATGTACAGCTTTCCCCTTAAGCTGAAGTATTCATAGAAGCATTCAGGTCAGAAAAGCCCTTCAGGCAGTGAAAATGAGCATTTAGGTGTGGTGTGAAGCTTGGGGAGTGCTGAAGAGGCTGTAAAAGTTAACCGATATTCTTTGGGAATTACAAATAGAAAATGGGAGGAATTAATGAACAATGAATCCCCTGCAGAAACGCCACAAGGGACAGCTTGCAGAGGAGATGCCTGAAAGCCAAAGCTGTGCTTCGGTGGCATCTGTGGTGGCAATTTTGCAGAGTGCCCGTACACAAGTTTGTTTTCGCTGTGATCGGCGAGCGGTGGCACCCCAGAGCAGGAGGTGCTGTGGCTCAGAAGACCTGGCTGTGACAAATACGAGTTATTGTCCCCAAGCGCACGCCAGTGGTCTGGGAAAGGGTGACGCTGGCTGACGTTTCTGTTGTGTTTGCTAAAGGGGGGAGCTGCTCGGTCCTCCTCACTTCACTGATGCTCCCAGTTGTGGTACAGGTGAATGGCACCACTGGGCTGTGCTTCGCCTCCCTGGATATTTTCTGTGCAGGGAACTGCAATGCCATTGCAACTTCTCTGCTCTCACATAATTCCTCCAGAAAAAAACAGTACCTTGAAGGGGAAAGTGCCTTGTCCCCGTCCCGAATCCTTTGCCGCTTGAGGTAACCCACGGCACGCTCCCTGCGCTTGTTATCTTTATGTTAACTCTCTTTACAAGTGCTGTGAATAAACCCAAATCCAACTGAGAAAGTTCCTCTTTGCTCACATTTCAATACAATGCTGGAACTATCACCTTGCAATGAATTTTCCTCTACCAGTGCTAGATGCGAAAGCAAAAAGCCAACCTAGGAATGCCTGCCACGCTACACCAAGCTGCTGCTGCTGCTGCTTTTAATGGCTTAGGCTGAGGGCTTTTCTGGTCCTCCTTTGCTCTGCTAATGAGAAGGACTGTGAGACCTCTTTGCGCTAGCTACAGATATGAAGGATTTAGTAAACAAGTCTTGTTCATCCCATTTCTCTTAAGAGTTTGTTCTGACGGATGTCTTCTCCCTCCTGAGGTTTAGACTATAGTTTGATTTTCTTTCCCCTTTTTTTACCCCTTTAGCCCCTGAAGCATTTCACACCATGCTGGGCAAAGGCCCAGCAGTAATTGGACTGACTGAACACTGGAAGTGCAGACAAAAGAAAAGGCTGGAAGCTACTGTTGTTCTCCAAGCTGGCACTGCCAGCTCCTGAGGCTCAGCCGTGACAGCCCACGTTTCTGAGAGTACCTGTGCGCTGTGGGTGTGTGCGGCCCTCGGGTCCCGCTGCGGCCTGGAGCTGCAGGCTCAGGTATCCACCCCGAGCTCCTGGATCCTCCGGGACAAACCCAGCTCTCCCTGCTGCTCCCGTGTTGTGCCTGCGGAGCAGGGAGGGAAGGAGAGGCGCACGGGTTAACACGGGGGCGGTGCACGAGCTGCCAGGCGTCACCCATCTGACCTGCACCAAAGAGGAAATCTTATTGTTCAAAACTTCCCATCGTGCCACACTGAACACTGAAGCCTTCCAGATCTGGAAGGGATAGCCTGGCATGATGCCCCCCAGGTCGTATCTTACGTAAAGAGCTCTTTTTCTCCTGCACGCGGCTCTATATTCTACTTTTACATATATAGAAATATCTATAGACTCTACAGATATTCACTAAGCGACCTTAAATCATAACAGCCAGGACTCTGTATGACTGTGCTTAACTCCTGCTTAGCTCAGGCCGTCTCCCCATTTCTCAGGCTTCAGAAACCACTCCAACTCCCGTGTTTTCCTGGTGGCTGCCTGCTTGCAGCTGCCCTCCTCTCACCAACGGGGTCACCTGCCAGGCTCCCTAGTGCGCAGGGCACAGCAGCCTCCAAGGGGAGTATTCTCTGTTTGAGAAGTGATTAAAAGCCTGGGGAAAAAAAAAAAAAAAAGCTGATCGATACTGCAGTCTGAAGGTGCAAGAATCATTACCCTGGAGATGTGAAGGTCACGTGGTTCATGCTGAGCACGCTCTCTGGTCGCTTCACCTGAGTTTTCAGCTGAAGAGATCCATTTTCATGCGCTGGGCTGGGTCCATCTCCGTCCCTGCTGTGAGAAAGTGTTCGGGGGAGATGCCGCTGCCTGCTCAGCAGAGGCTTCACGCACTCTGCCATCAGCAGGGACAGCCTTTGAGGCCACACCGGCCTGGAGAGAATGAGTGATCCATTCTGACTGTGTTAACAGCACCACTGATGAGTCCTCAACTTGAACCCCAAATTCCACCAGAGCGCTTCTTCCCAAATTTTCTGCTAACAGCTGTACACTGCAGCTCCTCTGCTGTTTCCCAGCTACGGATGTGTGCCAGCACAGGAATATCAGTGTATTTTTTTTTCCTCAACATCTCCCCGATAAAGAGCTTTTGGCTGTAATATTGACATTGTCGTGACTATTAAGCCATCGCAGACTCATCCGTGCTAACATGAAACAAACCCCCTACTTTGAAGCACTAAATTCTCGACCAAACCAAGTGTTTTACTGCTCTCTACTTGGGCATACTGGGCAGTTTATTTTCATTCGGAAAAAATAAAATGAGCTTTCCCAGTACAAAACCCCTCTCCAGCAGCAGAGGACGAGCGCCTCGGCAAGGAGAAGCGCTCCCGCCAGTGCCCGTCAGCGGCCTCCCAGAACCCTCCCGCCCGCCCGCGGCGCCGCTGAGCCCACACCCCGTGAGCCCCGCACCGGAAACACCGCGGAAAACCCCGCCGGGGCGGCGCCGCCATCGTGCGGGCAGCGCAGCAAGCGGACCGCGACCCTTGCTTGCCCTGCCCTTTTTGTCACCATCTTGGGAAGGTCACCCGCGTCCCGGCCGAGCCGCTCCCGAGTCCCGAGATGGCGACGGCTGCGGCTCCTCGGCAGAGAGAGCGGCGTCTCTGCCATTGCCTGTCGGCGCCCGCCCAACATCGGCCCGCCAGCGGCGCCACTGACCCACAGCCCGTGTGCTCGGCACTGCATACCTCACGGAAAATCCCGCCGCTGCGGCCTCGGGGTGCCGACCAGCCAGCCTGGTACACGGGCCGCGCTGCTCCTTTTTCCGCCCTTTTCTGCCGCCATTTTGGGAAGGTCAAGGGCGTCCCGGCTGAGCCACTCCCGAGGTCGCGATCGCGCCTGCGCCGCGGCAGAGACGCGTCATGGCCGCCGCCCCTCGGCTGCCTGCCCGCGGGGCTGCGCTGCCGGGCCCTGCTGCGGGCAGCGAGGGCGGGCAGAAAACCAGCTGCGATCCCCTCAAAAACCCTCTAAAATAAATGCCAAGAACCTGCCTCTTACCCGACAGGAACCAAACAAGCTACCTTTCTTAAGAGCCATCTTTAAATATATTTTATATTTCTGTTTTTCATGTTTACATTCACATGCATATTTATACCGGACATTGATGTGTAAAGTAATTGATATAATACATCACGTCTATTCCTATGATCTATATTTCTTTATCTTTTGTGGTTTTATAAATATCTTTATATCTTCATTTTATATTTTTTTATTTCTATAATACTTCTATTATTCCAAATAAAACCCATATCTCTAACCAAATAAATACAAAAAAACCCTTCTTCTAAACGACATTGAATCATTTTTATTTATACTACGTATAATTATATTCACATTTAAATTTATCGTTTCTTTGATGCATTATAATTATAATTGCATATAATATATCTAAAATTCTAAAAATATATTGAAATTATTTAAATTATGTATCATATCTACTGCTATAACTATTTTTTATTTTTAAATGTAATATATATCCGTATGTATTTATATTTCTATAAATAGATTTCTACTTCTATATTATTTGTATTTACAATTTTTATGGTCAAACCCCTGCCTATTGACAAGTAAAAAACCCGATTTATTTAACTGCTATAAAAATATATATTTATAATTATAATTTTCCTATGTATATTTCTAATTTGTTATATATTATATGATAACATGTTGATGTACTATATTTATATATATTTTATACATATTTCCTATAATATATTCTAATAAGATATATACAGTATTACTTGTATTATGTATTGTATCAATCTTTATTTTGCTGTATTTATGAATCTTTTCTATTTCTATAAAAGTCGGCATATATTAGTCATACATTTCTCTATATTTTGATTGGGGTTTCGTTTCTATTTATAATCTATATTTTTATATATCTATAAAAATATATATTACTCTGTATTAGAAATATTATATCCTATTGTAATATATAATGACTTAGGTTACATGTTTTATATTGATATATTCGGTCTCTATTTAAAGCTTTTTATTCCCATTTCTGTACATATGTTTGTTCTGTTAAAATATAGTTGTAGTTATCATTTTACATTTAAAATCCAATTCCTAAAGAAAATTTAAAAACAACAGCATCGAATTCCCACCAATATCTGCCAAAAACATCGAGATACCTCCACCAGCCAAATAAATGCCAAGGAAAAAAACACACACCCTTTTCACCAACAATTCTCATCGTATCAGAAAAATGGAATCAAAATTTTAAAAAACGCTATAGAAACAGACACAGCAAATCACAAAAACTACTAAAAAACAATCAAACACACTTACTAAACTCCAAACGGTGCCACTGACCCTGAACGTTACTAAAAAAATAACAACCTTTGCACCACTACACTAAATCAAAGAATTACCAATACTCTGTAAAAATAACTTTAAAAACCGAACTAATTAACAAAATGGAAAAAAAATCTCAACCAATAAAAATTAAGAAAATAACTACCCAAATAAAAAAACTACTTTAAAAGACCATGAATATAAATACCCACGTTCTCAAAAATAAAACTGATAAACAACAACCAAAAACACCAAAGGACAACAAATACAACAAAATAAAAAAGAAAAAAAAACACAAAAAAAACACAAAAAAAATCCCCAAAACAAAATAAACTTAAATTTACAACAAAAAAATTATACCTAACGGAATAAACCCATAGTGCCTCAATCTATCAAAACAAAAATACCACCTAGAAATAAACACAAAGCCTAAAGACAAACGTAACCAGAAACAATATCTCCCAAATGATCCGGAACAATAAAACACACGCTACAACCAAACAAACCAAATCAAAAAAAGCCCTGGAAAACGACAAACTCAAATGCAATTATCAAGATTTTAAAAACCCCGCTGCCATGAACGGCATGACGCCACCTCAAGCCCACCAAAACAAACACTACACACTCGCGCTAATAAAAGCCACCACAACAGAATTCAAATCCGAACCGCTACTTCACGCTACGACACATAAAAACCATGGCACGCCTTTCAAAACAAAATACCCCGGCAGGAAAAAATATCCGACTACAAAACTCAATCCAAACCAAACCTTTATCATCACCGCCTGAACCGAGAACCATCGCAGCCAGGACGGACACCATATCCCTCAGCGTACACCCGCTGCAGAGCGAACAAAACGATGCAATAAATCCCTACAAAGCGCCTCCGAACCACGGCAGCCGAGAGCTTTCAGCAGCTGCAGCCCGCGCTCGCTGCCGGCCCCGGCCGGAGCGCGGCTCCCGGCAGGACAGCGGCTCCTGCGGCGGCTCCTCCGGCACGCGGGGGCGGCGCCGCCCCGGAGCCCCCCGCCCGCTCTCCCTGCCCGGCGGGGCCGGCACCGGGGCCGGGGGGCCCCGGCGGCGCCCGAGCCCCGCGCCCGGAGCGGCCGGAGCGGCCGGCACCGCCCGGGCCAGCGCAGCAGCGCCCGCGCCGCCTCCGCCGCCCTCGGCCGGCCCGCCGCGGCTCCGCTCGGCTCCGCACGGCTCGCACCGGCGCGGCTCCGCCACTGCCGCGCCAAATTCCCCGTCCGCCTCGCCAACTGCCCGGGCCGTGCCGGGCGGGCTCCCGAGCGGCAGCGTTCCGGCCCGGGCCGCGGGCACAGGGAGAGCCCTCAAATGCAGCGGCACAGCCCCAGTGCGGCCCTGCAAACGCTGCCAGAGCTGCAGCTCCCCGCAACTGAACCCCGACACTGACGCCGCAGGCGGGGCTCACCTCACTTCAACAAGGGCACAGAAATGTGTTCTGCCCTTCCATTTCGTCCCCTAGCAGAGCAGAAAAGAAGGGGTGTTCCTCAAATGAAAGCCTTCGACTGATGGGAAAGGGGCATTTGGACCTCAATTCAAACCCTTGAAAAGGAGGGACACCAGGGCTGCCCCCTCAATTTAAACCTTAGGATGATGAAAACGGGGTGGCTGCCTTCAAATCAAACCCATAATACCACAACAAGACTTTTCCCACTCCCCTTCAAATAGAAGGCAGGGATTCCCTGTCACCCCTGTGATACCCCTAAGGGCCAGGAAATGGCAGGTGTTCCTTCAATCAACACCCTTCAAACCGCGAGCGAAGAGGGATCCCCTCAGTTCAAACACAGACAACAATACAAGAGCAGCTGCTTCCTTCACCTTCATTTCTTTTGTCCTCATAACCTCTATTTTTGTTCCCGGGGCACCGGGCAGGGACTGGCAAGACGAAATTGAGAAGGGGAAGGACAAAAGTCCCCGCTCCAAATCCACACGGGCTCACCTGCTCGGCTGCTGCTTCCCGGCACAACGATTCGTCCCTCGGCACCTCCTTTACGCGATGCTCCACGTATCCAAGCGCGAATCCAGGTGTTCCCCCAGACCCTGTGAGAGGCTCTCGCAGTCCTTCCATGAGACAGCCCCGGGAGCCCCCCAAAAACCCCTCCACTCAGCAGCTCCATGCAAAAGGGAGCTGAGGCAAAACCTCCCCCTAAAACAGCCTCCGTCCGGCAGGAGCCGCCCCCTCATCATCCTCACAGCTCACTCCTAGGGTGCTCTGAGCCCCCATCATGTATTTTTCATATTTATATTCACATTTATATTTAGAATTTATATTACCGTATGTTAATTATATTCTATGTTATATCTCTTCATATTACTTACATATATTTATATTTATATTTTTATTTATATTTAAATTAATATTCATAGTTTAGTATTATATCCTTATATATTTATTATATATTCCTACATTTAGATTTACATTTCTATAATACTTACATTATTTAAAATAAAATCCCTGCCTCTAACCAAATAAAAACCAAATATAGCCCTTTATTTAAACCATATATAAAATTTTAAAAATAATTTTATTTTTCATAATTATATTCACATTTACATTCATAATTTTTATTTATTATAGTTATAGATATTATATAGAGAGAATACATTTTAATATAATAATATATCTATTATTCTTTTACATTTATTTACTTAAATATTTATAGATAATGGTATATATATTATATATTTGTATATTTGGATTTAAATATTTATATTTTTTATATTTATATTATTTCTAAAATCTCCAGCCTATAACCTAATAAAAGCCAAAACATCCCCAATGTATTTAAACTATATTTAAATATAAGTACTGTCACAGCTGCATTCCACACCATGCCCTAAGCTAATCTGACAATTGTTCCACTCCTTGTACCTGAAACTGAAACTGTTCACCTTGATCATACCTGTCAGAACGTTTTTCTTACTTTTTTTCCTGGCTTTTCTTGGTTTTTTTGGGTTTTTTTTCTTGCCTTTTTTGTGGCCTTTTTTGCCTTTTTTCGTGCCTTGTTTCTTGGATTTTTTCTTTCCTTTTTCTGGACTTTTTCCTGGCATTTCTTGGGTTTCTTCTTGTTTTTTTTCTGGCATATTTGGGGTTTTTGGAGGGGGATTTTTCTGGCCCTTTTGCTTTCTTTCTTGGGGGTTTTTCTGGCCTTTCTTGGGATCTTTTCTGGGTTTTTTTTCTGGCTTTTCCTGGGTTCTTCTCTGGGTTTTTTTTTTCTTGCCTTTCTTGGGTTCTTTTCTGGGGTTTTTTTCCTGGCCTTTCTTGGGTTTTTTTTTTTTTCCTGGGTTTTTTTCTAGCCTTTCTTGGGTTTTTTCTAATTTTTTTTCTGCCTTTTCTTGGGTTTTTTATCGGGGATTTTTTTTTCTGGCCTTTCCTGGTATGGGGGTTTTTTCTGGCCTTTTTACTGGCCTTTCTTAATTTTTTATTCTTAGTGGTTTTTTTTTTCCTCACTAATACAAGTCTAATTTGATTAATTCATCTTTTCTTTCATTTCCTTCATTCATTATTTTCTTCCATGCATTTGCCTTCATTCATCGTTACCTTCATTCATACTATTCTTTCATTGCTCTTTTCTTTCCTTCTCCTTTCCTTTCATTGATCTTTTCTTTCATTCATTCTTTTCTCTCATTCTTTTCCTTCATTCATATTTTTTCTCATTCATTCTTTTCTTTCATTCATCTTTTCTTCATTGATTCTTTTCTTTCATTCATCTTTTTCTTTCATTCATCTTTTCCCTTCATTCATTCTTTTCTTTCATTCATTCTTTTTCCTTCATTCATTTTTTTTTACTTCATTCATTCTTTTCTTTCATTCATTCTTTTCCTACATTCATTCTTTTCTTCCATTCATCTTTTCATTCATTCTTTCTTTTCCTTCATTCATATTTTCTCTCATTCATTCTTTTCTTTCTTACATTCTTTCATTCATCACCCCCAGCGCCTCAGGAAAGACTCGAAGGCGTAGCCGTCTTGCCAGCTTCCTGATAAATACCAACACCTTGCCCTAGAAAAAATTTCCCGCGATGCCACCCGGTGCAGGCAAACCGGATTGCCATTACCGCCACCGGCGAGGGGTGGAACGTGAGCAATATACGCCACAAACTGAAAAGAAGACCCGGCCCCGAAAGTCGCCATCTTTACTGGACATCACGTGACTACTGCAGGCGTCGCCATGTTGTACGGCAACCCATAAAGTCCAGGGCGCCGCCATGTTGAACGGCACCCAGCGACGGCGCGGTAAAACGGGCGAGAGGACCTCCCGGCAGCGAGAGGCGTTTACCCCGCTGCCTGGCAGAAACCCGACCAAATACGCAGCCCCGCGGCGCCGCTGAGCCCACAGGCCGTGGCGGGTACGCTTTAAACGCCGCAGAAAATCCCGCCGGAGCCGCGCCGGTGTCGCTGTTCCGTGCAGGCAGTGCGCTTAGACCCACCGGGGCTTTCTATTTTCGTGCCTTGTTGAGAAGGTCAAGCGAGTCGCTACATTTGCGGTACGCCACTCCCAACATGGCGGCACCTCGGCTGCTTCTCGCTGTGTGGCTGCAGTATCGCGCTCTGCCCACAAGGTGGCAGCACTGCCGCGCGCTTCGGGGCTGCGGGCAGAAAAGGCGGCAGAAAAGAAGGGGGCGATCCCCCCCGCCAAAAACTCCTCTGAAATAAATGCCCCAAAACAACCGGGAAGAAGAAAAAAACCATCCCACCTCTAACCCGAAAGGATAAAAAACCAAAACTCAAACCCCAACAATTGCTTTGAAAAATATTTAGATATTTTGAAAATATTTTTTTCATAATAATATTCACATTTCCATTTATGTTCTTTGATGTATAATGTCTATTCATACGTTTCTACTTTCAAATAAATTTATTTTCTATATTACATCTATTCCTATTACTGAGATTTCTTTCTATATTTTTATACATATTTTTACATATTCATTATATATTTCGGCGTTAATTTTTACTTCCGTATCACTTCTATTATTTCAAATAAAACCTCTGCATCTACCCAAATAAAACCCAAAAAGGACCCCTTTGTTTTCAACTGTATTCAAATTTAAAAAAATAAATATTTAAATTTATATTTAAAACGCATATTTATGTATGTTTATTTTTACATTTCTAATTTCCGATTTTTTATATATTTTCACTCATATCTTCATATATTTATTTTTATTTCTGTGTTAAGATTTTTACTTTTGTAACACTAAAATTATTTAAAATAAAACCCCTGCCTCTACCCAAATTAAAGCCAAAGAGAACCCCTTTCTTTCCAACTGTATTTAAATATTTTTAAATAGTATTTTTAAGATTCATCTTCACATTTACATTTAAAATGTATTCTAATGTATACTGTTATTTGTATTCCATATTAAATCTCTTCCTATTATTTATATTTACTTATATTTTTTATAGATATATATATCTATTTGATTATATATCTCAATATTTAGAAATACAGAACAGTAATAATCTATATTCATATTATTTGAAATGAAAACCCTGCCTCTAACTCAATAAGAACAAAAAAAAAAAAAAACCCAACCCTTCCTTTTAAAAAGTATTTAAATAGATTTTATCCTTATGTTTTCATATTTCTACTCACATTTATATTTATCATGTACGTTAATGGATATGGCTTACTTATACATTTACCTTTATTAATGTCAATTTATAAATACATTTATATTCTGTATTACATCTATTTCAAGTTCTTATTTAGACACATTTAAACATATCTTTACATATTGATTATATATTTCTGTGTTAAGATTTTGACTTCTGTAACACTTCTATTATTTAAAATCAAACCCAGGCCTCTACTTAAATAAAAGCCAAAAAATTCCCTTTCTTTTAAACAATATTTACATATTTTTATATTTATATTCCCATTTATAATTTCTATTGCCGTATAATGCCATTTACATTCTATACTACAACTCTTCGTATTACTCACATATGTTTAAATTTATATTCATAGTTTAGTCATTTCTCTTTATATATTTTTTATATATTTCTATCTTAAGAGTCACATTTTTATTATACTTAGATGATTTAAAATAAAACCCCTGCCTCTAACCAAATAAAAACCAAAGACACCCCTTTATTTAAACCATATTCAAAATACTAAAAATAATTTTATTTTTCCTAATTCTATTCACATTTACATTTATAATTTTGATTTGTTATATTTATTGATATTATATATACTAAGAGAGAATACCTTTTAATGTAATCATAAGTGTATTATTTTTATATTATATAGTTCTTTTTCTCTTCTTTATTTCTATTCAATATTTATAGATATCGGTATATATGTTATATATTTGTATATCTGGATTTTAATTTTTATATTATTTCTATTAATTTTATTTATAAAAAAACCCCAGCCTATAACCTAAAAAAAACAAAATATCCCCAAGTTATTTTAACTATGTTGAAATATTTTGATATTTACAATCTATATTTATATATCTTTGTATTTATATATATAGTAGACTATCATTTATCTCTATTATGTTACAATAATATACTATAGTTTCATATATTTATGTATTTGTTTTCTGTATTTATGCCTACTACTACAGTTTTATGTATTTTTTAAATTCATATTTATTTCTATTTTCATCTCCATATTAGACCATATCGATTCATTAAACGCAACACATCAGACCCACAGAGATCCTGTGCCTTCCTCAGCACCAGTACACAGCACACGCTCGTCCCATCGCAGCGGGGCGGAACAAAACCTGTTTCTGTTGCTGACGGAACAAAGATCCCACAACATTGAACCCTCATAAAAACACAAACCAATCTAACTGTAAATAAATTTCAGATCCCACTAGAACTAGCCCAAAACCTCCGTACATGCTCATCATAAACTTCCTCCTAGACCAATATCTCAAAAACCCAAACAACTCAAATACACATTGAAAATGACATAACTGCAAACAAAAAGAAACACCAATTAAAATGAAATAAAACCAACTCACTACACTCAAAACTGTACAACTGACCCTAAACATGACTAAAAAAAGCCCCCAAAGCTCTACCTTGATGCTAACTCACAAAAAAGAACCAATATTCTATGAAAGATATTTTTTAAATTTTTCAAAAGCTAATTAAAAGCATGTAAATAAAAAAATCTCAACTATTAAAATACTAGAAACTATCACTACCCAAATTAAAAAACATACTGCCTATAAAAACCCACCATATCAAAGCCCCTGTCCCCCAAAAATAAAACATTAAACCACAAAGAAATCAGAACTTAGGAAAACTAAAACTGTAACGTTGGAGAAGTTACACCGTATCCCTTATCATCCACCAACTACAAACAACATAGAACAATACAATCAATTCTTAAAACATACCTTAAAACCACTACAATAAAAAACCTCTCAAAAATTGAAAACTGCATTTAACCAAAGCCAACTAATAAATTAAAGCCCAAAACTCCAGCAGCTGAGCTGGCCCTACCAAATATCTATGTTTATACATACAGTAAACAAAACCAAAATCCCACTCATACCTATCACAAGTCTCTGAAAGAAACCTATTGAAATTCATCCTACCTCAAATACAAACCAACCCACCCAGAACGTTAGTCTCACTCAAAAAACAATTCACACAGAGTTAACAATACCAAGAAATAAAACAACACACACCATATACCTCCAACAGTATAGCACTGTATAATAGTGAAGGGAAAAAAAACACATTTTTTTACTTTTTATTTTTTTTAACCTAGCTTCCTTTATTAGCTGGAACAAAAGATTTTGCCAGGACTGTAACAACCACTTCTTTCTCTTCTTCTCCTTCTGAAATGTCCGTTCTCATTCCCAAATTCCTTACAACTTCTGAGTTTGAATCCAAGCAAAAACCAAAATATCTGCACTTGAGTGTTCGATGCTCCAGTCACATTCTCTGTTTCCCTCCACATCTTCTTACACTTGCAGTCTTCACGCTGTCCTGCCGTGATGAGTCTGACAGAAGAATTGGCACATGGTAAGAGAGGATCTCCCTCCCTCCCTCCCTCCCTCCCTCCCTCCCCAGAGCTGCTTTCATTAACACATTTCAATTAATCCCACGCCTGCAATGATGCACACCTCGGGGCTGCGGGCAGGGAAGGCGGCAAAAAAGAACGGGGGCGATCCCCATCAAAAACTCCTCTGGAATAAATGCCCCAAAACAACCGGAAAGAAGAAAAAACCATCCCGCCTCTAACCCGAAAGGATAAAAAAACAAAAATCAAACTCCAACAATTCCTTTGACAAATATTTAGATTGTTTTAAAATATTTTTTCATATTAATATTCACATTTCCATTTATGTTCTTTCATGTATCATGTCTATTTATATGTTTCTACTTTTAAATAAGTTTATTTCCTATATTACATCTATTCCTATTACTTAGATATCTTTCTATATTTTTATACATATTTTTACATATTCATTACATATTTCTGCGTTAATTTTTACTTCCGTATCACTTTATTATTTAAAAAAAACCCTCTGCAACTACCCAAATAAAAGCCAAAAAGAACCCCTTTCTTTTCAACTGTATTCAAATTAAAAAAAAATTAAATATTGATATTTAAATTTATATTTAAAACGCATATTTATGTATAATGTTTTTTTTACATTTCTAATTTCCCATTTCTTTAAACATTTTTCATCAATTTTACATCTGTTCCTATTAGTTCTATTTTTATATATTTTTCTTCATATCTTTATATATTTATATTTATTTCTATGTTAAGATTTTTACTTTTGTAACACTAGTATTATTTAAAATAAAACCCCTGCCTCTACCCAAATTAAAGCCAAAAAGAACCCCTTTCTTTTCAATCGTATTAAAATATTTTTTAAATGGTATTTTTCAGATTCATCTTCACATTTACATTTAAAATGTGTTCTAATGTATACCATTATTTGTATTCCATATTAAATCTCTTCCTATTATTTATATTTCCTTATATTTTTTTTGTATATATATATAACTATCTTGATTATATATCTCAATATTTAGAAATATAAAACAGTAATAATCTATATTCATATTATTTGAAATGAAAACCCTGCCTCTAACTCAATAAGAACAAAAAAAAAAACCCCAACCCTTTTGCTTAAACAGTATTTAAATAGATTTTATCCTTATGTTTTAATATATCTATTCACATTTATATTTATCATGTATGTTAATGGATATGGCTTACTTATAGATTTACCTTTATAAATTTCAATCGATAAATACATTTATATTCTATTACATCTATTCCAAGTATTTATTCAGACACATTTAAACTTATTTTCACATATTGATTATGTATTTCTGTGTTAAGATTTTGACTTCTGTAACACTTCTATTATTTAAAACCAAACCCCTGGCCCTACTAAAATAAAAGTCAAAAACTCCCTTTCTTTTAAACGAACACTGAGAGAACAGATGCTAACAATGATACCAGGGTTTCTGATAGGCCCCTCACAGGGCTAAGATAAGAGACACGAGACATCCAAACAACACATAATGCACAAAAGACAAGTGACTCGATACCCAACCAGACTGCTCTGCCCTGCGCACCTCAGCACGGTGATCAAAACTGAGACTTTCCTTTTATGAGGCCTAAGGGGCCACGTCTTGGCTACCTTCAACTCCAGAGCCAATTCAAACCCCCCATATCCACCCCGGGAGTCACAACCCAGCACCCCCCTTTCATCCCCTCCACTTATCTCTGGGACATCCGGGGCTGCCGCTCCGCTTCAGGTGCCAAGGAAGGCGGCCTCACCGGCTGGGAAGCTCCTGCTGGCACCGGGCTGGTGTCTCTTGCACACCTAGATTAAGAGAGAACCAAATATCACTGTCTGATCTTGCCACCACATCGGCCAAAACCAAACCAGTCTGCTACTCACCGTGCTTCTAAGCAGGCCCGGCACCTCCTAACCCCAACCCTCTGCCACAGATGGAATGCACCTGCACCTGAAACAAAATCAGAACAGATGTCAAACATCTGCAGGATAACTCAAAAGCTGCAAACACCTTCTATCAATCGAGGAATAGCATCTAGAGTCCAAGTACATCCCACATTACAAACTGCAAGTCCCCGGGACTTCTCCTACTGCACCAGGCTATGCGGCAGGGCAGACCAGCTCCGGCACAAATGTGTGCTGACACCCGTGACACAGGACAGGACGTGACAGACAACGGGGATACAACACGGACAGAAATAGTCTGGCAAGGAAAATGGCTGCAAGGACTGAGAATCCAAAAGGAGATGAAACGAGGCGAATCTCCTGCTGGGCTGATGCCAGGCTTTCTGACAGGCCCCTAAAAGCCTAAGGTAAAAGACATGACATATCCAGACGACACAAAATGCACGACAGACAAGGGACACGAGACACACCGGGACTGGTCTGCACTGCACACCTCAGCGCTGTGATCCAAAGTGAGACTTGGCTTTCATGGGGCCTAAAAGGCCGCTTCATGGACACTCCCCACCTGCAAAGCAGACTCAAAAACCCCTCCCAGTAATTCCTAAACCAGCACCCTGCTTTCACCCCCTCCTGTGGGTCTTAGCCCTCTACTTATCTCTCAGACATCTGGGGATGCTGCTCTCAGGTGCAAAAAAATGCCACCTTGCCAGCTGGGAAGCTCCTGCTGTCTCCGGTCTGGCGTCTCTCAGACAGCTACAGGAAAGAAAACCAAACATCACAGCCTGATCTTGCCACCACAGCAGCCAAAACCCCACAACTCTGCTACTCACCGTGCTCCTAAGAATGCCCAGCTGCTCGGGCCGCACGCTTCGGGCACGCTCGCAGACCGAGGCCGTCGTCACAGGGGGTGCCTGGGTTAAGAGGAGAGGAGGTGATTTGGCATGGCTGAAACCTCAGTGCACCCTCGCTCCTCCTCCCTACTTCCCTGACTCACCGCAACTCCTCAGCAGCTGCCCAAGGCCACCAGGATGGCACCTTTAAATAGAAAAGTTCAGGGCTTCATCACCAGGTCCCGTAACGCATCCACAGGGCTCACACGTGCAGGAAACCCAGTGCATCGGCCAGTTGGGGGCTTGGCATGCTGCGAGTGGATTGCCTAAAGCACAAAAACAAGAATGGAAACATAGAGCTGCAGCAGAAATTGAGAGCTGAGCAATAACAACTACTTCTCTCCACTGCTCACCTCGACTGCTGGTGTCCAGATTTACTCCCTAAAAAGAAAGAAAAAGAACAGAGCTGTAACACAGACACCATTTACACTTCTGCTGCAGAGACAAATGGTGCCTCACCTGCTCAACGGAAACCTCTCACCTGGGATGGGGCCCTCTGGCACTGATTTAACCCGTCTGCATCTGAAAAACATGTTAGTACAAGAGTCAAACTTTTGCAGAATAACTTAAGTACAGCAGATATCCTGTGGCCAGCTACAAGTCCCGTCTAGAGTCCAGCTAAACCCCACATCACAAACTTGAGGTCCCCGGGAATTCCCCTATTGCACCAGGCTACGTGGGAGGGCAGAACAGCTCCGGCACAAATGTGTGCTGACACCCGTGACACAGGACAGGACGTGACTACACAATGGGGACACAACACAGACAGAAATATCCTGGCAAGGAAAATGGCTGCAAGGACCAAGAGAAAGCAAAAGCAGATGATCGAGGTGAGGCCCTTGGTTTCTGACAGGCCCCTCAAAGGGCTAAGGTAAAAGACATGACATATCCAGACAACACGTAATGCATGACAGACAAGTGACACGAGACACACCAGGACTGCTCTGCCCTGCACACCTCAGCGCTGTGATCAAAAGTGAGACTTGGCTTTCATGGGGCCTAAAAGGCCGCTTCATGGACACTCCCCACCTGCAAAGCAGACTCAAAAACCCCTCCCAGTAATTCCTAAACCAGCACCCTGCTTTCACCCCCTCTGTGGGTCGCAGCCCTCTACTTATCTCGCACACTTCTGGGGATGCTGCTCTCAGGTGCAAACAAGGCCACCTGGGAAGGTCCTGCTGTCACCGGGCTGGTGTCTCTCAGACAACTACACGAAAGAAAACCAGACATCAGAGCCTGATCTTGGCACCACATCGGCCAAAACCCCACAAGTCTGCTACTCACCCTGCTCCTAAGAATGCCCAGCTGCTCGGGCCGCACGCTTCGGGCACGCTCACTGACCGAGGCCGTCGTCACAGGGGGTGCCTGGGGTAAGAGGAGAGGAGGTGATTTGGCAGGGCTGAAACCTGAGTGCACCCTCGCTCCTCCTCCCTACTTCCCTGACTCACCGCAAGTCTTTGTCCGTTGCTGAAGGCTTCCCTGGTGGCACCTTTAAACAGACAAGGCAGAGGCTTCATCCCCAAGTACCAGGATACTTCTGCAGGGCTCGCCAGAGCGTCAAACCCAGCTTGTCGCCCGGTTGCTGACTGGTGCTTGCTGTACTGCGAGTGGATTGCCTAAAGGGCAGAAACAGATGCTTAGAGTTGCACCAGAAAGTGAGACTTGAGCAAAAACAACTGCCTCTGTATGCTACTCAATGCTCACCTCACCCACCCTCACCTTGACTGCTGATATCCAGCTTTACTTCCTAAAAAGAAAAACAACAGTGCTGTAACAGAGTCACACTTTAAACCCCTCTTGCAGAGACAAACAGTGACTGACCTGCTCGGGGGAAGCTCCTCACCTGGGATGGCTGGATGGATTTTGCCCTGGATTTGATCCTTCTGTGTCTGCAACAAAGTGAGGACAAAAGTCAAAGGGCTGCAGGATAACTATACATCCCTAAACATCTTGTGTCTATCGAGGAATATCATCTAGAGTCCAGCAACACCCCACAAACTGCAAGTCCCCAGGACTCGTCCCATTGCAGCAGGCTATGTGGCACAGCAGAGCAGCTCTGGCACAAATGTGTGCAGACACCCGTGACACAGGACACACAGGACATGACAGACAACAGGGTCACAACACAGACAGAAATCTCTTGGCAGGGAAAATGGCTGCAAGAACTGAGAGAATCCAAAAGGAGACGACTGAGGTGAAACTGCTGCTGGGATGATGCCAGGCTTTCTCACAGGCCCCTCAAAAGGCTAAGGTAAAAGACATGAAATATCCAGACAACACATAATACATAAAAGACAAGTGACACAAGACACACCAGGACTGCTCGGCCCTGCACACCTCAGCACTGTGATCAAAACTGAGACTTTCCTTTTATGAGGCCTAAGGGGCCACTTCGTGGCTACCTTCAACTCCAGAGCCAATTCAAACCCTCCCTCCCCGCCCCAGAAGTCCCAACCCAGCACCCTGCTTTCATCCCCTCCACTTATCTCTGGGACATCCGGGGCTGCCGCTCCGCTTCAGGTGCCAAGGAAGGCGGCCTCACCGGCTGGGAAGCTCCTGCTGTCACCGGGCTGGTGTCTCTTGCACACCTAGATTAAAAGAGAACCAAATATCACTGTCTGATCTTGCCACCACAGCAGCCAAAACCCCACAACTCTGCTACTCACCGTGCTCCCAAGAATGCCCAGCTGCTCGGCCCGCACGCTTCGGGCACGCTCGCAGACCGAGGCCGTCATCACAGGGGGTGCCTGGGCTAAGAGGAGAGGAGGTTATTTGGCATGGCTGAAACCTCAGTGCACCCTCGCTCCTCCTCCCTACTTCCCTGACTCACCTCAACTCCTCGGCAGCTGCCCAAGACCACCAAGATGGCACCTTTAAATAGAAAAGTTCAGGGCTTCATCACCAGGTCCTGTAACGCATCCACAGGGCTCACACGTGCAGGAAACCCAGTGCATCGGCCAGCTGGGGGCTTGGCATGCTGCCAGTGGATTGCCTAAAGCACAAAAACAAGAATGGAAACATAGAGCTGCAGCAGAAATTGAGAGCTGAGCAATAACAACTACTTCTCTCCACTGCTCACCTCGACTGCTGGTGTCCAGATTAACTCCCTAAAAAGAAAGAAAAAGAACAGAGCTGTAACACAGTCACCTATTTACACTTCTGCTGCAGAGACAAATGGTGCCTCACCTGCTCAACGGAAACCTCTCACCCGGTTTGGGGGACTCTGGCCTGGATTTTATATTTCTGCATCTGAAAGAAAATTAGGACCAAAGTCAAATGGCTGTAGGATAACTTAAGGGATCCAGATATCCTGTGTCCATCTACAAATCCCATCCACAGTCCATCTACACCCCACATTACAAACTTCAAGTCCCTGGGACTTCTCCTATTGCTCCAGGCTGTGCAGCAGGGCAGAGCAGCTCCGGCACAAATGTGTGCAGACACCCGTGACACAGGACAGGACGTGACACACAATGGGGACACAACACGGACAGAAATATCCTGGCAAGGAAAATGGCTGCGAGGACTGAGAGGACTCAAAATGAGATGAATGAGGTGAAACTGCTGATAGGCTGATGAGGCTCAGAGAACCCTGGAGGAAGAAGATGCTAACTGAATTATTTACTCCAAGAAATGCCTGAGAATGCCACAGTCAGAAGCCTCTACTTGTCCTCACATTCCTTCAGTTCCTAACCCACCAGAATGGATCCTGGCGGGGAATAGCTGTCCACACAGCTCAGAACAAGACCTGAAAAGACATCTGACTGGATGCTTCTAAAGAGAGATGCAATTCTAATACCTGAGGTGCTGAGTCAAAAGCTCCACAGCCTGGGTGCCAGGGCAAGGCAACACTGAGAGAACAGATGCTAACAATGATACCAGGGTTTCTGACAGGCCCCTCACAGGGCTAAGATAAAAGACATGAGATATCCAAACAACACATAATGCACAAAAGACAAGTGACGCGATACACAACCAGACTGCTTTGCCCTGCGCACCTCAGCACTGTGATCAAAACTGAGACTTTCCTTTTATGAGGCCTAAGGGGCCACTTCTGGCCTACCCTCAACTCCAGAGCCAATTCAAACCCCCCATATCCACCCCGGGAGTCACAACCCAGCACCCCCCTTTCATCCCCTCCACTTATCTCTGGGACATCCGGGGCTGCCGCTCCGCTTCAGGTGCCAAGGAAGGCGGCCTCACCGGCTGGGAAGCTCCTGCTGGCACCGGGCTGGTGTCTCTTGCACACCTAGATTAAGAGAGAACCAAATATCACTGTCTGATCTTGCCACCACATCGGCCAAAACCAAACCAGTCTGCTACTCACCGTGCTTCTAAGCAGGCCCGGCACCTCCTAACCCCAACCCTCTGCCACAGATGGAATGCACCTGCACCTGAAACAAAATCAGAACAGATGTCAAACATCTGCAGGATAACTCAAAAGCTGCAAACACCTTCTATCAATCGAGGAATAGCATCTAGAGTCCAAGTACATCCCACATTACAAACTGCAAGTCCCCGGGACTTTTCCTACTGCACCAGGCTATGCGGCAGGGCAGACCAGCTCCGGCACAAATGTGTGCTGACACCCGTGACACAGGACAGGACGTGACAGACAACGGGGATACAACACGGACAGAAATAGTCTGGCAAGGAAAATGGCTGCAAGGACTGAGAATCCAAAAGGAGATGAAACGAGGCGAATCTCCTGCTGGGCTGATGCCAGGCTTTCTGACAGGCCCCTAAAAGCCTAAGGTAAAAGACATGACATATCCAGACGACACAAAATGCACGACAGACAAGGGACACGAGACACACCAGGACTGCTCTGCACTGCACACCTCAGCACTGTGATCCAAAGTGAGACTTGGCTTTCATGGGGCCTAAAAGGCCGCTTCATGGACACTCCCCACCTGCAAAGCAGACTCAAAAACCCCTCCCAGTAATTCCCAAACCAGCACCCTGCTTTCACCCTCTCCTGTGGGTCTTAGCCCTCTACTTATCTCTCAGACATCTGGGGATGCTGCTCTCGGGTGCAAAAAAATGCCACCTTGCCAGCTGGGAAGCTCCTGCTGTCTCCGGTCTGGCGTCTCTCAGACAGCTACAGGAAAGAAAACCAAACATCACAGCCTGATCTTGGCACCACATCGGCCAAAACCCCACCAGTCTGCTACTCACCGTGCTCCTAACAATGCCCAGCTGCTCGGGCCGCACGCTTCGGGCACGCTCGCAGACCGAGGCCGTCGTCACAGGGGGGGCCTGGGTTAAGAGGAGAGGAGGTGATTTGGCATGGCTGAGACCTGAGTGCACCCTCGCTCTCCTCCTCCCTACTTCCCTGACTCACCGCACCTCTTTGGCCGTTGCTGAAGGCTTCCCTGGTGGCACCTTTAAACAGACAAGGCAGAGGCTTCATCCCTGAGTCCCGGGATACTTCTGCAGGGCTCGCCAGAGCGGCAAACCCGGCTTGTCGGCCATTTCCTGACTGAGGCTTGATGTACTGCGAGTGGATTGCCTAAAGGGCAGAAACAGATGCTTAGAGTTGCACCAGAAAGTGAGACTTGAGCAAAAACAACTGTCTCTGTATGCTACTCAATGCTCACCTCACCCACCCTCACCTTGACTGCTGATATCCAGCTTTACTTCCTAAAGAGAAAAAGAACAGTGCTGTGACAGAGTCACACTTTAAACCCCTCCTGCAGAGACAAACAGTGACTGACCTGCTCAGGGGAAGCTCCTCACCCGGGATGGCTGAATGGATTTTGCCCTGGATTTTATCCTTCTGTGTCTGAAAGAAAGCGAGGACAAAATTCAATGGGTTGCAGGATAACTACACATCCCTAAACATCTTGTGTCTATCTCGGAATATCACCTAGAGTCCAAGTACACCCCACAAAGTTCAAGTCCCCGGGACTCGTCCTATTGCAGCAGGCTATGTGGCACAGCAGAGCAGCTCTGGCACAAACGTGTGCAGACACCTGTGACACAGAACATGACAAACAGGGGGACATTAGACAGGACACATTATGCTTGTGCTGAGGGCCCCGAGGGGAAAAAGCAAAAGGGACCCCAAAGACACACTAGGTAACACAGAACACTGGACAACACGACACGGACCGGAACTGTTCTGCGCTGCCCGCCTGAAAGCTGCCATCAAAAGTAGAGCCTGTCCCTTTAGCTGTCCTAAGAGGCCCCTTGGAGAAGATTGCTTTTCCCTCTGCTCATTTTTCAATCTGTCCCAACAACTCCCAACCCGCTACTCTCCCATCATCCCAGCTCCAGGCCATGGCCCCTGACTTATCTTTTGCATGATCGCTGATGGGAATCCACGTTGCACCTGAAATGAGCCTGCCTCGGAGGGCCCCGTGATGGCCTGTCAGCCTCTCCATCAGCTACAATAAAGAAAACCAAAACCAAAGCATGAGTACAGAGTTATGTGGGCCAAATCCCAGCAAGCCAGCTACTTGCCCTCTCCTGAGTGTGCCTGGCTCCTTCAGGCTCCAGCTTCATCCTGATTCCAAGGGTGCAGCCTTCATTAGGAGTGGCACCTGGGTTAGAGAAAAGCAAAGTTAAACGGCATTCCTGTGAGTGCAGTGGATGACCTTGTGTGCTCTAAGACATGGGAATGCCTCTGCTATGCTTCTGAAAAACCTTGTGTTGGGGGGCTCTCAAATAAACACCCTTTATCACCCTGCTGCCTTCAAACCTCCCCCCCAACAATAACTTCTAACTGGATACATGCTCAGCTTCCTAATCACAATCCTCAACTCACCTGAAGCCTCAATCTCAAACATCATCTCCAATACAGGGCAGATGCCTCTTGTGACAAGATGAATCTGCTGAAAAAAGTGTTGTGCTTGACACAACCTGGAGTCTCTGGAAGCTGTGCTCCTGCCAAAAAAAAATACAAAACAAAGTAAGAACAAAATCAGAAATTACAAATGCACTTTACCACCCCTAAACACAAAACCCAAAATTATGAACTTAAATACTCCCTGTGTTCCATGCTGTTTTCCTCACAGTCTCTTCCAAGCCTCTGTTGCTTCAGATGCCCAGAAACACCTGCTGAAAACATGCTGAGATAAGCTGAAAGAGCCTCTTCACTGAAAGGAGAGCACTTACCCCAGCACATCCCAGAGAGGGAATGAAGCCCCTCAGCAAAGGCTGGGGTTAATATACCCCTGATTGTGCCCGCCTCTCGTTCCCGGGATGCCCGGGACAAGGGAGGGGCAAATCCCACCTGGCCTGAAAGCCCTCAGAACAGCTGCAGCTGTTTGGCTCCTCTGACTCCAATTCAAAGGGAGTAAAGGGCTTGTTAGAGAAGAAAACTCTACAGAAAAGTAACAGCACTTTCTTTTTTGCAACAGCTACTTGGAGCAGAACAACAGAAAACTGATAAGATATAAAACTTTGTGTTTAGGTAGCATAGTTTGAAAAAATTAGGTAATTGGGTAATTTGCTGTTAAGTTACAGAATTATTCTGTATTTAACAAAAGCCATCTAATAAATTAACACCCAAAACTCCAGCAGCCGAGCTGGCCCTACAAATCTCTATGTTTATACATACAGTGAACAAAACCAAAATCCCAGTCATACCTATCACAAGTCTATGAAAGAAACCTATTGAAATTCATCCTACCTCAAATACAAACCGACCCACCCAGAAAGTTAGCCTCACTCAAAAAACAATTCACACAGAGTTAATAATACCAAGAAATAAAACAACACACCATATAACACCAACACAATATCACTGTTTATTTACACTACATTTAATTATATTCACATTTATATTTATCGCTTCTTTATCACCATATAATAGTGAAGGGAAAAAACCCACAAGTTTTTTACTTTTTTTTTTTTTTAATTAACTTCCTTTATTAGCTGGAACAAAAGATTTTGCCAGGACTGTAACAACAACTTCTTCTTCTTCCTCTCCTTCTGAAATGTCCCTTCTCTAAATAAAACCCCTGCCTCTAACCAAATAAAAACCAAAAACACCCCTTTGTTTAAACCATATTTAAAATTCTAACAATAATTTTATTTTTCCTAATTCTATTCACACTTACATTTATAGTTTTTATTTATTATATTTATCGATGTTACATATATTGAGAGAGAATACCTTTTCATGTAATAATAAATATATTATTTTTATATTAAAGATTTCTTTTTCTCTTCTCTATTTCTATTAGATATTTATAGATATCGGTATTTATGTTATATATTTGTATATCTGGATTTTAATTTTTATATTATTTCTATTAATTTTATTTATAAAAAAACCCCAGCCTATACCCTAATAAAAACAAAAAAATCCCCAAGTTATTTTAACAGTGTTGAAATATTTTTATATTTACAATCTATATTTATATATCTTTGTGTTTATATGTACAATAGACTATCATTTAGCAATATTAAAATACGTTACAATAATATACTATATATTATAGTTTCATATATTTATGTATTAGTTTTCTGTATTTATGCTTACCACTATAGTTTTATAGATTTTATTTCTACTTTTCATATTTACATTCACATGCATATTTATACCGGACATTGATCTGTTAAGTAATTGATATCATATATCACGTCTATGCCTATTATCTATATTTATTTATCTTCAGTGGTTTTATAAATATCTTTTTATCTTCATTTTATATTTCTCTATTTAGATTTATATTTCTATAATACTTCTATTATTCCAAATAAAACCCATATCTCTAACCAAATAAATACAAAAAAACCCTTCTTTTAAACGACACTGAAACATTTTTATTTACACTACATTTAATTATATTCACATTTATATTTATCGTTTCTTTGTTGCATTATATTAATAATTGTATATAATATATCTAAAACTCTAAAAATATATTGAAATTGTTTAACATATGTATGATATCTACTGCTATAACTAATTTTTTCCTAGATTTTTAAATTTTATATATATCTGTATGTATTTATATTTCTATACATACATTTCTACTTTTATATTATTTGTATTTATAATTTTTATAGTCAAACCCCTGCCTATTGACAAGTAAAAAAACCTGCTTTATTTAACTATTATAAAAATTTTATTTATAATTATAATTTTCCTATGTATATTTCTAATTTGTTATATATTATAAGATAACATGTTGATGTACTATACTTATATATATTTTATACATATTTTCTATAATATATTTTAATAGGATATATACAGTATTACTTGTATTATGTATTGTATCAATTTCTATTTTGCTGTATTTATGAATCTTTTCTATTTCTATAAAAGTCTGCATATATTAGTCATACATTTCTCTGTATTTTGATAGGGGTTTCGTTTCTATTCTAATCTATATTTTTATATATCTATAAACATATATAATACTCTGTATTAAAAATATTATATCCTATTGTAATATATAATGATTTAGGTTGCATGTTTTATATTGATATATTCGGTCTCTATTTAAAGCTTTTTATTCCCATTTCTATACATATGTTTGTTTTGTTAAAATATAGTTGTAGTTATCATTTTACATTTAAAATCCAATTCCTAAAGAAAATTACAAAACAACAGCATCGAATTCCCACCAATATCTTCCAAAAACATCGAGACACCTCCACCAGCCAAATAAACGCCAGAGAAAAAACCACACAACACCATTTGCACTAACAATTCTCATCACATCAGAAAAATGGAATCAAAATTTTAAAAAACCCTATAGAAACACACACAGCAAATCACAAAAACTACTAAAAAACAATCAAACACACTTATTAAACTCCAAACGGTGCCACTGACCCTGAACGTTACTAAAAAAATAACAACCTTTGCACCACTACACTAAATCAAACAATAACCAATACTCTGTAAAAAAACCTTTTGAAACCGAACGAATTAACGAAATAGAAAAAAATCTCAACTAATAAAAAATAAGAAAATAACTACCCAAATAAAAAAACTACTTTAAAAGACCAACTATAAACAAAAAAAAAAAAAACACCCAAAAAATCCTCCAAACCAAATAAACTTAAATTTACAACAGAAAAAGTATTCCCAACAGAATAAACCTATAGTGCCTCAATCCATCAAAATAAAAATACCACCTACAAATAAACACAAACCCTAAAGACAAACGTGACCAGAAACAGTATCTCCCAAATGATCCTGAACAATAAAATATACACTACAACCAAACAAACCAAATCAAGAAAAGCCCTGGAAGACGACAAACACAAATGCAATTATCAAGATTTTAAAAACCCCGCTGCTATGAACAGCATGACGCTACCTCAAGCCCACCAAAACAAACACTACGCACTCACGCTAATAAAAGCCACCACAACAGAATTCAAATCCGAACCGCTACTTCACGCTACGACACATAAAAACCATCGCACGCCTTTCAAAACAAAATACCCCGGCAAAAAAACCATCCGACTACAAAACTCAATCCAAACCAAACCTTTATCATCACCGCCTGAACCGAGAACCATCGCAGCCAGGACGGACACCATATCCCTCAGCGTACACCCGCTGCAGAGCGAACAAAACGATGCAATAAATCCCTACAAAGCGCCTCCGAACCACGACAGCCGAGAGCTTCCAGCAGCTGCAGCCCGCGCTCGCTGCCGGCCTCGGCCGGAGCGCGGCTCCCGGCAGGACAGCGGCTCCTGCGGCGGCTCCTCCGGCACGCGGGGGCGGCGCCGCCCCGGAGCCCCCGCCCGCTCCCCCTGCCCGGCGGGGCCGGCACCGGGCCCGGGGGGCCCCGGCGGCGCCCGAGCCCCGCGCCCGGAGCGGCCGGAGCGGCCGGCACCGCCCGGGCCAGCGCAGCAGCGCCCGCGCCGCCTCCGCCGCCCTCGGCCGGCCCGCCACGGCTCCGCTCGGCTCGCACCGGCGCGGCTCCGCCGCTGCCGCGCCAAATTCCCCGTCCGCCTCGCCAACTGCCCGGGCCGTGCCGGGCGGGCTCCCGAGCGGCAGCGTTCCGGCCCGGGCCGCGGGCACAGGGAGCGCCCTCAAATGCAGCGGCACAGCCCCAGTGCGGCCCTGCAAACGCTGCCAGAGCTGCAGCTCCCCGCAACTGAACCCCGACACTGACGCCGCAGGCGGGGCTCGCCTCACTTCAACAAGGGCAAAGAAATGTGTTCTCCCCTTCCATTTCGTCCCCTAGCAGAGCAGAAAAGAAGGGGTGTTCCTCAAATGAAAGCCTTCGACTGATGGGAAAGGGGCATTTGGACCTCAATTCAAACCCTTGAAAAGGAGGGACACCAGGGCTGCCCCCTCAATTTAAACCTTAGGATGATGGAAACGGGGTGGTTGCCTTCAAATCAAACCCATAATACCACAACAAGACTTTTCCCATTCCCCTTCAAATAGAAGGCAGGGATTCCCTGTCACCCCTGTGATAGCCCTAAGGGCCTGGAAAAGGCAGCTGTTCCTTCAATCAACACCCTTCAAACCACGAGCGAAGAGGGATCCCCTCAGTTCAAACACAGACAACAATACAAGAGCAGCTGCTTCCTTCACCTTCATTTCTTTTGTCCTCATAACCTCTATTTTTGTTCCTGGGGAACCGGGGAGGGACTGGCAAGATGAAATTGAGAAGGGGAAGGACAAAAGTCCCTGCTCCAAAGCCACACGGGCTCACCTGTTCGACTGCTCCTTCCCGGCACAACGATTCGTCCCTCGGCACCTCCTTTACGCGATGCTCCACGTATCCAAGCGCGAATCCAGGTGTTCCCCCAGACCCTGTGAGAAGCTCTCGCAGTCCTTCCATGAGACAGCCCCGGGAGCCCCCCAAAAACCCCTCCACTCAGCAGCTCCATGTAAAAGGGAGCTGAGGCAAAACCTCCCCCTAAAACAGCCTCCGTCCGGCAGGAGCCGCCCCCTCATCATCCTCACAGCTCTCACCTGGCGCTGCTCCGAGCCCCCATCATCCTCACGCTCGCACCTGGCGCTTCTCCGAGCCGTCATCATCCTCACCCTCGCACCTGGCGCTGCTCCGAGCCCCCATCATCCTCACCCTCGCACCTGGCGCTGCTCCGAGCCCCCATCATCCTCACGCTCGCACCTGGCGCTGCTCCGAGCCCCCATCATCCTCACACTCACACCTGGCGCTGCTCCGAGCCCCCATCATCCTCACACTCGCACCTGGCGCTGCTCCGAGCCCCTCATCATCCTCACACTCGCACCTGGCGCTGACGCCACTCTCCAACAGCGCCTCTCCCTGTCCAGCACACAGCCCGCTTCTCACAGACACAGAGCGCACAGAAATCTGCTACGGCTGCTGGCTTTTCTCACTCCGTCTGGTTCCGCAATTCAAACGCGTACGTGCACTGATGGCATTGAGGGAAAGCTTTCCAGTGCACAAAACTGGCATTCTGGTAGCACACTTTGATACGCCTTCAGAAAAAGCAGAATCAGCGCCAACTCCTAAGACCCCTGCTGAGGAAGCCAGCCCTCCTTGGCACACCCCATGCAGCAGACCTCGAAAAACGAGGGGAAAAGTCAAGCTTGGAGTGGAAAAAGAGAATATAAATACACCAGCCTGTAAAAAAAAAGCCTTCACACAGCAATAGTGGGAACAGGTCACATTTCTTCCCTTGCTTTCTGTAATGACATAAAGACGAAGGAAAAAAACCCACATGAAACACAAGGCAGAGCTGGGATTTTACAGGTCTTCGTTTTGGCACTCTGGAGGAAAAGCGTCTCTTCCGGGACTGCGACACGATTTGGGGACTGGCCGAGAACGGAGGCAAAAGGTGCCAGAGAGCCCTTTCTATCGCCTTCAGCCCCTGCAGCTGTTCTGATGGTTTCGGGGCACAGCTTGGTCCATTCCTAGATCAAAATGCTAGGGCAATATCTTCAAAACTGCTACCCATCTCTAGTCGGACTTTCCTACATTGCTGTAAACAAACGAGTGGATAGAGAGGGTTTCTCCCCAGATGAATTTAGAGACAAATTCCTATTCTTTACCAATACCTATAGAAAGGAATACCTTGGCAGGTTTTAGCATTGTACACCCACCCCTCCCTGTGCATTGGGCGGCAGCTTTGGGTCCCTCTGGGGGACGGCACCCAGCGCGACCCCCCTCGCCCGCCACCCACCTGCCCCCGCACCGCAGCGGGGCTCCCTCTCCTGGGGACCTTGGGGTGCCCCCGACGGCGTCGGAGCCCCGAGTCTCCAGCCCCTTTTCCTGACCCCCAAAGAAGGCACAGAACGAGTCCGACTGCCCCGCACGGCAGCGCAGCGCTTGCTCCGAGCCCTGGCCGCATGTACATCCCCCCCGAAAGGGATTCTGCTGCAACAAGAAAGGAAGCGGGGCAGCCCCCGGAAGGGTTGAGGTTCCTCCCCAGCCTCGCTGTCACGGGCCAGGGCCAGCGAGAGGGAGTGGAAGCAGAGAGGTCACAGGAAGAAAAGGAACAACAGGGTGCCAGATGACATTGAAAAACACCCCCCCAAAAAAAACAAAACCCAAACAAAAACCCCCAAACAAACAAACAAACAAACATCTCCGAACTGGGATGGGCAGCGCGACAGAGAGGCATTAAAAAAGAACAGGAACAGGGAATGGGACACAAGGATCGTCTGAGGAACAATGGCACAGGCAGCACCACAGAGAATAAAAAGGAACACGAGCGAGGCATGGAGAAGAACAGAGAAAAAGACAGAGTGCCAAACACACGGTAAGGACAGAGGCACACAGAGACACGTGGGGCAGCATGCTTCCCCTCCAGTCATTACGCAAGTGAAGCTTCCCTGCAATTTCGTGCTCAGTCTCCCCAAGCTCAACAGGTGAACAAACAGGTACTCCCAATGTTTCCTTCCCTTAGGCTGCACAGACCCACCAGGAGAACCTGGAATCCAAGGATGGATCTAAACCAAAACTCGAGGTGTTTGGGGGATGCCCAGGCCTGGGAGGAAGCCCTTCCCAGCAGCCTCTTGGCCTTTCCTCACTCTGAGGAGCTGTGGAAATGCACATCCAGACCCAGGGAGGACAGCCTGGGATGTTTTCTGCACAACAAACGCTACAGCCCCGAGCACCAGAAGCCTGAAGATGCTCTGGATTGCAATTCACAGCCTCAGGGGATTCTACACAGGACAGCCAAGTCATTTATGCCCAGAGGAAATACAAGTCACCGGGGAAGTTACTGCCTGCTTATAGCAGTGAGCTCCCTAGGGCCTCCCATACTTAGGGATTTATCAGAAGAAGCAGTTTCAGGTTCCTTCCTTTTGGAGCCCAGCTCCAAAGCTCTGAAATTAAGGAATTTCTCCTGGCAGTTTGGAGATTATGTTATCACAAGTGAAAGAAAGTAAAGAAGAAATATTCCCAGTAAGAGCCCTTGGGACCTTCTAGGCTGAATTTGGAAGGGGACATTCATTCCCTGTAGTGCAAGTACACAACAACCTCCAACACAAAGCAAAGATGTCAAGTGAGGTCTGAAAGCACCAGTTGGACAAATCTCATTGTCATTCTTTTTTTCAGTGACTTTTGCTATCAAACTCCAAAGCTGACAACCACAACTATCCCCTGTGCTCCACCCAGCCACTCTGGAACAAAACAATATTCCCTTCCAAACTGACAGTGGACAGGGGGTAAGGGTCTCCTCTTCAGTAGCTACTGGCCTGGTCTGGAACTACAACAACATATTACACATAGTGGAAGAAACTCCATTTGATTTTTTAAATTTAAGCAGAACCTAGGGAGAAGTGCTATAGAAGTGGTATCCACCTGTTTGCTACCACAGTGGAGATGGTGACTCTGTAATTCCTACACCACCTCTCATCATCCGAGCTTTAGCTCTAGGCTGTCCAGGAGAGGAGCCAGATCTCTCCAATGGAAAGGATTTCTCACTTACTGAGTATGGAAATGGCTGAAGGTGGAATCTAGTAAAAAAAGGAATTCATAACGTTTGTCTTTGTGTGCATTCACAAGTGAAGAGAAATCCAAACACCAGAGATCATCAGCAGGAGCAGAAAGAAACCAAGGCACCGGTCTTCATTACAACACATAAGGTTAGTGCACGAGATACAAAGAAACAAAGTATTTATTGTTAAAAGCTCTTCTACTAATCACTCGGCATCATACAATGGATATGGCGGCTACAGAGTAGAGGGAGTCTCTCTCTCCCTTCCCCCTATTCTTTATACATGTATTTGCTCACTCTCACAAACCCACTGTTGTATTTTTAAAATGGAATTCCTCTCTTCAGTGAGTTGGGAAAAAATGTTTATAACACAAGATGTGGCAGAACAGATGCATCCTATTAAATAACAGAGCAGGTACAAAAAGGAGACTGCTTTCTTTAGGAAAAAGAGACTACTTTCCCTCCTTATCTCTTTGCATTGCCTTAAAAGAGTCTCCACATGAAACCAGACCAACAACCCCCAAATACCTGATTAGCATTTTGGCAAAATTAGGAGCCCTAGGATATACACCAATATTGATTTATACACTAATATTTTCACCTGGCTTCCACAGGGTAAGTTCTAAACAATGTGGTGTAAACAACCTGCCAGCCAAGACGATGTCTGCACTGCAGCTACCAACCCTGCTATGTGGAACAACTGAATCCCTACTGGTAACAGGGAAAATGCTTTGACAGTGTGTCTCAAAGTTATCTGCAAACCTTTTGGCTCTGTGCTTTCCCCCCAGGTCCCAGGCTGCACACCAACTGAGACTGTCTCTCCCAGAGAGTTCTGTGTGTCTGCATACACACACAGAGGGCAGACTCACACGGGCTGTGCTATTTCCAGGAGCACTTTGCACATTATCTTGTGTTGTGTCTTTCTGGTGCTTCAGTGCAACTCTGCTCCATTTTTAATTTCCTTTCCCACTGTTGCACTCTTGTCTTTATTCCACAACTGAACATTTGCTTCCCCTTCAATCTCTAAGAAACATTTGATCTGATTCCTGCCTCATGGCCAACAACCCAGAAGACTAAAAAAATCTGTTTCTAACCCGCCACGTCAACACTTCTGCTCCATTTCCCTCCTCCTCGTACTCCAGAATTCCACTGAATCCCTTCCTAGTTTGATGCTGTATTTTCTAACAATCTATATTATCATCTATACATGAACTACTTCTATGCACAGAACGGTTTTTTGCAGTATGCATAGATTTGTATTGTACGGTGGCAACTGAAGACCCCAAATACGTCTTCTTGTCACCTTTTATACACACAAAAAGACAACCATCCTGAACTTAAAATAAATTCCTCATTCACAGTCTGCTGTAATTACCTGCCTCTTCAGTGCCACTACCTTTCATTTTCAATGCTCAAGCAACACTTGGCCTAGTTGCTCCCAGAATTGCATCATTATTTATCTTCAAATAGTTTTTCTTTGTTTCATGAACAAGCAAGATCTAAATTTCACCTATGGAACAAAGGATAAAATTTTTCTCTCTCTGATTGAGAAAAAGATCTGAACCGCACCTGAACACAGGAAAAAGGCATCAGAATCTCAAACCTCAGTTTAACCAAAGGAAAGATACATGACAGCTAGTCCTAAGACTCACTGGTAGTGACCAGTCTTTTTTTATAGACAGTGAAACGTAAGAATTTAGATTCTGGACTGCAGTCTCCAGTGCCATCTTCAGTGGCTGATTCATGCACACACCCATTTCAGGATAACGCTGCTGCTTGACAGAGCTTCAGCATTCAGTGATGCAGTTGTGAGCATTGGCACCTACACCACATTAGTTTTGTTAATTTACTCTGAAAGAGACTTGAAACCAGATCCATCCAATTAATTCTACAGAAGCTCTAAACCCAGGCTGGACTCCAGTGTGTTGTCAGCTGTGGGAAATGGCTGGTATTGTTGCCAAATACCCCAGAACTCCCCGGCAGACATTCTGAAGGCATCTATCTCAGACCCGTGCCCTCGTCATATCCCTGCGTATTTTCCTCTGCATTTCTCATTCCTGCAGACTGAGCACACCCCTGATTGTAGCTGCTCTGTTTGCCACACACACACAGGAGTTTTGTACACTGAGCATCATGCACACAACGGACACAGCAGCATAACAAGTATGGAAGCACAGCAGCAGATGATCCCCACTGTTTTCTCCTCGTAATGCTTGCTTGTAGTCCAATTAGTGGAGTCCTAAATTAAGTAACGTTTCAAGTCCATCACTGTGGCAGCCTCACAGTCCCTCAGTATAACCAGGTTAAGACTGCAGGATTTCACATTTTACTGTGAAAAGAGGCATTAGCACAAAAGGGAAAAATGCCAAATCAAGCCATTCCCAGTAAAAGGCCTCAGACAATGAGGTACTTTTTCTCACACCAACAGGTTTTGTGGGAGAGTACTGCATCACATAAATTCAATCAAAAGTAAATTTTCCAAGACATCTCTGAACACAATGAATGGACTAAAAGCTATGGCACTATTAATGTGAAAACAAAGATATTAAATAAAGGGGTAAAGAGAAGACTATCTCTTCTGTGACTGAAGAGTAGAAACTTTTAGGTTAAACTAAGAGAGAAATTGGCAAAGACAGCAGAAAACACAACACTAGAGAAAAAATGCATTTATTCAGAAGAGCTGCCTTCCTTCCATATCACATGTGAATTTAATTCTCTTCCAAGGAAGTGTAAGAATGGAGGTGAAAAGGAGAAACCTACAAGAGGATTTTGAGTGCCATATCAAATGGGCAGTTATACTTTGGCACCTGCTTTTGGACTAGAAATTATATTGGGCCTTTATTGCAGCTCATCTGTGCACTACAAAAAATGATGAGGGGAAGGATTTAAGGAAGATGTCCCTGCTTCCAAGTAATTGTTCTATAAATTCCCATAATCTGAATTTGTCATACATTTACAAAGAAGATGATTTCCAAGGGATATGTTCTCTGTGCTTTTTAAGGCTGATATGCTTTATAACTCAACAGCATCCAAAATAATCAGCACGTATCATGTATGGGAGAGCTAAATAATTAATAGTAAGAGGCAGTTCACCTATGACCAAAATGTGAGACCAATCTAGGGACTCTGTCAACATCTTGAAGTAAAGAAAAAACTACCATGTGACATTAAGTTAGACTTCTTGGATTCTACACCAAGAATTAGGAAGTAATTTTCAGTGATGAACCCTACAGGCACACAGAGACACATTTAAATAATCTGGTATTTTACATATATACTTATTGTTAATATCTGCTGTGTTAAAGGTAGGCATCAGCAAAGCACCATTACATCATTTCAGTTTTCTCAGAATGCCTCATTTGTTGCTAATACCACTGATATTAAGGATGCATAAGAAGCTCTTATCCCAGGAAGTATTCTCCTTCTCTCAGTACAGTGTACAGATCATACCCATCTAGTGATATGTGATTCAATCTACCTTTCACTGCTGGGACAGGGGGAAGAGACATTATTTGCATCTGCAGAAGAGATGGCCTGACTCTATGTCTTTCTTCCAGATGGGCTCTGCATTCCAGGATGAAAATGCTCCTAGTTTGTTCTTTCAGATGGTGAGATAGCTTCTTGCATTGGTCCAGCTGAAATAAAAACTCTTTTCAGGAATATAAAGCATCCCACAGCTGTAAGAAAGATTATCTTGTCTAATTCCAGATAAGTTACTGTTTGAGACTTTTGGGTACCACAGGGTAAGAACTGCACTTATTTCTCTAAATCTGTAGTCTCCTAGAACACCTATCTCAACCTCCACCATCGGTGCCACCCATGATTCTAAGCACAGCCCATAAGGATTTGCTGTGTAGTGTCTAACTTTCCACTAAAACTGAACAATGTGCGTTGATGAGTGAACCTTTAGCCTTCTTTCACACTGACACTTGTAGGGTGCTGTCTCTGGCTTGGGATGGTTTGAGACACCTGTCCCGGGCAAGATTTCCAAGGGTCACTCTAAAGCTGGTGTTCTGACTGGTGTGTTGACGGCACATTCTCATCCAGTCAGGAAGCAGGTCCGTGTGTAACAGTGAGCTAAGTAACACTGAGAAGTCCACTGGTTTGGTGGTCACGATGCCAACGGAATCTCGTGAGCAGCACTTATGTGTTACGCACTCCCAAGGATTGCTCCAATTCCTGTCGGCGCTGCTGGATCTGCAAGAAAAAGACACACTGTACAGTTTAGCAGATTAAATTGCTCAGTGGCAAGAGGTGCATTTGTAAGTCAGCAGTGTGGATATTTCTTTCATACCTTGCAGTAGAAATATCTGCTCACAGCTTCTTGAGACCATGGCTCGTGATAAAATTCAGCTCTGCGCTCTTCCTCCGGGTTTCCAACCACATCAGTCATCACCTGGGACAAAAATAAAACCATTTTTCACCATAGCTCTTCCACCACATGGAGAAACTTTCAGATTTACCCAGAGTGAAAATTTATCTACATTACACATAAAAATGGTCAGAACTGTTCTCAAAGCCCAAAGCAAATGGACAATGTATGCTTACTGCCAAAACAGGGTCATAGAATGCTCAAATGGTTTGTGTTAGAAGGGACCTTTAAGCTCATCTCATTCCGCCCCCCTGCTATGGGCAGGGACACCTTCCACTAGATCAGGCGCTCCAAGCCCTGTCCAATCTGCCTCCAGGGATAGGGCAGCAGAGGGTTGGAACCATTCTACAAAAAATAGATTTTGATGACTTTGTCTCCAGCATCACAGAATCACAGGTAAATATAGTTATTGGTATATTTTGCAAAGCAATGTTGTGGAATCACAACTCTGATGCCAGCAGGGCAGAACCTTAATAGAAAAGGCTCTTCTGGGACTAGTTCTCAGTCAGGGAAAACTGAGCAACTATTCCATGTGTCTAGGCAGAGAAGTTCCACAACACCTCTGTTTTTAAGTCCCTCAAGCAGAGGTCAGCTTTATTTAAACATGCTATCAGATTCCTGTTCCCTTTGAATACAATATAAATAGCAATAACCATAATCTTAGGAGTAGATTTTGGGAAGACTATTCAGTTAACAATAGGCATTTATGGAAGAAAGACACAATGATTTTATTTTAATAATTTCATGGATTCAATAATGCAACTGATTTTGAGGCATGTCAGTTAAATACAGAAAATGTGACAGTATGAAGAACAAATTAATAATTTTTGCTGGAAAACAACTGAAAACTCCTTTACATTTGATTTCTTGTATATCTCAAAGATACGCTCAAGGCCAGCTGATAAGATTAAATTATAATCAACACCCAAATTGTGTTCGTGTACTATATGATACTCCTGCTGAGTTTTACACAGCTTTGAATTTACAGAATACATCAACAAAGCCCTGCATTTCAAACTTACTGTCTGGCCACAAATTGACCTACCACTCCCATGAAATACCACAGTTCCACTGGAACTGGAAAACAACCTAAACTATCTTTCCTCCAACCTAAACTATCTTTCCTATCTATTCTGGGATTGCAGTACTCCACTCATTGTCTGTATTCCACCAATCAACCATCCTAGACATTTGGCTATACACTCTATGAACATTTAGATAAAATTCGTCCATTCTGGTTCCACTAGTCACTCTTTTTCAAATCTCATCTCACCTTAAGATCCCTGCTTTGGGACCGGAGAAGGTCTTGGATGTATCCTTTGGGATCCTTGGAGAAACTCAGCATAAAATCACGTTGTATTTTTAGCTGATTTATGGATTCAATTGTCTCATGAATCTGACAGAAAAAAAGCCAAAGCGGATATTCTTTAATTTCCCCCATGCTCCAGTGACCATCAGGTCAGCTCCGTTACTGTCATTGTACTCCTGGTAATGTACAAAGGTGACAATTCTACACCACAGACTTGTGCAGCCCTTCCTAGGGCTTTTTCAATTCAAAAAGCAGCCACTTAACTGCAATCCTGCCACTACATTTTGGTTTCACTTGTACTTCTGCAATACAAATATGTACAGGATTCTCCTTCACTTCCTGCACTGAACCCCTGCATGGCCTGCAGAACTAAGCCATGTCACTGCACAATGTAATAATTTCCTGTGTAGAATCACTCTGCCTGCCAAGACTGGGATCTTTGAGGAAAGGTGTTACATAAATATGCAGTTATCAGTGCCCAGTGCAAGAAAGCAGTTATTGCCCTGGTTACCATCATGAACACATCTTCAGTATCCTACTGTAATCCTTAAAAACACTAGCAGTTTCTTGATCAAGTCCATGTCAAATGAATAGCCGTGACTTCTAGATTTTTCTTTAGAGAAAGCCTGTAGAAGTCACAATGGCTGCAAACAGAAGAGCGTGAACAATGAGAAATCATGAGTATGGAAGATTTATAGAAAATTAATAATATCTTTAGAGATGTTATGGCAGAAATATTAACTAGTGGGGAAGAATGAAGACTGAAGAAGAGTCAAGGTCCTATAATGGATAATCATCACGTACGAACGGGAGGACATCTCATGAACCATTTGCACACAGACACACACAAAAGCAAAGTTCTGCTGCCCTGTTCCTCTAACATTCTAGTCTGAAACAGTAAACTTATCTCGTTAAGTTTCATGTATTCATCTCTTTTGCCAAAACAGCTCAGGTGACCAAGCTCATGGGAGAAAATAATCATCCCCTAATCTGGTTATGCCATCAAGGCCACTAGTGTAGCTACTACATGGTATGTTAAGAGAAGAGAGCTGCTGTTAACTTAAAATCATTCCTTCTCTGGGAAAACACTGCAGTTGTGCGGAGTGAACGCCACTGGCATGTGCCGAATTCCCAGGAGGAGACTCCGTGGCAGCACAGCAGGGCTGTGCACAGAGGGACACAGGAGCAGCCGGCGCCCATTCGCCCAGCAGGGACTTCAGTCGCTTCACTGATCACAGCTTGCCCTGTGCTGTAGCAAATACTCAAAAAGAGGTGACACAGACAGAGGAAAAGGTGAGCGGGACTGCAAACAGAATAACCCTGTGCATGCTGCTTGCAAGCTCATATGGGCTGGGAACCAACTGACTGAGCAGCTGAGAAGGACCACCCTCAAGAGCCATGACAGCAAGGACACTGCAACAGTTACCAGAATCCACGGCATTGCCGCTGCCCAGACCCCCTTTAAAACTGCATGAAGACCAGAGCTTAACACATTTGTTTGTATTAGCAGAAAACAAAGAGACCCTGGGCATTGCTCTGAGAGGGCATTTTTGTTCATCCCTTACCTATCCAAATGAGCCATTGACAAATGCCAGAACTGGCTGACAGCCTCATGGTCATGAATCCCTAAAACAGTCTGCAAAACCCACCACTGCCTTAAGGCAGATATTATTATTTGAAGTGCACGTGATCCTCTTCCCCTGACACTTAGAACTGCCAAAGTGGTCCAAGTGATTTCCCTGCCATGCATGGTCCACATTTCCACCTAATGCAGAAAGTCATTCTGCAGTTATGAACTCACACCTGAGTATGAGATTTGCCTTAGCAATTTAATAAGATATGACCTCTCAATAAAAATCATACAGTTAATCATACAGTTCAGGTGGTTCTCAAGCATCAGGGGACTTGGTACACTACCTGTGAAACTCTATCATCTCCACAACCATGTTAGGCCTTGGATCAAATCCTAAGTGGGGTTTTGATGTATTCCCACTGCTCCTGATGTATTCCCACTGCATTTGGCTTATTCATCCCTTGAAAGCACATGCCCTTAACAAGTCCCCATCTCACAACATTACTGTTTGACACATGACACCAAACACACGTGAAGCTACACAATGAGTACATGTACCATGGGATACTTTACTCTTGAGCTAATACCTTGTTATCCAATGCTGTTATCTCCTGTTGGTTAGCTGTTGAGAGAAGAAAACTACTCATCTGGCCCTTTAATGGGTCTTCAACTTCTACATCTATGTCATAACAAGCCGTCTTCTTCTGATCGTTGGGGTCAACACTATGGAGAGTATAACACAAGATCATGAGAACTGCCATAATGAATCAGAATTAATTTCCAGCCAGCCCAGAATTCACTCTTCAACAAAGCCTGTTGCAGATGCTGTGAAAAAAGTGTAAAACAGAGTATCTTTATATATTTTCCTATTCTAGTATGTTCTCATCTTTTGCCAGTTAGATTTCAAAGACTTTTGAGCTGGAGCTTTTGCCCAGACCATCAAATTTAATTTCTAACATCCTCCTGAGTTCTGTTACACTAAATATCAGTATCCTTCTTTGGTTTGTCCTTTCCTAAATTTACCTTTAGTTTGTCAATTTTAGACTTAACATTTACTTTATTGTTAGACTAAAGTTTCTTAACAAGAAAACAGTCTTCAGTGCAGTAGTTGGTAAATCAGACTTCAGTCACTGTCATTTGCAATATAAAGATGATGGCTTCTCAACCCCACCTGTCAAATGTGTGGGTTGTGTATCCGAAGTAGGTAGCAAAAGAAATTGCTCAGGATCTAATTGAGCTTGACAGACTTGGGGGAGCAGAAGAACTTCCAGAGATGGAATTGCATCAGGAGTGTTGCAAGCAGGCAGAGGAAAGTGATCCCTCTCTATTCTCAAGACCGATGAGGACACACCTCTAGTACTGTGCTCAGTGCAAGAGATACAGGGAGCTACTGGAGAGAATTTTGCAAAGATCCATGAAGATGATTAAGGCATTAAAGCACCTCACAGCTGAGAAAGGCTGAGAGGTCTGGGACTATTCAGCCTAGAAAACAGAAGGCTGGTGAGGAGGGAACTTAGCAAAACTTGAAGGGAGAGTTTAAAGAAGATAGAGCCAGGATCTTTTCAGTGGTACCCAGTGACAGGACAAGAGGCAGTTGGTGCAAACTGAGATACAGGAAGTTCCTTCTGAACACCAGGAAACACGTTTTTACTGTAAGGGTGACCAAGCAATAGCACAAGTTGCAGTAAGACCCCCAAAGCCCATCTGCCTTTCCCCCAGCCCAGAGTCTCCCATGTTGGAGACACTCCAAAGCCATCTGGATATGGCTGTGGCCAACCTGCTACAGGTGGCTGTGCTTGAGCAGGGGAAGATATTTGAGCAGATGATTTCCAGAAGTCCCTTCCAACCGCAAACATCCTAAGAATCTGTGATGCTGTGGTTGCCAGCAAGAAGATGAGCAGCAGAAGGAAAGCTAAAGAAAAGCCCAGGTGCGGGTCTGGTTCTGCTGCTCACATCCAAAGCCACAGAGGAGGCTCCACGCTGTCTTTGGCTCCATTGCTCCTGGCTGAGTGCTGTCCTCAGGCTCCCAGAGTGCCGAGCCCAGGGCAGGCAGGGCAGCGGGGCTGGGCACAGGGACCCTGGCAGGCTGCACAGCCAGGACGGCACCGCAGCACGGGGAGGCTGGGCACAGGAAAAGCTCTGCCCCTGGATGGAATCACACCGGGCAGGGGGACAGGGGGGCACCGCTGGGGTACAAAACAGACTGGCAGGAGAGGACCCGGGGGCCCTGAGGGACAGACAACAAGGGCAGAAGGACTCTGAGGGGTAAGGCAGCCATAGCAAAGGTCAGCTGCAAAAGGGGCTGCATTAGCACCGGTTTTGCCATCCAGCCCAGGAAAGAGGCTCTTCCTTCCAACTCCACACTGGTGGGACTGGATCTGGACTGGTGGGCACCAGGACCACAAAGATGTGACATCTTGGAGCAAGGCCTGCAGAGCTGCAAGAGCTTCTCCAGCCTGGAGAAGAAAAGGGAAAAGGAGATTGCCTGGGAGAGTGCGATGGCCACGTGGACTGGTGAAGCACAGACAGGGCCAGCCTCCCCTTGGAGGTGTGTGAGATTAGGGTGAGAGGCAACAGGAACTCACTGCAGTATGGGCAATTCACTCCCCATAAGCAATTGGTTTCTAGAAAATCATGATGGTAGTCAAAAAGGGGGATGCCAGAGATAATCTGTTTGTACTAGAAGAATATTGGAGAGCTATGCTTTGCAGTCTGCTTGTGTTCTTGAATGTGTGTGGAAGTGTGGAAGATGTCTCACTTCTTTGCAGAAATGGTAATCCCACAGAGGTTATTCTTTTTACCTCTGATTCCAGGTGTATCAGCTGCAATTAGGAGTGCAACTTGAGAGAATCTCCACTTCCAGCTTGAGCTCAGATAAGATTTGACTTCTACGAGAATCTCTGCTTTATGTCCACTTCAACCCCATTGCATTGTTTCTTCTTTGTCCTCAAAAAGGAAGGTTGTTGGTACCCAGAGAGTGATTCTACAATACTATTATAATTTCTAGAATGAGTTTAGAATACTTCACATTTTTGTCCCTGTGCATATCCTCTAAAACTAGAATGAATAATTGTGATCTACTTGATCTTCCTGTAAAAGGCAGGCCTGAGGATTTATCTGAATTTCAAGCACATACATTCACAATCACTAGTGATGAAAAATTCCCTGTAGTAGTGTGCTGGTTTTGGCTGGGATAGAGTTAATTTTCTCCACAGTAGCTGGTATGGGGCTGTTATGTGAATTTGTGCTGGAAATGGCTGGTCACAGAGAGATATTTTCAAGAGATATTTATTGCTGATCATTGCTTGCAGTCTGTTGAGACCTTTTCAGCTCCTCACACAAGGAGCTGGGACAGCTCACCCCAACAGACCAAAGGGATATTCCAAACCATGTGGCACCATACTGAGCAGTAAACTGGTGCAGGTGTTCACTGCTCAGGGTCTTGCTGGGCATCAGTCAGTTGGTGGTGAGCAATAGCTTTCATCTGTATCACTTGTAGTGTTGGATTTTGTTCATCATCATCATCATCATCATCATCATCATACTGTCTTTCTCTCCCTTTTACCTTTTCAATCCTTCCCCCTGCCCTGCTGGAGAGAGAACAAGTGGATGGATGAGGATTGGATTAAACCAGGACAGGCAGCTGGCATACTGTTCCAGTGGCTGATTATACTCACTCTACAAAACTGAATGCAGAGCGACAGGGCAGAGCATTTGTGAGACCCTGTTTTAAGCTTGGGTGGACCAGGCACTTAAATATCCTGGATAGACTTTGAACCTGATTTGAGTTTGGATGGAGGAGCTCTCAATGACCACCAGTAATTTCTTCTACTGTAAATTACCCTGTGACTGTATGAGTCTAATAATTACTTACTTTCTTTAAATTCAGTGTCAGACTTCCAGATTTACTTTAGCTTAGCCCAACACTGTAAAGACTTCACTGCAAAAGTACTACCTGTTCCCAGGAAATGAGTTCTTCCTTTGTCCACACCATTATGTCAGTGCCATTTAAGGTTGTGAGGTGCTCTGTGGTGCACACAGCGTATCAGAGAACGCTGGCAGACACAAAACTGTAGGTTTGTGACACACACCTCTTCTTTAGCTGGTACCTGACAAAAACCACTCCCTCCAGTACCTTTTTGTCATCTCTCTGCCCCAGAAACATAATCATCAGTTCCTTGTCATTTTTCTCTAAGCAATGACTATCCATCTCTGAGGACCTCAGCTTTTTTGTGGTCCATCAGACAGGGCACTGAGCTGTGCCCAATGACAGTACATACACAGCTCTCAATCTGCATGGCCACCAAGCTGCTTTTTCATTACTCTGTTTGATACATTCAAATTAATCAAAAAGCAAACTTTATTTTCATAGCCTATGTAATATTTATATTAACATATTCTTCTTCTTATCATGTATGTTACAAATTTAAAATAAAGAGCCCAATTTTAAGCAAATTCAGAAACACTTGCTTAAAAATATATTGTATATATTCTGTAGCAAATCAAATCAGTAACCTAAGTAATAATAACTTCTAAACATCCGGAATCAGAGTTTTGACCCTGACAAAGAAACTTGGAAAGGATTGAAATATCTGAACAGTAAAGTTGCAATCCCCAGAAGTCTCTTTATTCCCCTCCTCCATGTACACAGCTGTCACTTAAAAAGGCACATGCTGGCAGAGCCCGAGAGAGCTGAAAGTTGTGTTTCATCTGCTATGCCAGGAGGACATCTGTTCTGACAAGGACACGAGAGCTCAGCATCTTGGTCACAATGACCTCCTCTGAATCCAGCCATTCTTTGTTGTTAATCTCTGGGGATCTCTTGACTCCTTGGCATTCTCAGGGTAAGACTAACAGTCAAGGACCTGACCCAATCCCAACAAAGCATGCATGGACTGGCCCCTGCATTTGAAATCCTAATGCTGTTGTACATTTTACATAATATATCAGTGATTGGAATGATTGCCCATGATGGACAATACTTCATTTCAATTTCTTTTTTATCTTTTTGTGGGTTCAAGCTTTCATTCCTCTCTCTTTCCTAAGCCTCAATGGGCTTAGGAAAGAGCCCAACCAATGGTATTCTAGTAAATATAAAAGCTGCTTTTCATACTCCTAGAAAACTGATGCCGTGCTCGTGAAAATAATTCTGAATTATACAAACTAGAACGACACATAGAACAAACACAGAACGAAGTCCAAGGTGTTCATGCCAAAGTTATAAAACTTGGATTTTGGTCCCTACAGCTACTGCAGCTGTACTTTATCTAGTGAGTGTTTTGCACAGGACTGTGCTGAGCTGACCAAACTTACCTGATGATGTGGTTTATCACGATCGGGTCTGGCGGCAGCAGTAGGTTAGTGAGTCTCTGGGGAATCTCAGAAAACTTTAACCGTGGACAGTCGAAGATCTGGAACACAATAAACAACAGGTTTTGTTTGTCCAAAGGCTATCTTGCAGTTAAATGAGAAAGTAAGGAACCTGCAGCTCACAAGGAACTGAGGCAATTACAGAAGGTGATTTTGAAAGCTGTAATTCAGGTTCCTTGCAGATTAAATTTTTGGTCACTTCTGTCCCTCCACTTCCATCTGGGCTTCCAGACATACCCATCAGGCCAAGACAATTTCAGGTGTCTCACTTTTGGTTTAGCTGCTGGAGGGAACAGGACTCTTCACTGGGACATGAGGACCACCTGTATCAGTGATGGGAGAGAAGCAAATACTCCCTCTCTTACTGAGGGGTTTACAGCAGCATATTGTAAAGAAGATGACTGAATTTTTTCCAGAGAGAAAAACACAGAGAAAAAAACAAAACAAAACAAAAAACCCAAACAGAGAAAACACAAAAATAGTTTGCCTTTTTTACCCCCAGGGAATGTTTCCTACAATATTTTGTGCTAAAGAAAAAGACAAGAAAACATTTCTGGATTTTAAAATCATTTGAGAGTTTTTCAGAATTACAGAAAAATAAAGTCAATGTGACATTATTTATTTTTAACCAAAGCCTGAACAGCCTCTTGGAAGGGATCCACCCCTTTCCAAACAATGGTTTATGGATACTTTCTCTTCACTACGGTCCTGAAGCTAAATAGAATCATAGATCCACAGAATATCCTGCCAGTGGGAAGGGACTGACAAGGGTCATTGAGTTCAGCTCCTGGCTCTGCACAGGACAACCCCAGAAATCACACAATGAACTTCTGCTGAATTCAGGGGGAAAAACATCTGGAAAGGGTTAAAAGCTGTAGAGTTTGGAAATTTTCTGCGAACAATGGAAGTGCATTGACACAAATATAGAAACAACACTCTTTACACCTGGAGTTTTCAGAAATATAATTATTACAGCCTTTGCTTCCTATTGTGATTTTTAATGCTCTGAACAAACAGACTTTTCTCTAAAGATGCTCCATTTAAACTGACCTTAAAAAACCACATATATAAAAAATTATATATTAACATTTGCCTTAAAATGTGCCCTTATGTGGAGGCAATTTGTAAAAATGTTCAGGCCTATGCAAATGCCTCTTAGGGAAACTATTTTCACCTGACAGTAGAGATACACTACTCATAGTATTGTATCTATAAACAGAAATATCCTTTGCAGCTCCAGAGACAAAAGATGCAGGCAGGGTTGAAAATAAAGAACAGACATACAGAGTCAGATGCTCTGGCTCCTCAGTTAGGGTATCTTTTGAAATTAAGAGTTTTCTCATGTGAGCGAATTTGGCAGCAGAAATACCTGGAAGCCAGCTCTAGGAACCATTTGCAAGGTTCTATTGCTTTTGAAATACCTTTGAACCTTTTTTCTTGCTTTTGCTTGTAACACAGTGTATTTCAAATCTCCCTGCTAATGTAAATATTGTTTTTAAACAGAAAAGGATCGTCTCCATCAACTCTAAAAGCTGTGTTGGACTTGCCTGCATCCAGGAATTTAGCCAGCCAGTTTCTGAAGAACAAGGAAGTAACAAAAGTTCCTGAGTGCGCAGCTCACTCCTTATTTGAGTCCTGAATCCTGACACTTGGTAGAGATGACTGTGGAATTCCCACCCACAATCCCTCCACAGCGAGCTCCTGCCATCTGCTCTCATCACTGGCTCAACACTCGTGTCAAACGCCTAACGCGGATGGTGCCCGAGTGACAAGAGCTTTAGGAAGGGAAAAGGGATCAAGAACACACAGTAGTGAGGGGAGGATGGGAGACTGGAAACTAAGGGTGGGTGGAATTTTCCTAAAGCTTCTCACATTCCTGCCTAACTGGAGTTCCCAGGCTCTGAAAGCCCCTCTGGCTACATGATGATGGTGATCCTGGCGGGTCAGGTAACTCCGTCAGTGGTAATTTTTTAGTCTGGACTGTCTCATGCCCTTAGACATAAGCACAACACAGCAGTGTGGGATTCAGAAAAGCTGGCATACCAAATGAAAAGACCAGAATGGCAAGGGGAATGCCAGGGACACTGGTGCATTGTGTACTGCTCCCCTGAATGATACACACACCTCCAGCTGGGACAATGCTTTTCTTTCTAGGAGTTATGTGGCTAAAACTACAGAATCTACAGAAATATTATCAGACTGCAAGGCATTACTAACCCAATTCCTTTGCCCTCCATCTCTCAACCTGAGAGTATTAGAGTGAAAAACAAAAAAACCCTCATCATGAAATATTTCATTTATTGTAAGGGGATTCAGATTCCCAAGTAGCAGTGTCAGTTTTGAAAGCAAGATCACCTAATTAGAACAATTTTGCCAGAGACCTAGGAAAACAGAAACACTCAAAACAATCCCATTTATAATTTAAATCAGTGCAAGCACTAAATTCTTGTGAAACTATTCCAGATTAGCCAGCTCTTGCAGGGTGGGAGATTCAGTCTTCTAGAAAAGCAATCAGCTACTTCCCAACTCTCTCATTTAACTCATCTTCTGAGGATAAGACAATTGTCAGGTGTCATAGCATTCCTGCAGAGTTTTAGGACAAAGGAGACCTAAGAGCAAATATGTCTCTAAAGAGATGCATAAGGAGAAGATAGCTTCAACAACTTCTGATTCTAACAAAGTTCTTAAACTGAAAGTTAAAATAAATAAAATTGATAAGGCTCTTCTGCTAACTAAAAATAAGATATGTACATCTATACAGGGTCACACAAAGGATCTGCTGCAAATCTGCCATACTATCCTGCCCTTGATAGTGGCCAAAAGTGGATACTAAAGGAAAAATGTAATAACTATAAATACAATAACAGGAGAAACATATACTGGTACTTCCCCCAAAAAAACTCTCACAACTTCCACAGCTTTGCATTTAAAACAGCCCAAGATTTTTCATCCATTGGTTTGCCACTTTTGGAACCTATATACAGTTTTAGTATTTGCAATGTTCTCTTGCAAGGAGTTTTGAAGTTTAAATATGCCTGAGTCCTTTTGTTTGTTTTCAATTTGCTACCAGCCAGTTTTAGTTGATGGACTGTAATTATTGACCAAAATATAAAAAACTACTCCTTTTTCACCTTTTTATTTCTGCTCATAATTTTTCAAATGTTTTTCACCTTCCCCTTCCCATTTCTTCTTTGGGCTGGCAGAAACAAAACTCAGTCTAAATTTGCTATAGATAAATAAAGAATAGAAATCAAATAATCTAATCAAGAGAACAAACAGAATTGTCATTTTGCCAAAAAATTCTTAAGTGGTTTTAATACGGAGTTTTCACTATTTTTGAAAAAGACTGCATGCTGTAATCCTCAAAAAACCAAAACCCAAACAAACAAGAGAGTCACTATATAATCATGATCACTTTGGTTCCATAGTCCTAAACACACCCATGAATCTCACAATTATTTTGTTGCATTTTGTAGTTTCAAATGCGCAGAGGTATCTTTAAGTTTACTTCTTCAAGCATTGGCTACTTTGAACTGTTGTCAGGCAAATTAATAACAGAAAATAAAAAATTAAAAAGAAAACTAGGACACAAGTTTCATCACAACATTTACTTTCATTGGTTGCTAAAACATCATTCATTCATTTTAACTGCCAGTATTTTCCTTACACAGAAGTATATCACAAACCCTACTTTCAATTACTTTCAGAGTAAGTCAAGTGAGCCTGAAAAACAAAGCCAGGTAAGACAGTGAAGGCTCAGTTAACATTACCTTTCAAAAAAAACCCCATAATCATATTTACAGAAAGGGTGGTGATGCTTTTATGTGGCCTTCCTGGTTTTGACAACACTGCCACATGGAAAGGGTGTTAATGATATTAGTTGCAGCGGCTGCTGAAAGCCATTCAGTGCTGAGGATATCGCAAATCATCAAGAGAAAATAAAAATCAGTCATTTTCATTCATCCCAAATTTGTGGCTGGATGTTAGAGTTTGCTTCTAAAGAGCTACTGTGTCCAAACAAGAGTTACCTGCTGGAAGTACTTGTCGCAGTTAATGTATTCCTTGTCGTGGGAGTCCTGCAGCTTGTTGGTTTTGATGTACTGCCACAGAGCCTGGATGATGGCCGAGCGCGTCTGCGTGTGGATGCCCAGCAGGCGGGCCAGCCGCGGGTCCAGCTTGAACTGGGGGGGCTGCAACAGAGCCAGGGAGGGGGCAGCACAGAGGGAAGCAGACAGATACACAAGCAGGAAGTTTCAGTTTTAATTCTCGCGGAACTCTGTTCCTCGGGGGAAGTATCCCATTCAGTGGCAGAGATTGCAAAAATACAAGCTTGTATTTTTGTGTCTCACCATTGGTGCTTAAGGAGAAGGACCTTGTACCGGTGCCATGCACACAGACTACCTGTAGCACGTGCTTCAAATAACAAAAACTTGCACAAAGACTCAGGAAGCATTTTCCCTTTCAACACTGATGCAAAATTTGACTTCTGAGAATGAGAGAAGAAAAAGAACAGCCCTTCCTCTGAACTACCGTAATTTAACCACAGAGAGAAGGAAGGCAGGATGATGCTTCCACAGCTGCTAATAACTGCTGTCTCATGCCAACACACTGTCTTGGAACTCTGTTCAGGCATGAACCGTTCTGGTGCACACCAGAAAATTTACCCAACTACAACCAGTCAATATATTTTATTTCTTTTCCTGATCTCAGTGATATAATTCAACTTCCCTGTTCTCCACCTCTTGTAACATAAACTCCTTGGATAATCTGGAATAAGATGCTTCTTCAAGTGTGTACACATACTCAGGTTTAGTATTCACCACATCAATAAGCAAGGATTACTCTGATGGGTGGCAGGTCACCCAAAGCTAGCTTTATAACAAATTCGGACCTAAGAACAAAAGAACATCTATTTTAAAGTATAAATTTATAATAATGGTGAGCATAACAAACATCATTACATTGTCTTAATAGCAAAAATCCTCGCTTCCTATATCAGTATTTCAGTTAGCCCATATGCTCCCTAAAATTAATACAATTTTCTCTCTGCTAACATAAAATGGAATGCCTATATCCCAAATAGATGTTATTTGCCTGGAGGTAAAAGAAGGTGGCAGAGAACAAGTTCTTAAAGGTACACCATCAAAATGCACCTGAGCCTGAGCTGTCATTGGAAAGGGGGATCCCATCTCCTCGCAGCAGAGCGAGTTGAACAGTTAACAGTTCCCTTTAACAGCAATGTTTCTTCCAGGGACGGTTTCAGCCAGATTAGTGAGCTCCACGAGTGCAGTATCCATCGTTTGTGCCAAGGTAAGGCTGCCACAGCTACACAGCTAGTTCAGGCATCACTAGCAAAAGCTTCTCCTCTGTATTTTTTTTAAAGAACCACATGTGTAACTTGTGTGTAACTTCTCTGACTATTCTCTAAGAAGCCAGAGGAGGAAATGTATATTTTTTCTGCAGGTGGGCAATAAAAATACTAATTATCATAATGCCAAGATTAATATTTTGCTAGACTATATTAGAAACTCACTTGATTTGTCCCCTTTAAATTTTAAATAATCCTTCAGTTTGGTATCATTCTAACTTCAATGGACCATGCGACACTGCAAGTACAATATATTGGGTTTAGAGCCGTGTGACAAGACGAATTTGCTCTGTTGCACTAGGTCCCAGTGGCTGTGTGCTCCAGGCTGCAAGCAGTGCACTGACCTGGTAGTCTAACATGAGGAGTAATGTGCATCGCACGCTGACATCCCCAGGCCTCTTCACCTGGAAGCCATCTGTTTCCTGGGTCGTGGGAGTTCTGTGCCACTAACAAAGGGAAAACCATAATTGTTGGTCTTTTTTTCACTGATATCCATGGAGGTGCATCTTGCACAGCATACCATTCCAGAATCAGACAAGTGCAAGCTTTCTGAAGATCTGGCAATCTAAAAAAATAATCTATAAAAGGTAACAACAAAACCAAACCACAACACCCCCCTACCTCCACCCCCCAGTTATTTCAATTCAGCTTTAGTGCAGAATCTGCTCTGCTGTTGACGTACTTTACTTGTTAGGAGAAATGTGCACAATATTTCCATCTTTTCTGTTCTAAGATGTGCACTGCAGCATTAAATCATCTATGTCTTTAGAGTAGATTCCTCTAGCAAACATTCTTAAGAATAATGGAATTTTGAAAACTTTGAAAATACTCTAAATGAGATAATGAATGCAAAGTCCTTTAAACAAGGGAAGCAACAGGCGCCAGGTGTTTATGTGTGCCAGAACTAGTTTGTACACAAAGGGGGCACAGCCTTCTCACCTCCACAAGATGATTGTCAGGTCCATACAGATCTTTGTCCAGTTCAATAACCAAACTCTTAAAAAAAGATGAAAACTTCCGTTTCTGTTTGCTGAGCTGTACAAGCAGAAGAACCAGACTGTATGTACATGTACATATGTATACATCTACAAATGTATAAGGCTGCATTTATTAGCTTGTGTCCTAGACCTCGCAGTCTGTCTTGAACATTAAATCCCATGTAAACCACAAGTGTGATCAATCTAATTGAGTTCTCCCTCTGACAAAACCAGGGCAAGATGAAAAAATCTCAACAGTAGTGGAACAGTGTACATTTTAGGGAAGATTTCCTTAACTCTTAATGTATTGAAAAGCACTGGCTTGTAAGGTGAACATGGCTTCCATGAGAAAGGTCCAGAAAATGGCCATGAAAATTATCTCAGGACTGGACCACCTCTCCTGTGAGCACAGGTTGAGAGAGCTGGGGTTGTTCAGCCCAGAGAAACACAGGTTGCAGGGAGTATTTAAAGGGGGCTTGTAAGAGAGATCAAGGGCAACTTTTTACCAAGATCTGTAATTGCAGGGTTGGACTGGTCTTAAGAAGGACATTTTTTACTCAGAGGGTGGTGAGGCACAGGTTGCCCACAGAAGCTGTGGCTGCCCTATCCCTGAAAATGTTCCAGGCCAGGTTGGATGGGGCTTTGAGCTAGTGGAAGGGGTCCCTGTCCAGGGCAGTGGGATAGAATGAGATGGTCCTGAAGATCCCTTCCAACCCAAACCCTTCTATTATCCTGAGTCCTCTGCATAACTTTCTTTTTAACAGCCTGGGGGTTTTTTGATGAATGCTAATTTCTTGGTCTGATTTATCAGACTACAGTAAATTTTGCAGACTGTCATACACTAGGAAAAACGATTTCCTTTTAAGTTTTTTATTTTCATTTAATTATCAGTATTTGTTGTTTAGTGCAGAGCTCATATTGTCTATATGAAAAATCAGAAGGTCTGTGATTACCTTACTCTCCACAGAATACAGGCCACAGGATTCCAATCTATTTCTTTGTATTTAATGCAGATAATATTTTATTAAAAAATGCTGGTAATTGAAAAGCTATGTTCTTCCAATAAAGAATCTCCTTATTGAAATTTATGCTCTAATTTCTAAACTGAATCTGTGTAACTTCAATTCCCAGATGCTGCACTTTGTTGCCACTTCCTCCTCCAGCACGACTGTGATTCAAGTACAGTTACCTCCAGACAGACTGAAAGCCTTGCCCTCTCCATGCATGCATGTTCTCCATCTGCTTAGCCTATAAATACTTCCTTGTGAAGTCATTTCCAATAGATGGACACCTTTATTGGGAAAGTCCAGCCTTCCCCAAGGACAGCTAAATCCAGGTTTCTGAGGACTTCATAATAGCAAAATGTTTCTTCCATCCTTGCTTTAAGCATTCATACATTGTGTTGTACCCCCTAAGAATACGAAGTACTGCCTTCTCCTTGTCATCCTGCACTTCACAAGATGCAATGCCCACTTCAGGCCAGGATTACCACACCTGCTGTAACCTGAACCCTGCCTTCTCTTTAAAAGGATTAGTCCCAGCCCTCTTCTCTCCCCTTCCTCCTACCTATCCTGTCCCTATCTGCCTCATTTTCTGCTGCACTCTCCAACATTCCCATTAGGGCCTTATCCCTCACTTGGGCTGGGCACAGTGCCTTCCCAGCAGCCACAAGTCAACACTGCCATTCAGACATGTCTTGCCTCAGCTGATGTCCCCAGTATAACCTACCACCCCAGAGGACAATCTTTAGACCCTGCCAGCCCCAGTGAAGCAGAGATAAGTCATACATCATCCAGGAGCTTCCCCTCCACGCGCAGCTCCCACGAAGCAATGCTGCCATCGGAGTCATCAGCGTCTGATTTTGCAGGATTAAATGTGTTGGAGATGTAAAGTCTCAGTTTCCGCTTTTGCTGTTATGCACATAGACAAGGGAAAAGTACATATCCATTTTAAGTTCAGGATCTGAGGAAGCTGCAGAAAAGGTGACAATTACACATATAACAGGGAACCTCCGTGTTTTGTACAGCTGCACCAGTTGTATCAGAATTTAAGATTCCATTACATGTATGAAAATACACTGAAGAGCTGAATCTAAAAATTCCTTTCAAAAACTCTTGGCTATACAAACGTGCTGAAATTCACTGTAAATGGAGGAAGACAGGAGGTTGCCATGCCTAAGAATTGATACATCCTATACTTCCAGATTAGATATCTGAGAAATCATTGTGGCTAAAGCATGATATGATGTCCTTTCTGGCTTCAACCTAGCTAGACTGTTAAAATTCAGCTGCAACTCTATTGCAACACAAATGTCTTTCATCATTGCACAGCTCAGATTTGTAAATGGCAGTCACAAATACAGCTCACGCTGAAAAGTACCTGCTGGGCACAGCTCTGTCCATCTGCATTGTGCCATCATGCAGCACCTGGTAACAATCCTCCTGCAGACACACCTAACACACCGACACACACACCACTGCCTCACCCTCCTCTTCACCCTGAGCAAGCATGCTGCAGCTCCAGCTTGCTGGGAGACCTGAGCGAAGGAAGGCACCCTGCTTCATCCCTAACCCAGTGCTAAAGTCTGTCAGAGATACAATCATGCTAATACGTTGTCATTTTTACAGACCACCTGAAGCTTCCCAGTCACTGCAGTGGCTTATGGTTGTGTCATCTCTCAGTGCCCTTCCTTTCATGCATCATGTGGAAAACCTAGATATTAAATCTGATGCATGGTTTCCAGAAAAGATTGTTACCAAAAATTACTTTGGGACTCTAAGCTCCAATACCTATGTAGGTGACAATGTCAAAAAGGCTACAGTTGTCAAGTTAATGCTGACAAAACAACGTAAGAAAGGAGCAATCTTGTGAAGTTTATACACACAAAGGAGAGAATGAAGTTCCATACAGCAGATTATACAGCATAATCTGGCATAGAGGAATGGGGAAGGCAGAGATGTATGGCTGGAGAGGAACAGGAAAATTACTACATTTTGCCAAATCTGGAGAAGATAGCGACAGAGAGCTCTCTAAGTATATCTTAAGGGTGAATTTCTATGAACATCAAAATAGCATAAAAACCTCAAGCACAGAAAAGATTAAAATCTGTGTTTCTGCCTCTGCATATACAGTAACTGTTTTCCAGTTTCACAGAAAAAAAAACTTTTTAGAAAGCAAAATGAACAGCAGTAGCATGGAAACCAAAAATCAGGAGAGAAAAAACAATGACCACTGTCTGATCATTATAAAATACTCAAATTAAATGAAGAATGTCCGTATCAGAGCTGGAATATAGATGCATCTTGCTCAGAGCAGCAGCAAGATATGTCAAAATTTGTAGAGGAAACTAAATTAGTTAGGTGACTCCTGAAAAGAAAATGGACATAACTTAAAAACGGCCAACCCAAAGCAGAAAAACCAGTGACTTGGTAGACTACACAAGTATAATGAATAATGAAAGGAATGAGACAGTATTTACTGAGTTCAAAATTGAACCGGAACTTGAAAAACACTTAAAACAGTTCTATAAAAGCGTAAATAACAACAACAAAACTCAAAAAAAGGTGAAGCAAATGCTACAGAGGAATAAAATGGAAATTGGTATGCACAATAGTCTACAAAATCAGCTGTAGCAGCTTATTTTGTAGTTGTATATTCTACTTTCTCAAGAGACAATGAGGAGTTCTACAGTCACAGGTAGTAAGAAGAAGTCAGGTGTACTGAAAAATTATTTTTCTACAGGGATTGGGAGGAATGAATTTTTTACCTGAGAAAAGAGAACATTAAAGAACCTGAAAGACATATTTAAAACACTGACTGATTAAAGGAGATAAGGTGTTTGCATTTTCCTTATCTCATAATGCAAAAAGCAGAACACAGAATTATGCCACAATACAAGTGCGTCGGAAAAAAAATCGATTTGATTTCCAGCAACAATCCAATATCAATTCCTCAGTCATCTTAAAACCTGAAAGTAGAGGGAAAAAAATCTCAATTCATGAAACTAGGTAGAGAGACACTGTGATGGTGTTTTGATGCTACTACTTGTTCTTCATCTAAAAATGGAGAAACTGGAAGCAGATCATTTAGTTTGGGAACTGCAACTATACACATATTGCTAAACTGAATGTCTCACACCAGTTCACTGCAAAAGAAGGACAGTCTCTGGATGACAGTCTGTGGTTTGGGTGAGATGAAAGCACTGTCTCTGGTGCCAGGACTTGGAGTAGGAGCCCTGCTTGTGTCATGGTCCTATCCCACTCTCAGAAGACCCTGGTTCAGGCTTTGGGATGAAAATCATCTCAGTCTTAAAATTATGTTTATGGTGACAACTGTCTATTTCAGGGTTACAAAGGAGACAAATAAGCATTTTTAGGGTGTTATTTATCTATATTATTTTAGACATCCACTTCTGTATGAGAAGAATTGTGCCCTGAACACCACTGTCTATACCAACTTAACTATGAAGGGAGCTGAGAGTGACTAGCTCACATATAAATGAATGAAATGGCTATGTCTATACTTGGCCAAATAAATCCCACTCCCAAAGTCCACCATGGCCTTAGAGTTGCATAGATTTTCAGTAATTAATTCTTTAATGACATCTACTGATCTGTTGAGTGTATGGCTTCTGTTTCCTTCAGGCCATGGAGCTTGCTATATCTGCCAAACAGCCCTGTCTGCCTGACTGCCTCCTGAAGTTCTTTCTGCAGTTCTGACCATGGGGGTCTTCCATGAAGTCAGTACAAGGACTCTTGCTAAAGCTGCTCTGCAGACAAGGAATTCTGAGACTCTCATTACAGATGCAATCCAAGAACACAGGACTGGCTGAAGAAGAGGAGAGTACACAGCAGTGCCCAACTGGCAGAAACTGCCAAGGCAGCTGGAGAGGGCTGCTGACAGCAGTCAAAGGAGCTGACAGGTGGGGAAGGCCATTTTCCCCTTCAACAGCCACCCAAAGCCCAGGTCTCCTCACTTCTTGAGCCATCCCACAGCAGTCATCTGGTTCAAGAGTGCACCTGCTCTCAGGAGATCCAAGTAGGATCAACAAGCCAAACGTATTTTATGCACTGTCCTCACAAAAAAAAAAAAAAAGCTTCAACCACTTATGCCTAAAATTTCCCCAGAATAGCTAGTCTTCAGACAGAAAAAAACCCAGCCTGAGCAACACTAGACCATAAATCTGTGGTTCCCTACAGCCACAGATTCTAGCTGTCTCTAGCTACAGCTCAATCACCGTGACAACCACTGTAACTGCAGCTACAGCTGATAACTGAGAAATCCTGCTTATTCCCTACATAATTTTGCATACTTTAGACAAATTCATATTTCTCATAGGATTACAATCCCAGTTTGAAAATCACTGTTCTAAGGCAAGTATTTCAAAATTACAAGAGCTTTGATAGAGATGGAAATGCAGAGATAACTTCTCTTGCTGTTACCAATTCTGCAACTAGAATAAAATGGAAATACTTAACATTAAGAAAAACCCAATTTTATCTAGGTTTAGCCTTATTTTGACAGTTCTAATACCTATATGCTAGGACTACCTACACACAAATTTGGAAAACATCTGTTTGATCATTCTCTAGATGTTAACTGAGTAAGTGATATTTAAAATGTGTTTGCTGAGCCCTAGACAGAAACAGAATTTTCTGTCTACAGTTCCTGGAGAGTGCTGTGCCTCCTCCACTCTTCCCTATCCCAGACACTGAGTATCTCCATAGCACAGCTTACAGCTAGGACCTTGTGCACTTATTGATTCCCTCATTAAAGACTGCCACAGAAAAATAACTTCCTGCTGATTTATGAATTTCAGTCAAAGTCTTCAATCACCTTTGAAGATGGCCAGATTCCTAACTAGTTTAAAAGAATGGTATTCTACCCATATCAAGAAGGTAAGACAAATTAATTCTTCTGAGAGTAAAATCTATTATGTGCAACACTTTTTAAGAATGATCTCATGATTTAGACCATCCACAATTAAGTTTCCTTTCTGTCTAGCAGGTGTTAATGGAACTTAATAACTTGTTTCTTTTGTTTTTTTGGTTTGTTTTTTGTTTGGTTTTTCATTTTTTGTTTGGTTGGTTTTTTGTTTGGGTTTTGTGGGTTTTTTTGTTTGTTTTTTGTTGTTGTTTTGTTCATTTCACATATTTCAACCGGAAAAACATCAAGAGGTAAAGTCTTTCCATATTTTATCAGGTACCTGTACAGTGACAAAGACAGCAGAATATTGATATTTGTTGGGCTGACCCCCATCACCATGGTACAGACAGGAATGATAGCTTTATGTCACAGCAGACATATGGCTACAAACCCCTTCATTCTATGGGAATTATTTGAGGAATAGAGTATGAGCTACCCAATACATTATGAGCTACCCAAGAACTTAAATGAGACATGAAAAGAAATTCTTCACAGTGAGAGTGGGCAAAAATTTTAACAGACTGCCTAACAAGGCTGGGAAACCTCCATCCTTACAGATTTTCAAACTCACCAAAGCCTTGACAACCCTATTTTTAGCAGAAGGTTGAACTAAATAACTTCCAGTTTCCTCCTATCTAAACTCTTCCATATTCCAATTAATAGACTCAGAAAACTTAGAGAAAACCTTTTCAGTGGGATATTAGGAAGAGTGAAGTACTGGACTTCATCTAATAGAAAGTGCAGAAAATGTCATCCATTCTTTTTTTACACAAATAATAATTTGTGTAAGTAATTCTTCCCATTGTATGCTCTGTTATTCCACAAGTTCCACTTTTGACCAAACCTGAATTGGAAACGTAATACACACCTTCAGCACATCCATCTAATCTCTTATTTTCTCATTTTTTACCATTTTAATACAAAGTTCCCAAACCAATATTTATCTATCCTTTATTTATCCCTAGGCTATTATTCCCCTTATTAAAAACCTCCAGAAGCTAGAGCTGGTAATAGCCACTGAATTTTCTCTACCACTTTTCTGCGCATGATGATTCCCAGCTGTTTGCTCTCAGGAGCTTTGTCTAACCCATTCCAAAGCATTTCTGCTAATGAGACTTTAGCTTGAAAGGTATTTCCACCATTTACTCCAAGAATTATTTTCCTCCCCTGACACAATGCACAAATTTCTCACAGCATACCTTCATTGGTCTCTTCAGCGCCTCCTGAATGTCCACGCGCTTCCGCATAATGGTCTGGTCCAGCTTGCGCTCAAAGGCCAAGAGGTCCATGTAGGCCTGCGACTCAGGAACCAGCTCCCGGATCTGAGAAGGAAGCCAGGAATACCTCAACACTGGGAGCACCCACCTGCCATGCTCCAGAACAGCCACACTGGCACGTCCCAGCCCGTGGAGCTCTCCCTGCGACAGCAGCTCCCAGGCAGCGGGGCAGGTCTCGGTGGCATGGGACAAGCACAGACTGAAGAGCAGGAGCACACACCTGAGGCTAATGCACTCTGGAAGACCTCACCTGAATGCACAGGGCCTGAACCATGGCTGTGTTCTTCCACTGAGGCTTAGCTACCAGCAGCCAGGGAGACTACTCTTGGCAATCCAAACTACAGTGAATCTGTCCTGTTCAAAACTAGAAAAGTACTGCATCCCCCAATTAAAGGGGGAGGGGGTGGGGTGTGTTCATGTTGGTGTTTCAAAAACAAGTGTCACCCGCTGTAAGTAAAAACTGCCAGGTAGGATGCCTGCCTTTGTCAGCACATCTTCCTGCGCTGGGGAAACTGGTGAAATTGACCTTCATGTCAAAGTTTCAACACCACCAGCCATCAGGTGTTAACTTACCATCCTGTCAACTTTTATTGGTATTTGAATACATTAGTTAACTACATTGGTTCTATTGAGAAACCCCCTTTTTATTTTCTCTTTTACAAGGGAGTTAGCAGGGAGGGGATATGAAGTAGGTTGGAAGTATGACCTAATGAACTGAGCTTAGAAATGGGTAAGTATACCCTTAAATGAAAATTTTGCTTCTTAATTTGGAATAACTCATGCAGGAAAACCATAAAAAAGGTACTGTAAGTAACAAAAATAGATCTACTAGACAACCTTTTCTATTTCTACAATATTCACTCCTATATTTCCATAGGAATTAAAAGTGAGTTGGTATTCATGTTTTGCTTTAGAAACAGAATTAGTTAGAGTTAAAATTACAGTTTATATCTGGTGTAAGGCACAAACGCCTATGTGAGAGACACCAGGCATGCACCTGTGGAACAAGGACATGAGAACTATTGCAGAGCTCATGCCAACAGCTGGCTCTCCTGGTGTTGTGTCTCTGACCAGGTTTCCAAGTTGCTGCCTTTCAGTATCTGCAACAGTCCAAGGCAGAGCGGTCCAGAACCTCACCAGGCAATATGGGAGGAGGAACCTCCTTTTGCTCCTTTGGAACCTGCCATGAGTGAGTTTCATTTGATGCCATTTCCCTGCACTGCTGGAGCAGCAGTGGGAAGGCATTCCCTAGGCACCTTTGCTATGTTTTACAGGGTTTTGCAATCCCTTTCCTAATTTTCTTTTCCAGCCTGAAGATGAACAATTTCTCCTTGCTGTATCTAGACAGACTAAGGTTATTAAATAAATGTCTCTTTCAACTGACTCTTTTTGTTTTGAGATGGTAGAATACCTGCTCTACTTACAGCAAGACTAAAGCTTTGGAAAAGCAGAAACCACAGATACTTTGAAAAGTAGAAACCAGAGCAAAAACTCTGTTCAGCTTTAGGCAAACCATTATAGTTTTAACTGTTTATATGCTTTCTCAAAACGTTAGTATCAGCAGTGTAATAAAAGAAACATGAGCATGAAGAGCAAGCATTACCCTGGAAACATCAAGGAACTGACAGATAGCTTACAGAGCAAGGGCAGTGAGGCACTGAGTGCAGATCTTTGGACACAACAAAACACCCCAATGTCCCTGTTCTGCACAGATGAAAAGATTCCTCAGTTCCTTGCCTGAAGAAATTAATGATGGTGTGCTACAGTCAATTAAAAATTCTGGACTGAGAAAGAGGTTTCAGACCCTTAATGCCAAGTGCCATCAGAGTCAGTTTGTGAACCCCCTGGGCACAGGGTGAAGCAGGGCCTACAGATCCTTAGGATAGAGCCTGTGCAGCACAGATGACACAACCTTTCTGGCTGGTTCAATGGGTACTGGACCAGGATCTAATCAAATTTCTAGGAAGTTTGTAGAAACAGCAGAAACCTTCAATAAATATTTTTATTCTACACTTTGACATCTTTTATCACATGAAATTTAAAGGGTTATTTCCTATTCCATTCCTTTAACTAAACTGGATGCTAAATATTACAAGATGCTAAAAAAGCACAAACACTTTAAAACCAGCCAAAGACAAAACTGCATCTAATTCTTTGAACTGCAAATGGCCGCAGCATTTGAGAGAAGAATTGTAATTGCTGTGTTTGTATTCTTCTCTAGGGATGTGTTATGGTCACAGCAAAGATGGGATTTGGGCAAGATCAAAGGCTTACTCAGGCCACTCTCAGGCTTTTGCTTTCTCACCCTACTACTGGAATAATTTTTTGGAGGCATGACAGTGCCTATGTGATAAGGATCTGTGCAGCCTGCCTAATTCCTTCCCTTGCATGGTTTGCTCTAACAGAAAAGTTCATAGCTCTGTGCAGATGTACACTCTTCTACTAAAGTTCTAACTATAAATGCAAAAAGAGTGTTTCTATACTTCAATTCTCCATTCTGGTCTTTCTCTAGTTGACAAAACTCCAGAAAGCACCTAGCAGAACCAACATCTCATCAGCCACGGTTTTGAACATATATAGTTATACTTTATCTTAGAGGATAACTGGAAGAGATTATGATTAACATTAGTAAGACAGTGTCCTTCTTGAGGCTGCAGTTATCTTTCTATTATGAAAATTCAAACATTTCAAACATTTATAAATTACTAAAAAGCAATTGTTATTAAATTATGCACTTTTATCTTTGATTTTCAAAGGATTTTTTATCAGTGATGACAAAAAAATGGCCAACTTGCAAGTGGGGGCAATGCGGACAGTGTGGAAGGAATGAAATGATGGGAGACAGTGTGGGGGCCCCACCACACCTGCCTGTAAACAGATGTGCAAGGCTTGTGAGACAGAATCAGAGACCAAGGAACAGCTGCAACACTACAAATTCTGGGATACAAACACCTTTGGATAGCTTCTATGGCTGTCACAGTACGTCAGCTTGGAAGGCAACGACAGCAGTCAGCAGGCTGAGGAAAGCAATGAGGAACCCTTCTGCAAGAAGATGAGCAGCAGAAGGAAAGCTAAAGAAAAGCCCAGGTGTGGGTCTGGTTCTGCTGCTCACATCCAAAGCCACAGAGGAGGCTCCACGCTGTCTTTGGCTCCATTGCTCCTGGCTGAGTGCTGTCCTCAGGCTCCCAGAGTGCCGAGCCCAGGGCAGGCAGGGCAGCGGGGCTGGGCACAGGGACCCTGGCAGGCTGCACAGCCAGGACGGCACCGCAGCACGGGGAGGCTGGGCACAGGAAAAGCTCTGCCCCTGGATGGAATCACACCGGGCAGGGGGACAGGGGGGCACCGCTGGGGTACAAAACAGACTGGCAGGAGAGGACCCGGGGGCCCTGAGGGACAGACAACAAGGGCAGAAGGACTCTGAGGGGTAAGGCAGCCATAGCAAAGGTCAGCTGCAAAAGGGGCTGCATTAGCACCGGTTTTGCCATCCAGCCCAGGAAAGAGGCTCTTCCTTCCAACTCCACGCTGGTGGGACTGGATCTGGACTGGTGGGTACCAGGACCACAAAGATGTGACATCTTGGAGCAAGGCCTGCAGAGCTGCAAGAGCTTCTCCAGCCTGGAGAAGAAAAGGGAAAAGGAGATTGCCTGGGAGAGTGCGATGGCCACGTGGACTGGTGAAGCACAGACAGGGCCAGCCTCCCCTTGGAGGTGTGTGAGATTAGGGTGAGAGGCAACAGGAACTCACTGCAGTATGGGCAATTCATTCCCCATAAGCAATTGGTTTGTAAAAAAACTTCTGACAGAACAAACAAAACACATTATGGTATTAAAACCTTAGAACAGGCTGCCGAGAAATGCTCTGGAGTGTTCATCCTTGGCTGGAGGTATTCAGAATCTGCCTGGACAAGGTCCTGAGCAAGCTGATGAAATTTGAAGCTGTTTTATACAACATATGGCTAGCAAATCTTTCACAGCTCCTATCGTTGTGCACCTCCAGGATCCCAGAAAAAGCCCAGTAAATAAAAATGGATCTATTTCAAGCAGGAACAACTGGAGCTGCATTCTTCACTGCTTAAGCAGGACAAACAAAACAGTTTCAGTGATCTTGATTTTCTTAAAAAAAAAATCACTAATAAATAGAGATTGGGCAGTATCTTGAGAATTAGGCTACCCAAGAACTTTTGTCTTTGAGACAGGTAACAAAATCCAAAACGTCTTTCTCCCCCAAGTTTGACAAGCTCAATTTGATCCTTAGCCATTTTTACTACCCACGGCAGATGGACATAACCCACACATTTTGCATGTATTGCTGAGAACCAGAATTTTTATCTTAAGTGGCAGTGACTGAAGTCTGACTTGGCAGACACTGGACAGTTTCCCTGCTGAGAAACTTTAGACTATAGCTTATTGACTAAAGTGTCTCTACCACTGAGGCTTCTATGGTCAAAGAAAGACAGCTAAGGGCTGACGTTCCTTATAAATCATAACTGTGCCACCCTACAACCCCTAAGAGAGAGTGGTTTGAGGAGGATTTCTGACTGACTACTACAGGGCTGGTAACAGTCCAGTAAAACGGCAAAAGCAATCCATGTTCTTGGTCCTCCTCTCTTAGGACATGGCAAGCCATTGCTGTTGCTAGGTCCCCTCAGAGGCATCCTTCAGGCTGAACAAGGCCAGTTGTCTCAGCCTTTCCTCATGTGCTGATCCAGTCATTCAGTCAACCTGACAATCATCCACTGACCTTAGTCCAGTTTGCCAGTGTTTTTCTTCAATTCACGATCCTAAAACTAGACACAGTGCTCTAGCACTGAGCTAACGAGTATGGAGCAAAGCAGGGTAATCAAGTGCCTCAATCTCTTGGCTGTGCTCCTGGTGACAGAGCTCTGGACACTGTTAGTCATCTTTGCTGACAAGACATACCTCCTGCTCACACTCAGCTCACCGTCCACCAGTGCCTGCAGGGCCTTTCCAGCAGTGCTGCTTCTCAGCCAGGTAGCCCTCCTCTTTCTCAAGGAAGAACATTTGACTTAGTTGACTTTCATAAAGTTCTTGTTGGTTCATTCCTCCAGCACATCCATAAGCACATCAACTGGTTTCCCCACACAGAGATTGGTGCCATCTGTAGATTTTATAAGCAAGCATGGCACTGCCTCCTCCAGTGGCAAGGATGCTGGACAGAACAGCTGCTCTGACACATCCCTGCAGCACTCTGAGCAACCATTAGCCACCTTCTCAGCCTCATCATCCTCCCACATGGCTGTCAGCCCGTTTAGACCAAAATGTCCCAACCTGAATACAAGACTATTATGTATGAGAGAGTGGCCTCGAAAGGACATTGGCCAGTTCTCTCAGCTCCCTCAGATGTAGCCTGTTGGATATCATGGAGTTGTACAGGTCAAGTTTCCTCAACTAATCCCTGGCCCTATCCCTGTCCAGTGTCTCCTTGGATGTGTTCACTGATCACAGGGCATGGGAGGCATCATTACTGCAGACTGAACAAAGAAGGCTTTGAGTGCTTCAGACTTATTGTGTTTGTCATCACTGGATCACCCAGCCCACTCAGCATGGAGCACGCATTTTCCTTGGTCAGCCTTTATCACTAGTGCAATAGTAGAAACTTTCCTTGTCCTTGATGTCCCTTGAAGATCTCAACTACAGCTGAGCTTTGACTTTGCTGATACCATTCCCTGCAATGCCCAGGCAATTGTTCTAAACTCTTCCTTTGAAACCTTGTCCCTGCTTCACTTCTTGTACATTGCCTTTTGACGTTGGGACCACCACTGTGATTACCTAATTCTGGGCTCCTCATAAATCTGCTCATTTTCCTGCATTTAAAGCAGGCTGCTTTAAAGGTCCTTAAAGACCTCCCAGATTCCTTGAAACATTTTGCCCCTCAGAGCTGCTTCTCAAGGAATCACACCTACCAGTCCCCTGAATAAGACAAACTCTGCTTGTCTAAAGTCCAGGGTTTGTATTTGACTATTCTCCTTCCTCATCACTGGCAAGATCTTCAATTTCTTTATTTCACAGTTGCTATAGCCAAGGCTGCCACTGATTATCACACCCCTAACCTCTTCTTTCTTGCTGCAGTGTGATGCCATTTCCTGTTTCACCTATCCCAACCCCTCAGGTGCGCCAACCTCTCCGTTCCCCTGCCCCTTGCCCTTCTGCTAAGGGCTGTCAGTCAATCGAAACATTCCAGCAGGGGCATCGTGTGATTGGCAGAAGTTCAAAAGATACCCCTAAGCCCTGGGGTCATTGGCCTGTCTGTGTCACTTGTCCCCTGAGACCCCGTCCCTCCCACCTGGTTGGTGCCATACCTGTCCCTTCCCTACCCCTGCCCCTGACCTTAAAAGCACCTTGAGACCATGTGGCCAGCATTCTAATGGAGCTGTTGCCAAGATTCAGATGTTCGTGACCATGGAATAAAACTCTGGATTAAACTCTTGGCAGAATCCATCTCCTTTTACTCTTCACCTCGCCTAGAGCCTTTCCATCAGAGGTTACACTGAATTCCTACAAGCCTGGACTTGTTCCTAGTGCCTAGCTACAACATCCACCCAGCCGAAGGTGTCTCTGAGGTGAAATACCACAGCTGCCACCTCTGGTCAGCAGCAAGGGTGAGATGAGCCCAGGCACGTTCCACCTGGTAATATTGGGATAATATTCCTATACCTTCTTACACGAAAGAATGGCAGATCCAAGTGTTCCTCACCTCTGGTTAGCTCAGATGGAGAAAGAGGTGGACAACAGCCATGCAGTGACCAACCCACAGCAGGACAGCTATTATGGCATAGGATCTGTGCAGAGAATTCCACATGGTGGTCAGTGAACAGCAGCAGCAAAAATTGATTAAATATTGTGTAAAGGAAAATGAAGTAGAGAAGATGAAAAGGAGAGGACAGGTGTACAAAACCCTGTCAGCACAGCCAGACAGAAAGTCCTCAGGAATTTGGGTCTAAGTGAGAAGAACAGTAGCCAATACTAAGAGACAAGCACGCCACAGAAGGAAGGGCAGTTTGCTGTTTCAAAGTTGAACTCCACTCTGCAAGTTAAACAAGGAAAAGCAGAGATGGGTACAGCTATGGAGCCAGAATGGTTTTCAGCTGAGATTCTTGCATCAGAATGGGTAGGAAAGGAAGCAAAAAAAAAAAAACCAGAATGATGGATCACATTCACATCTCCCTGGGAAAAAAGGTAATGATTCAATACTAAGAGAAAATAAGACTGACCAGAAGTAATGAGGAGGCAAGGCCTGGAGAAAGAGGTGCAATCTGAGGGGCAGTCATGTGTCCCTACAGACAGTTTGTGGTCTGAGGTCGAAATTGAGGCACAACTGTGAAACCTGGGTCACAAAGGTAACATCAGCTCCAGAGATTACAAACCCTGCCATGAATGAAGATGCCTGTGAACTTCTCCAAAACTGAATGAGGGTTTCAGTGACAGCCAAGTATGAACAAGGGAAAGATCCAGAAGTGAGGAAAATAGGGTAGGAAAAAGCCTGCTGGACAGAACTAGAGTCAATGTTAAAGACACTATAAAAAATTCTAAGCCTTGTTATGTTACAGTATGTCAATGTGAGCGTAACCAAAGTCCTTGTGTTAAAATTGCATTTTAGACAAAATATACGCTGTCAATACAATCGACTTGCATTTAAGTAAAGCATTTGACATACAGTCATGAAGACATACACTCCTAAAGACTGAAAAATGGGGGTTGGAGCAAGACCTGGCGTAGGAAAAAAGTGTTCTTGTACAAAAAAGGAGAAGTATGCTAAGAAAACTTAGTAATGATAAATTTTGGTGTCACTGTCATTGCAAGGAAGAGGACAGTACAGAGAATGTAAGGAAGCTCAGAACTGTATAATGGAGATGGGATCATATATAGCATTACAACACATAGGATGATTCCTCAGAGTCTAAATCCTGCTCTAATATCATCAGTTGCATATGACAGAAAGCAGAAATACTTGCATTAGCCAATCACAGAATGACCAGAGGCTGTATCAATGTGGAAAGGCCAATGAAAAACAACAACAACAACAACACCACCAAACAAAAAAAAAAAAAAAACCCAAAAAACAAACAAACCAAAAAAACCCCACAAAAAACCCAACCAAGCAACAAACCACCAAAAACCACAAACATACAAAAAAAACCACCCCAAAAAAGCACAGCAATCCCAATTTGTAGTGCTATTTCCAATAGAGCTAAAAATGCAGGAGCAGCATTCGAGCATGGTGAATATTGGCAATCTGTAATACTATGTATAGTTCTGGTTTCTTGAGAGGTAGATTTAAAAAGGTTTGAAAGACATTAATTTAACCAGGATAGGAGAAAACAAATGACTAAGAGGACTTCAAGTGGGGAGCCTCTCTAACTTGGCAAACTAAAAGTACGTCCCTTGCCAAGCCTAGCAAAACAAAAAAAAAACCCAAGCTGCCAGATCAAAAGTATGTTTCAGGTAAGGAACCTAACTAGTCTTGAAGTGGCAGTTGTGTCGTGGCTTCCAAGACACAGGGAACCAGACCGGAAGTGCCAGGATGTCCCATGCAGCTCCCTAATCCAATCTTCCTATGTGCAAAGTTTGCTGGGTTGAATTTTTCATACAATTATATTCCTGCAAAATTAAATCCTTCTCAAACAGTTGACCTGGAGTGGCTCAGTGAACCAACACAGCCAGCACAATGCTCCAGGACTATGGCACAGGCTTGGCCAGAGAGCCTGGAAATCCAACAAGAGGTTACCTGTGCCAACTGCTGAGTCATTATCGTAGCGAGGAACAGTGAGAACCCAACTCCTTTCCACTACTACAGAAGATCATTTTCAAGAGTCAAATGTATTTAATATCTTCCCCTCTTCCCTTCAAAGTTCCCAGAAAACATAAGCAAGAGTCTGCAAAAAATCTGTGGGTAACAGATGCTGACTGGCTGGAAACCATTCCAGAGGTCATTCCAGAAAGCTGGAAGTTTGAGCCACGATTCACACGCATTCCACAGCCAACAGTGCACACTTCCACTTGACAGGACAACGGTGTGCACAGCATTTCTTCATCCCACAGATGGTGTAAGGGATTTCTGACACACTAACTGCAGTCTAACAGAATACCTTCACCCAGACAGAGGTCACATCACTGATACCACTACTGCAGCTGCACTCATAAAAACCCCACTGCAGAAGAGACTTCTAGCAAATGCCTTTTTACTCCATCAGTTAAAGCTATTGGCTGGCAGCAACAAAGATACTGAAAAGCAAGAATATTTGGTGACAGCAAGGTTCTGAAAGCATCTGTAGAGACTTCTGCCATACCTATGTAAGGCTCTACCTATTGAAGAATTATCATGGACTTGGTAAACAGAGCCAGTGATCTTCTGCCGGCAAAAAAGTTTGATTACCTCTTACACCTTTTAATCTTATAAAGGCAACACACAAAATAAAAACCGAAAATATAAACACTCCCACAACCAACCAACCCAAAACAAAACTAAAAGCATCTTGAAATGGACGTACATTTCCAGCAACAGCCTCATTGTACAGGATGCATCATTGTCTGTGAAAACAGTTTGTGTGGGGCAGACAAAACTGACAGTACGAGAAACTTAGCTCTCATTATAAAAAAGGTACAGACCACCAGCAGAGCAGGAATGAGGCTTCAACGTAATTTCCAGGGAGGCTGCAAGTGGTTCAAAGGTCTGGGTTTAATGGTAGCTTAGTCCTTTCAAGACAGCAACATAAGAGATCTAATGGCTTACATATGAAAGGCTCTGCTTTCAGAAAGTGGCAGGAATAACAAGAGAAGAAGCGATGGCATAGCATCAGGAGTAACAAACTGGGCTCACTTCTTTGGATGGCTGGTAGTAGGCACCTGTGAAATGTCACAGAAGTGACTTTGGAGCGTGCCAGCAAGTTTGGGCTCACTTTAGCAGTGGAGCTTGAAAACTTGAAAATAATATGGAGGAGAAGGACACACCTGTCCAAGGGATTCTGAGCCCAGAAAAAGCACCAGAAGTCAAAGCAACTTAGATTAGGATGTGACAAAGGTATGTATTTTGAAGCCTTTGGGGACCAAGCAGTTTCTTGTGAACTGTACTGAAGAGGATAAAGAAAAAGAAAAGTATGGGAATATTGAGAGAAGAGAGCAGAGAGAAATCCCAATGTTTAGAAAGGAAGAAGAAGATGTAAGCACTGAGGATCAAACGTAGGCAGACACCAAAAGCCAGACATACCCCCAGGACAAGAGAATTAGTAACTCTCCAGACAATACCAACCCCTCGGACTCTGTTGTTTACACAGGTTCACTTCAGCCCTATGGTGACACAACCATAAAAAATCATAACCTGGCAGCTCCGCTGGGCCAGAGACCTGAGTGTGAGCCCACCCCGAGGTACAGGCACACTCTGGAGCAGGTTTCGGCCGGGCTCAGCAAGGAGCAGGAGCCGTGCGGAGCCCCGAGGGCCGCGCTGGCAGCCCAGCGCCGCGGTGCCTCCAGCAAGCGGCAGTGCTGGCTCGGCTAACCCAGGCGCGAGGCCGCGCAGGCCGGGCTGCTCCGCTCCCAGCCCCCAGCCCAGCCTGCTCTCCACTTGCACCCACTGCCTACTTACTTTTTAATTAGATTTTTAAACAAAAAGTGAAAGAATTTTCTAAAATTCCTCTAATTACACTAAGATGCTGAACTGATTGTGAAGGGAATAGGAAATGAAAGCGACTCACCCTCTGAGGGAGAATTTTGTCAGCCATCTTCCTCCTCTTGGCACTGTACATTTTTTAAAGAAAAAAACACGTTACCATGGTGACAGATCTAGGAGTAACGAGGCCACCTGCTAAATTATCCTGACATCTCCACATGCTGGTGCACAGCTGTGCATGCATCAGCAAAAGGGTCTCACCCATGCCCAGGACCTTGTACCCCTTCTCTCAGCAGCCTGGGGAGGCAGTTAGGTAAGAACAAATCAGGGCTGTCTGTTATGCATCCTGGAAAGAAGACTGTAAGTTCTTTGATCACAGCATCTTCTGCGGTGCAGGGCGGCAATATATGCCAGTGCATGTGCACACACTGCTCCTGGGTACAGACAAGCGTGCAGAGGACAGTCTCACATGTGGCGTGCACAGACACACCTACACATGTGCACATCTGAGTGGCTGAGAGCCTGCACATGGCACGTCAACTTGTTCAAACAGACAACACGCATTTATTCCATCATGCCCAAAATTAAGTGCTGAAGAACACACATATATATGTGTGTATTTCATATGATGTATGAAAACACACACATACTCACACCCTTCCTTCATATGTACATACACACTTGTTTTACTTATCATATTTGCATGAGTGATGGATAAAGGTGGAAGATATTTCCACATTTCTTCATCTTTATGAACACAGATGTGGGAAGATGTATGTGTGCCTGCAGTGTGTATACATACTGTGTCCATACCCATACACAGGCACATTTCTATAGCTATGCTTTTAAAAACACACTTGTACTCGTGTACATAAACACAAATCTGTGTGTGCCTGAGAAATGCTGCTGTCAGGAAGACAGCCTTCAGATTTTAAGAACTGTTCATGACCACCAAACCTGTCACCCAGCTTTCTCTAACAGGGGCCAAGAGGGAATTCAGGTCCCATCTCTTTAACTTGTAAGGCCTTTATCTTAAGCAGGAGATTAATCACTCAGCCTGTGACGGACAAATGGGAGAAAGCAAACCAGCTGCTGCCACTCTGCCATGTCACAAGGACACCCCTCCTTTCCACACTGGAAGTCTGTCATCAGCTGTGTTCCACGCATTGATGTGGCGTGGTCTCTTCCTATGTTTGTTAATAATGAGCCAGGGCTGAAATACCAGATTCTTAAGACTCTTCCCCATGCCCACATAAGCCAAGGCTGAGGAACTCTTTGTGCCTGGATGTACAGCAGACAAAAAATTCAGTTACACCCAACTTAATAGGTGAACAATGTCCCTTTTAAAAGTGTAGGAATAATGGGAATGGAGTGTCACATGGTGTGAAACTCCAACACCTTCCACTGCTCACAAAATGAAACCTGCACTGAAACACTTCACAGAATCTGGAAGTAAAGGCTGAGCAAGCCCCAGCCTCCCAAAGGGATTGGGATACCTGCAACATCCCCATAGGCTTGCAAATAAAAAGCAAGAAAAAAACAAAGCAGGACCCCCAAACAATTTGGATCTCAACCAGTTCTTCAATAATCTCTTACAGAAATGAGATTTTTGTCTCCACCGAAGAAAGGACAAGGGCAACTTTCTTGGGCCATGCTAAGAAACATGGAACTCATTTTACCTCCAGAACTGGACCCAAGGTGCCAGAAAAGTGTGCCAGAAAAACACATAATGGGAAACCACAGGGAGGTGGAAATGAAAAAAGGCAAAACATTCAACACAATATCTGAAGGGAAGGCACAGCAGAAGAAACAGAGAAACTCTCTGAGTACCCAGGCAGCACTGGTGTGAACTGGGCTCAAGGCAGCAGAGATCACTGCTGGGTCTCAAACTAGAAACACTGAAGTTAAGAACAGGGGAGGGGAACTTTTTTTTGTGAGTCAGGCCACCAACTTTTAGCAAATACTGTCCTCTAATGCTCCCTGAAAACTAGTTAGTGACTAAAGTTTACCTTAATTATCCAGCAGGGGCAATTTGTCAGGTGATATCCACCCTAGGACCTGAAGCATGGACATTATTTTGTGGCATTATTTTGTGCAGTTTCTTGGAGAACCTCCTGGGAGGTGCTACAGAATGTTCATTTTGGCTGGTGCTGGGAAAGGTCTCCAAGAGGTACACGCACTGCTTGTGCTCACGTGCTGCACTCACACACATTCCTTCTGTGTACAACCTTTTCAATTGTAATGTATTAATACTCGCAAGATCAATGTCCTTTCCAGATGCATCCCAGACACAAGCATTCCCAAATCTGGCTTGCTGATCCAAGGTATATAACCTGGACAGAGCAGGGTTCCTGAAGAACTGAGCTTAGAGAGTCATGTTTTACCTACAGCTGGATTCCCTGACACCACCAGAACACTGCCTGAAGCTGTATATCCATCTATAATGATTTTGCAAAAGGTAGCCCACACAGATGACTGCACCCTATGTGCGTGTGGATCCCACTCAACACTCAGGACTGATGAGGGCTAATGTGCTGCAAAAAGAAATTAGTTAACCTATTTAAGACAGAATGTATTCAGCAATGTGCAAGGTGGGCATATTTCAAAAAGAAATCCCACAGAAATCCCTCTAATTTTATGAAATTACTTCCAGTGCATATTTATTTACTTTATATGTAAAAACACTTGGGACAACTGCAAGTTTTATGACCACTCTTCTGAGTGACCATAGTACAAGCATTCACATGACAAACCAAAGTTTTTTCCACTTGTGTCATTTACAAGCTATTAGGTTAGCCAGTCAGAAATCAGAGTAACTATACAGAACAGGCAACAAATAATACAATAATTGTACTATATTAGAAGAGAACTGTTCATTAATTCTAAAGGCTAAACATACTCGACAAATTTATGGCCTGACACACCTGCAGAGTAAAAGCAGAATAACTACAAAATCAGACATTATTAAAGGTTGGTTTGTTGAAGACCATTCACAAACAAAAAAAAGGTAAAATTTACTAATGTTTTTCCTGCATAAAAAACTGTCAGTACATAGATCTTCTATTCTGTCTTATTTGTTCTTAAAAGTCTTATCTACTGCTAAACAGGTTCCATCTTTGTTTCCTCAAACTGTCCTCCTGTGTTTTCTTTCCAGAACACTCACCTCCTAGCTCGGTTCTGAGTAGCTTGCTGCTGCTGCTGCTGCACTTGCTGCTGCACCTGCTGCTGCTGGACCTGCTGTGGTGCAGTGCGTTTTCTTGTTGTTTCCATCACAGTCTGGGGCATCCCGGGTCGCACTGAGGGGCTTCCGACGTACGGGGGGCCTGGAGGACCCATAGGAGCCCCCTGATGGGGCATTCGAGCTCCTGATGGCATCCCAGGGCGCTGGAGGAAAAGCGAAACAGAAAGAAAAGCCCGTTTGGTTCCTCTTTCTGCAGCTGCCAAGACATTTGTACATCATGTGCCACAGGCCCCAAGAGATTCCCCATTTTGAGGGCCCTGAGGAGCACCAAGCAGCAATACAAAGCACGCGTGCCGTGTGACTGGTGTATCTTGAGTTTCATGAACAGGTACTCAGGGATAAAGCAGACAGGAAACAGGGAGGCACAATACCAGGCTTGGGAAAACACTCGGTGCTCAGTAGCATATCCAGACCAGGTCACAGCTGAAAGCTCGACCTCCAGCCTGGATGGGGACAGCCCATGGCAGCAACACGCAGTCCACAGCGGTGCAGCTCACGTGCTGCTGCGAGCACACTCTGCTGCATGCGCTGCACTGCCGAGCAGCACCACAGCGGTGCAGCTCACGTGCTGCTGCGAGCACACTCTGCTGCATGCACTGCACTGCCGAGCAGCACCACAGCGGTGCAGCTCACGTGCTGCTGTGAGCACACTCTGCTGCATGCGCTGCACTGCTGAGCAGCACCACAGCGGTGCAGCTCACGTGCTGCTCCGAGCTGCGGGCACACTCTGCTGCATGCGCTGCACTGCCGAGCAGGTGGCTCTGAGCAGCCAGAGACAGATACCAGCACGGCAAAGCAGCAGTCCAACACGCAGTCCACAGCGGTGCAGCTCACTCTGCTGCATGCGCTGCACTGCCGAGCAGGCGGCTCTGAGCAGCGGCACACAAACCAGCACAGGCAAAGCACCAGGATAAATTTCCCATTGAGAGCCTTCTACTTCATCTACACCAGAGAGCAGTGTAAGTTCATACTGCAACACGAATCCTTTATAAAAAAGGTCATGTCTCTGATCAAGCCTTTAAAAAAAAAAAAAAAAAAAAAAAAGAAATGGATGTGGTAGTTCGTCAGCAGCCCCCATAGGCATTCCAAAGCCCTGGCATTTATGCTGTCTTCTGCATGCTCTTGAGAGACACTGGGTCAAATCACAAGCTTAATGCTGCACAAGACACCCAGTAAATCCAGTTCTGAATTCTAAAAGCTTATAGCCATCAAGGAAAACCACCAGTAAGATAATGACTGCCTGTAAAATGCAATTCAAAACAGAGATGAGCTTAGTCTCATACTGAGAATTATCAATACATATTTGTCCATATATATGCAAAAATACAGACACACACACTCTCTAGGCATTTGAACCAGGATGAAAATAAGAATAACCATTAAGTCCAATACCAATAAAAGTCCTCTGAAAGCCAGGTCCCTCTACAAAGTCTTTTAAGGAAACCAAGAGGCAATGGCATCCATTATGGATAAACAATTGGTTAAAGGATAGAAGTAAGGCAAAAGTGATTGGTTCTGAAACCAAAAGAAAGGCACATGTAAACTTCTACTGGGACATCTCCTTTCCAGGATATTTAAAACAACCTGGGGGAAAAAAAGAACCAAAAAAAGCCAGGAAAAACCAATGCAGTGAAGAAGTTTGTTGGTAATGCTAAGTTATTTATGTTGACACGGATGAAGGCCAGCTTCAAGAACTGCAGAAGGACTTTATGAGACAGAAAGAATGCTTAAAAGGAAGATGCAAATGTAGTTCAAGGCATATTGAACTGAATTACAAAAGGGGAAAAAACAATCCAAGAATCACAGACAAAGCAATGGGCCCTAAGCTGCTGTCCAGCAGAACCTTGTTTAAACAGACACTTCCAGAAAATACTGGTTCACTGGTTACTAGAGGTCAAAATAAATCATAAAGAAAAGAAATGAGTGGAGGGAACAGAGGATATCAGTGTGCCATGGCCATGGTGTGTCCACAAATGAAGGTCTGCGTGCAGCTCTGGCTCCTGCAGCTCGGTGATAGCAGAGCAGAGCTGAAACAAGGACAGTGAATGGCACAGAAATTCTTAGCATATGGAACTGCATCCAGGGAAGTAAAGGTAAATACATTGTGACTTTTCATCTGGAAAGAGGTGATCCAAGGTGATCTAAAGGGGCATTTGCCAGAGCTCTGCAGAATCACGTGTGGCCTGGGGAGGACAGTCAGGTACCGAGTGTTCACTGCCCCTGCCAGAATAGCAAACCCTGGCCATCAGCAGAGGGGTCAGGCTCACAGACCACTGGGGGGGTGAGTTTGTCACACTGCGGGTATCAGCCTGTGGAACCCTCTTCCAAAAGGGTGCTAACAACATGGAAGACATACTTGGCTCAATAGCTGCAGACTGCAAAAGTACTTGGGAGAAATACACTACTGGACTCCAAAATGAGATAGATATGTGCACCCCTGAGGGTATGCAAGCCAGTCCGCTGGGGGTGGGAAGAAAATATTTAATGCACAGTCAACATATATCATTATTTTTAAAAGTTTATATCATCTTTATCTCATAATTCCTATGATTTCTAAATATTTATATATGTATTATAACAAAAGATAGTTCTAAAAATAATTTGGACCCACATCTCCAAATTGACCATCCAAATCCACTATAGCTCCCAAAGCCCCAGCTCAGTGCCCTCCCTGATCAGCACAAGTCTGAGATGTTCCTCATGCTTGTATCTATAAAGGAAACTGGAGAAAGGAGAGGAATGCATGATCAGCACAGAACCAATATGGGCTGTAACTGGTATGGACAGAGAAGCAAGGCAGGAGGGAGGAGAGTCACCAGCGCAGGAATCCAAGCAGATGAATTCAGCAAGTGTCCATGTAAGAAAGCAATGGCAGGTGTGGCCACGGAGAGAGCAGCAGGCAGCAGACAGACCAAACTGCAGCTTTGTGCAAAGCTCCAAATGCCTTCTGCCATGAGCCTGGAGCCCCAGGAACAGCTGGAAGAGAACGGGGCTCTCTGTTCCCGTATGAGCCCCAACCCTCTGACCCAGGCAGAGTCAGCGGACAGAAATGGCCCAGAAAACGTTTCTCTCTTGAGCCTGCACTTAAGATCTGTCATCTGTCAAGCCACACATTGTGGCCTCCTTCCAGCAAAGGGCAGAGCACCGGGCCAGCTGCTGCCTGTCAGTCAGCTGGGGACAGCTGACAGTCATCCAGAAGAGCCCGGATCCTGAGCACAGCCCTCCCATGCAGACTGACTGGCTACGTGGATAAAACTGAAGGCCCGCTTTGGTGCTGCTCTAAAGGACAACTCAGCGCTTGAAGAACAAGGTCAGCAAGCCAAATCTACTCTCAGCCTTGGTCTTATGTTTTTGAACTTCCTTCAGTTTCCTTCGTTAAGCACTAAAATAGAGAAACAGAGAAAGGACAAACATGAGAAAAGACAGGCAGGTCTAGCAAAAGAACATTCAACCTCATCCCTTGACTGCCTCATTCCTTCACCTGTTCTCATGTTCCTACCTCCGAAATCACTCGTAGATAAAGTTTTACTCACTATGCAACTGTCTTCCTGCTGCAAGCCCACCAGACTCCCAAGATACAGAAATGCTTTATCTATTTAAACTTTGATAAAAGAAAAACATACAAGCAGTATCTCATCATACCCAAAAGCTTATTTTGCTCTCAAACACATGTGTGATACAAGAGAGTGATGGACAATACTTCAAATTTTTCACAATAGTGACATTAAAAAAAAAAAGTCTTCATACTAAAGAGTATTCCAATACCATTATGGCTTTTGAAAGAGATCTTGAAGATGCATCTACCTACAGGTCAGGATCTGTCTCTCCCCCTCTTCCTCAGCAGGATGGAATCTATCATAAACAAGAAGCATCCATAGGAAATACTGCAGTGCAAAACAGCACTGATACATCCTCCTTCCTGGAAAATCCTCTACCTGAGGCCCCCATCCCTGACCCATCTCTGTGTGTACCCACGGTCCTATTTCCTTTTTACCTCCACTGATTCCATTTGCATGTATTATTCTGCACAAACACCTCACTGGACAGAGGGCAAAACCACTGTTGGCCGTATGAAATGAGGAAGACCCCAGCCTGTCCCCAGCTGAAAGGACCACTCCCACAGCTCTGAGAAGGTGAAGCAGAAAACAGAGCATCACAGCATCAAGGCAAAGACACAAAGGCACACATTTCATGCAGGTATACTGGTCCCCAAGAGTTCTGCTGACTGCCTGTGTACATGTGCACAGCCCAGCACTGCTCTGGCTGCAGCTGTTCAAACCTGAGTGTGCTGTCAGTACAGCAGAACACCACCCTGACACCTGCCCCCATAGCCCTTCACTGCTGTCCACTGAGCACCTCCCTAAGTCGTGTTTGGCTTGCCAGCTGTCCTCCTTGCCTGAACTTCCTGTCACATCAGAGCTCTGCCTCTGTCCTCTTTGGCATCCTTAAGTGAACTTCTGTCTGACAGCAGTAATGAGACAACATTAGAGCAGTGTTTTTCTATGTTCTTCTGCTGCAGAGTCTTTTCTCAGGGGATGTGCATCACAGCAGTCAAAACACAGAAGCAGAAAAAAGGAGTCCTGTCTGGACACACCAGTAAGAGGAAAATAACCCAGAGAATTGACAGGTGAAAGTAAAAGAAAGTGTCAAGAAAAGTAAAGCAAGAACAACCACAAGAGGCCTCAGAAAGACTGAAGAGAGAGCCAGGAGTTGCTGCATTGCAGCTGAGTGCTGAGCTGCACCTACAGCATGACAGACTCCATCCACCTCAGCACCACACAGGCAGCTCTTACGGCTGGCTCGTGGGGAACAGCCACCAGCTCTGTTAACAGAGACACTGACAGATTCTGAGAATAACCACCACCACCAAGTACACAAACAGCATATTTCTTAACTAAAAAAGAGCCTCCAAGAAAAGTGGAGGGAGACAGTTTAAAAGGGCCTTGAGTGACGGAAAAAGAGAGAAGGGCTTCATACTGAGAGATAGTAGGTTTAGATTAGAAGAAACTTCTTTACTTATGAGGGTCATGAGGCCCAGCTCGTGGCTGCCCTATCCCTGGAAGTGTTCAAAGCCAGGTGGATGGAGCTTGGACCAATCTGGTCTAGCAGAAGGTGTCCCTGCCCATGGCAGAGGGGTGGGACAAGATCATCTTTAAGGTCCCTTCTAACCAAATCATTCTATGATTTCTATAGGGCATAAACATAAGCAAGAGGAGATATCTGATGCTGTCTGGAAGTAAGAATGAGCAACTAGAAGTACACGGAACCCTTAAGAATTTTAGACTAGATTGATACTGTGTGATGGCAACAAGTTTCTGACTGCACAAATGATTTCCCAACTGGATGCGTTGTTTCAAAATGGGCTCTTAGAAGTGCAACAAATAAAACTGGTACAAGGCTTCTTTCCTCCTCAAAAATATAGATGTTACTTCATGAGTTCCCCTTTTCAATGTCTAAGAATCTTTTAGAGGCTTAGTAAGCTGAAACATCAGTATTGCAGTTGTTGCTTCCTGCCATATTCACCTTCCTCCATTTCCCAAAAGCTCTCGGTCTGTAAGTCCAAGCGTTCCCGGTACCACACACTTTAATATAATATTCACAACAATCCAGAAGTCTTTAACTAGGAAAACATCCCATTTACAGAATTGGAACATGAGATTAAGTTCAGTTCTATTTCATGCATGTCTGCTCACAGTTCAGAATAATCTGGCACCAAGTTCAAGTGGTGCACTTGGATGCAACCAAAAGAAAAAACCCAAGAAAATCTTTGGAATTGAAACAAATAAACCTTACAGACCAGCTTTGAGTTGCACCACTCATCTCATTATACCACTGCTGTGATCTAATGTATAGAAGGGATTTTGTGTGAAGAACTACCAGAATGTGCCTCTTGAAAAGTATGGCTTTGGGAGGGAGAGGAACAACAGACCTCTGCAGCACCACGACTGGCTTGTAGAGAGAAGAAGCTGGTCAAGAGCTTGTTGTCTCTTCCCTTACAATAATCAAACAACAGTTGGCAGGATCAGATAATTCCTTATGCAAGATAAGCTGAAAAAATTTCTGACACAAAACACTGACTGCTAGAAGCTTAGAAGGGTTCAGGAAGATAGCATTAGACTAACATCCATAAATAAAATCCACATAGAGGCACTACACAGAGGGCAGCTTTGGGTCAGAAAGCTCCCAAGCTCCAGATCAGAGTATTCATATGAAGGATCACCAAGGTTTTGCCTTCTTCCTGCACTTCCATGCTGCCTTTCACTGCCCCCATTCTGCACAGGATACTGAACTAAACCATCATCTGACTATTTTCATAGTCCTACAGTATTTTTTTTAAGAAAGAGAAGAGCAATTCAAACATCTCACAGATCCATTGTATCCATACACCTCCATTGATTAACAGGCCCATATTGCACAAAATCACATTGATCTCAATTAAAGCCTTGACTGCATTTATGATTTTATTTTCTTCATTATGCATCAACCTTTTTCTGTTTGACAGTCTGAATTCAGTCCATGGTTAGAAAAGGACAAGCCTTCAATCTCTACCAGCAGCTTGCTCCCATAGCTGAACATTGTACAAGGTTTTCACTCTAGCTGTCTCTGCAACTACGTTCCCAATCAAATTCCTTGCTGTAAGGTTTCTGGATTTCTCCAGGCTGCCCCAAATACCTCCTTGCTGACCACAACAGGAACATGCACACAGCAAAGCAGTGCCTCCATTCCAGGCCCTGTTCCCTGAGGATGCCCTTGCAGAGAGAAGCACGCAGGGAGCTCTGTGGTAGAAAGTGGAACAAACTGTCCAAAACAAACAGTTCATGAGGCTCTTTTCTAGCCCTTCCAGTGTTAGCTGGCTTATGCTCTGACAAGACAGTACCTACACCCATGACAAAAGAAAACTTAGTAGGATATTTTTCATTAGCAAAGTTCTACTTTTTTCAAACCTGGCCATACTCTCTGCACCTCACTATTGCCAGTAGCGATCTCTACAACCCTGTGACTGAGTGGGAGGAACAGTCACATTTATTCACTTAAAACTAAAACAGAAAGCTAAACACACAAACTAAAAACACCATTCAATTTTGGGAAAATATCTTTAGTTTTTCCCATCCTAATAAAACTTCCATAATTTTTATAATATACTGAAATATGAGTCCTTGAGGTCATGCAGTTCTTCCTCCTCTCTGGTAGAAGTACTACCAGTATCTCCATCATCTTTGATAGATGTTTACTTCTTTAACCAGTACCCAAGAGCCTCCAATGACAGAGATTTTACAATTTACATAATCAGTCTCTATACTTAGAGATCATAAATGAAACCAAAAATACCCCTATTCCCTCACTGATGAAGCCTTCAGAGGTGTCCCACTACTACTGCTTCTGAGTTTCCAGTATTTTGGCTTTTTAGTCATACAGATTGCAAAACCAGAAAAATATTATTGTAAGTATATGCCACGGATTTACAATTGCTTCTGCATTATTCCCTGCCCCACCTTCCAATCAGGCTAACAGTTTGTGTGATTTCTTATTAGTTAGACACTAGGCAGCTCACAGGACATCCAGGCCTTTCTCCTGAAGAGTGACATTTCATTTAAACCCACCCTGTATCAGGAGATGCAGAAGTCATATATGAAATGCATTGTTTATCCCTTTTTCCCAATCACTGATAAATCTGTTATAGATCCTCCATTACCATCAGACCTGTTGTTTCGTCTGTTCTAACACCGACGAGTTATTTACCATATATATTAAATATTTGTTTACATGATGGCATGCTGACACTCTTCTTTTACTGCTGTAAATGCCATTTCATATGAGAGAGTTTATATATTCCCCATAAAATCCTAAGACCAAATTTGAGAAGTAGATAGCCAAACAAAAAGAGGACTGAGGATAAGGAAAGCAGTCACATCAGCGACACACAGGTTCGTATGAATTAGCAATCTTGGAGTGGAACTAACATTAAACTGTAGAGATTAGCAGGAACTATGAAATAACACCTATTAGCAGAAAATAAATATGGATAAGGACTTATATTGCCGCAGAGAGCTTCCTAAGCATAGGAGAGAGGACAAAGACCAAGATCACTATGGCAAAAAGAAGGTGATTTGAACTGACAGCAAGTACATTGCAAATACAGCTGTGACTCCAGAGTTAAGAAAGGCACATAGACCTTTACAGGGGTATCTGGTGGATAAAAGGCAAGAAGATTGGCTTTGGAAGGAAGATAAAGTGGGAACAGGAAAAGGACACAGCAGCAGATGAAAAAGGTCAGAACAACGGGAGAATAAAATGAACCTCTCAGCAGGTTCTTGTGTGCAGATGACACAGCCAAGGTCACCAGCACAAGGCACCAAGCAAAGGCTCCTGCAACCCAGCACAAGAGGACAGATGTCTGGACAAGAGTTTTGACAAGACTGGCACCACAGACCTTCCCAAGACTAAACAGGCAGATACCTGTTTGAGCAAGAAAAAGACAAAAGAGAAAGAAACAAAAAAAAAAAGCAGGAGAGGGAGACACAGGCAGGAACCATTTAAGGGGTCCAGCCAGCAATGAGGCCTATGGTAGGGAGTAGAGGATAGAGGAAACTGAGCAAAGTAATGATCTGCAGCAAGACTAGTAACTCATTCAACAAAATGCAAGGCAATGGCTGGACAGCTAGAGAAATGTCAAAAAGACTGCCTGAAATGTACTACTGGAAAGCAGAAAATGCATTGATAAAAAGATAATAAACATAAATATGGTGATTAAAGCCATATTTGTCCATACAAATGCTAGAAAAACAGAGGAACAACAAAAAAGGACTAAGTACAGCATGAAGCCTTTCCGGAGGAGGGGATTCTTCCCACAAAAATGATGTGCAAGACGCTGTTGAACCCGAACAGGAGTAAAAGCACAGTAAAAATAAATAACGGAAAGAGATTTAACCTTTCTAAAAACCCAACTGCTAACCAGAGGTGTAACAAACTATCAAGGTCTCTAGAAGGAGAGAATGAAGCGTCCCACTTGAGAGTTTTAACCTTTGAAAGATTTCACCTTTCAGAGGGATCTCTTCCGCTGGGACAAATGAGGAAGAAGTCATCATCTAAGCTGGCAATATGGAAAAGCACAAAAGCAGGATCAGGTGCGTGAGAGCAAAGGGCAAAGCGACCTTAGCCAAGGAACCTAAGTTTCCAGAAAGATCAAGTGAATCCAAGAGCTAAGTGCCCACAGGAAATACTGCAGAATTATCCTGATAATTTAAGCGTCAACAAAGAAAAAAAGATTTCTCACAACATTCTACCTCTGTTTGCTTCTCCCCATTTTTGGAGGGGGGAGAGAAAATAATTTTCAATAACCAAATTAAATAATGTTGTCATAGAATAAAAAAATTGGGCATTTGAAGAAGAGATTGGTCCCTGAAATTAAAGCAGAATCTGACTCCAAGAAATTCCACTGAAGTCTGCTATGCAACTTGATTTTTCAATGAATTAATTCAGGTGTTGACACATTTTGGGTAGTAATAAAAAAGAGGAGCCAGCGCTAGGCAAACTCAAGGCAATGGCTGGCATGGCACATTCTCTTATTTGGCAGGATACAGGGCCTGGAGATAAAATGAAATTATAGCTTTTTTCATCTTTTTAAAGTAATGGAAGAGTGACTACCGCAACCCATGTTTTGATCAAAATGAACCTGAGATGAGGAAAAAACTAAAGAAACTAAAGGAAAGAACAAACCAGGCACCAAAGCAGAACTAAAGGAGATAATAATGAAGGAAAGGAGCAGGTGATACAAGAGGTGTTCAGGCACCAGGACAACAGCAAAGAAGCCCCAGCCTCGGAAACAAGAAGCAGGAAGATATATACAGATATTCCAGGATAATACATACATTCAAGTAAGATGCCACTAGCAACAAAACTCCCAGGGTAGAAAAGGCAGACTTTCCTGGGATCCAAATGAGTAATGGAAATCAGTTCTGCTATATTCATTCCAGTATAAATTAAAAATTTCCCAGGCTTGAAAGCCCTGCATGCTGCTTTCACACGAAGGCCAGCTAAATGTGGAATAAGCAAATTCCCATAACAATTTTTGCCACTCTTCTCGATACTAAAGGAAGAGCACTGGTGTGCAAATGCCAAGGGAAACTTTAGAAAAGGCAAAATCATCCCATCTGCCACCCTCCCAACTTGCTTCTGGTTCTGCTCAGACACAGCCATCACAATCCAGACCACCTTGACAAACCCACAACTAAACCACTGCTACCCCCTGCACAGCTGCTCTCCATTACCCCGAGCAGCTGCCAATCTCGCCAGCCTGCTCCTGTTCACTGGCACCACAGCACCTCTGCACAGCTCCCAGCGCTGCACAAGGCCACCTCAGAGTCCTGGCCCTGCCAGACCCGCCGCATCCAGGCCTAAAGGGCACACACGAGATCCTACACATCTGGAGTACGCCTGAATCAAGGAGACAACTCAAGGGTCTGCCTGGAGCCCCACAGGTTTCTATCACCTCTGTACAAGAGCCCCCACCTGATGTCTTCAAAAAGGTGTCACAGGAGATGCCAGGATCCTCAAGAAAGAAGCACTCGGGAATATCAGCATCCAAATAATATTACATTCCTTTGGGCTCTTTAACAGCCTTATTTCTGTTCAATGTGTATCAATGCTAGAAATCCAAATGTTATAAATGGTGACTGCTCTCAGACACTGGAGTCATTTAAAGAACGTTTCCAATGGCAGCAAAACAGGGTGAGCATTTCCCCTTAAATGGAGATCGAAGACCTGATTCTTAAACAAAAGCTGGAACATTTTTAAAGATCTGAAGGACTGTTTTAATTAAGCATGGCACCCTGAAATTCTCTCGTGGGTGAGTTTCCATAGACTGTTACAGACCAGCAGAGCTAATCTCTTCAAGCCCCTGAAAGTCACCTGTTAAGTAGCCAGAGGATACAAACGAGCCAAGACTGGAGACAAGAACCAGAGGCAGCACCCCAAGGCTTCATCAGGCTCTCATCAGAATTGTTTTTCAAAACACAAGTTTGATTACAGAATGAAGTGTCCTACAAGCCCATATGGGTTAGATCCAGTGCAGATTCTGCACCATGATCAGGCGGAAAAGCATGCTATTCACCATTCATGGAGAATCACAGCAAAAAGCACAGCACACATCCCCCCAGACACAAGGCTGTAGTAACAATGAATCAGTGCAGAGGCTGGGGGTTCTACAGACCCCAGTGTTCTCCTGGTGAGGCAGCTACCAGCGCCCCAGGAGCACACTGCAGGAGCTGATCCAGCCCAGCACAGAACCTCCAGTTTCCACTCATCCCTCTATTCAGAGCCAGCCAGCTCACTAACTTTCCCGACTCACCACCCCATGGACCAGAAACTCAAAAAGTTTGCTTTTCGTAGCTTTGCGAGCCCCTCCTGTAACTTCATCTGTAGCCATCAGGGTCTGCTCAGCCTCTCTCACTCTCTCTCTTCCTCTTTCTTTCCCTTTTCTGCCTTTTTCTCCAACTCTCCCCTCTGAGTCCTGCTGGGCTCTCACACTTCTAATAGCACGGAGTGGGGAGGGGGCCCCTTCAGGGCCTTCCTGACGGCCCACTCGCGCTCAGCCTCAGCTGCTGCATTCCTCCACTGATAAGCCAGAAATAGTTTGTGCTGCCGGGCTCTGTCTGTTTACTCTGCAGGGACAGAAAATCCAGCTTTTTAAACCTCTCTGTCCAAACAGCAGAGATAAGCAGGAGGCAAATTGAAAAACACGTCTCAGTTTTCCCTGGTAGTGCTGCAGCCTCTCCTCCTCTGCATCAGGGATGGGAAATTCTGGGGCAAGGGGAAGGGGGAGGGGGCAACTTCAGCAGTGACATGGAGCTCAGCACCTCGCAGAGATGTTTTCCCATTAGAAAATGCAGCAGGCGAGCAGTGGTTTTCCCTTGCTCCCACTGCTCCTCCTGCACTGCATTTCCAGGCCCTTTCCCCAGGGACCTGGCAGGCAGCACACAGAAACATTCGCTGGCAGCAATTCCAGCATGAGAGACGAGAGCTAACCCCTCTGGACAAGAGAGAAGCAGCGGGAGGCCGGAGCTGGGAACAGGGAGGGACAACATGTGGAAGCGAGGGGAAAGCAAGTGTGTGAGATCAGCAGAGGAAGGGGGTGGGGGGCAGCATGGCGGCGCAGCTCCCACGGCTTGTTTCCACCCCCACTCCCGCCAGCTCTCCCCAGTGACCACGCTCGGGATGCTCTGCTACCACTGTGACGGATCCTCCAGAGATCCCAGGCTGACTGACAGACGCAAATTATTAACACCGCAGCTGCTGTAAGACATCAGCAGTTCACTGCTTGTCACACAAAGCCCTGCACGACAGCGTGTGACATCCCAGGACACTGCTGGGAAGGTGAAGCCCAAGGGGGAAGGGAGAAGAGAGCAGCAGCCCAGCCCCTGGCGGCGCTGGCAGCACGGCGGCCATTCCACGAGCAGAGCGCGGCTGCTCCATGATGGCCGAGCCCGCGCTGAGGGCCCGGGGCACCGTTCTGCTTCCCGCAGCTCACCAGGGCCCATCTCCCCTGCTCTCCCTTAACACAGAATAGACGAGATGTTGCCAGGTTACAAGAGGGGTTTATTCTCTTCCTCTGCTTGAAATTCTTGTCTAGGGGCTGAGAATTTTCTGACAGGACTGCAAACAACACGATCAGATCAGAAACAAAATTATTCTGCCCTCATCCAATAATAAAAACAAGCACAGAAAAGACACTGCATTGACTAGCAGTGAAGGGCAAGACATGAAGGTCACATGGCCTTCTGAACATGGGGGTGAGGACAGTGACCTCCACTGATTTTTAGGGTCACCCCAATCTAAGTGCTAGTGTGTGGCAACAGCCCGAGGGATCACAGAAACTTAGGGAGGGCGAGTGTGGTTATCAGCTCCCCCTCTCAGCCCCTCAGAAGGAATACGCCAAACAAATCCACATAGCCTTGCCTTGTTTCGTACTGGAAAAATTCCTTAAGTTCTAGCTGAACTAAAGGCACATATGACACGGTGATGTCAGGTTAACTTGATCTAGAGGGCTTTTTCCAACCTAAACGACTCTAAACGCCAGTGTGACTGGCAAGGCAGCATGCAGCTGGTATCTGCCATGTTTTTTAGACCCCAGACTCAGACAGGAATGCTGGTTCCCATCATGGGAGCCCCTTCCCAGCTCCCAGCAGACACCGTGCATTTTCCTCACACTCTGCACTAGCTGTGGGTGCCGCACTGGCCGGCGGTCTCAGCAGTCCCGGCCGTGAGGGCACCGGCCCCGGCCTGTGCGGCTGTTTCCCCCTGGCGGGGAGCCGTGCGAGCCCCCGCCGTGTGAAACGGCACCAAGGCCGGGCCGCAGGCTCCTCCAGCAGCCGCCGCTACGGGCCCAGCGCGGGCAGGGGCGGCGGCGGCTCCGGGCTGCGGCGCGGCGCGCGGTCCCCCCTCGCGTCCCCCCGCGCTCCGTCGCCAGCACCATCGGCACCGAATGGCAACGGCGCGCCCGGCACGGGCAGGGCGTGCGCCTGCCACGGTCCTGGCCCCGCCGCGGGCGGGCGAGGACCGGCCGGGGCCAATCCGTCTGCCCGGGGCCGGGCCGAGCCGGGCCGGGCCGGGCGGGCAGAACCGCGGCGGGCGCAGCGCGGTCCCGGGCGCGGCGCGCGCATGCCCGGCGCGGCCCCGTGAAGGTCAGCGCGGGCCGGCGGGGACGCGCGGGCGGCGGCGCTTTAACCCCTCCCGCGCCGCGCCCGCGCCGGCTCCGCCCGCGGCCCGGGGAGCGGCGCCCGGCTGTTCTCGGGCCGGGCCCGAGCCCCGAGCCCCGAGCACCGGCCCTTTGTCCCCCGGCCGGAGCATGCGCTCGGCTGCGCATTTCAGGGTTCTCCTATTTTTCCCCTTAGCTGCAGATACGGCATGGAGCCGCAGCCGCCACGATCTCCACCAATAGCCACCGAGTCCCTTCTGCAGCAGGAGGACATTTGCTATAAAGTGCTAGTAATTTAAGCTGAAAACCATACCCTATATATTGTAATCTATCTGGATGTTCTTAACAGACATCCAAAACCAGGTTTCCTTGAACATCAAATTCCAGGGCCAGCCACTTGAAAATTAAGGAATGGCAGGCTCGCTTCAGCTGTTGACTGAGTAAATGTATTAAAAAAAAGTTTAAAAATCCTGTAATAATAAAAACTCATCTCTTAGCATAATGGTAGTTCTCCAAGCACTTTAGAAAAATCAGTACATGCAGCTCTTATGTTTTGCAAATGGAAAATACCGTACAAATGGATGGAAGTGACTTGCCCAACATTACCTAGCTGAGAATGAAACCCATTTCCTGTGATTCTTCAACCCTTCACAATAGTGTCCAGGAAAACTACTATGTGAGGCATTTGCACAAAAGGGTGAAGGTTACCATGCAAGAATGTAATTTCCCATACTAAGAGAAACAGCATATGATTTTATTTTAAATTGTTTGGTTTTCTATTTTTCCAACTTTTTTCCCCCATAAAAGTGTAGAAAATAGTTGTCAATGTTCTTTTTAAAAGTGACTGATTTAACCCAAGTGATCCCCAAGTGCTGCAGGTATCCTGGCAGCTCCCAGCTGTCTCTGACCTGGAAGCTCTCTGTGCCACGGGGCTGTGGGCAAGGCTTGTGTTCCTCCACTCATTCCTGAAGGCTGGGCACACGCTGGGGCCTCATTCATACTCACTTTCAGCTCGCTTCATGTCCTATTCCCAGACCACTTCATTTCAGAAAAAGGCTGATCTGCTTCCTGCTACTCCCCGGGGCGCTGGGAGCCCACTTGGTGCGTGTGCTTTGGTTTAACTTCGGCTTTTCAGGCTGTTAAACTAAGATGGTCCAATTAGAAAAAAGATGAACCAAGCTGTTTTAGGGAGACGTGTTTCCTGATACTCGCCATGTTTTGGTCTGTAGGTAATTACAGAAGTAATGAAGGTGCTGATTGCCTTAAGCAGGTGTGGTTTCCCTCGCCCAAGCTTCACTTAAGTCAGCATCGCTCTTTTTTCAATGAAACTTAGAATATTTGCAACAGTTTTGGAATTGATGCAATGTGGCATAGACAACATGCTGGAACCAAAAAATATCCCAAGTCTGAGGCTCTGTTAATCTAAAGAAATGTCCACTTGTTCCTGAGTTCAGAATTATTCAATACTCTCATTAACAATATGGATAATGTACTTAGAGAACAAGCTTATTCAATTTCCTAGCAACATACAGTTTGGAGAGGTTAGAAGTTTGCTACAAGAGATGATAAAAATTAAAGTCCTGAGGACCTGGAGATACGTCCTGTTTTTTTCAAACCACAATTCAATCAGAAACAGTGCAGGGTTCCACATAAGGATATAAATCAGCAGCTATCTAAACAGGAGATGGAGAACTAGCTGAAGAGACTTTTTTTCAGAAAAAAACATCTGGGGATATGATAGATGGTAAGCTGAATGTGAGTTAACAGTACTACACTGTCACAAAATAAACAGATAAACCCCAGAAGATCAGGAGACTGCAGGAGTGCTGCCCCACTGCTCACATCCCCTTGGTGGCAGCACCGGCACTGACAACAGTACTCTAGATTCTAAATTTTTCCTCTTTCCATCTCTCCTCCCCATCCCCTGAGCTCTCCAGGCCACAAGCTGTTCCAGCTCAACGTTTCCTTAAGGTTGAAAAATTTAATGTTGCCAGAATTGCTGAGGAACTCTTCCACAGCAATTTTGTTGTGGTATGAATTGTCAGTGTCTCATCCAGACCAACCTTTGCTGTCAGGGGCTCTGTGCATCAGAGGAAATGTGGGAGAAACCAGGAAGATTAAGGAAGGTCCGTAAGTGTGACAGGAACCGTAAGGTCCAAACAAGATAAAGAAAAAACAACAGTCGTCAGGTGTCCAAAGGGTGCTGCAAATCCAGGGAAGTGCTGCTCCCCATACACAGAGTACAGGAAATAACTGCTTGAATTTCTCCCAGGAAGATTATGTTAGAGATTAAGGAGAAGCACAACAGTGACAGTAGAGATGTTCTGAGAGAGTTTGTCCAGCAAGGATGGGACTCCTCATCACCAAAGGTCTTTCAAGAACAGGTTAGACAAGCATCTATCCAGAGTGATGCAGGTGGTGTGGATTGTGACTTGGTGTGGATTCTGACTGCGGACAGGACACAGCACCACCTGATTTCCAGAGATTCCTTCTCCCTTATTTCCATACAGAAACGGAAATTTTGTAACACAGAGGTTCCTTTCTCTGTTAGGCCCTCCCAGTACTTGTTTCTAAAACGTATCAGGGTGGGAGGGAGGGAGGGAGGAAGGTAGGAAGGCAGGAAATACGACAAAGAGAAATGTTTGTCTCTGTCTCTGAAGGTTCCAAACACCATTGTGAAGAGGTAGAGAGAGAAACTTATTTCATGATTATTTTAAAAGTAATCAAAGGCAACAGCAGGGATGCTAGAAGACAGAGAAATATATAAAATATATATGTAATATTATAGGATGCAAAATAATGAGTCATCAGAATTATCATCAACCATACTAATATTTTAGTCAATTCTGTTTAGCCTCATGGTAAGCTGTCTAGTTCTACCATGCCTTTACCTCCACTTTTCCATCATCACCATCCCTCTTTATGCTGTGTGCAGCAACAGCAGTGCACAAACATCTGAGCAAAGAACCAGAGCACTGCAAGCAGCAGCCACAATCCTCATCCTCTAACCCAGGGCCAGAGCAGAGCTGCAAAGTGTGAGAGGTTAGTAGTAAGACTTTGGTCCTGGAAGGGGAAGAGTTGGGAATACAGATTTGAATTTTTCAGAAGTGAATGAAATAGAGGAATTCTTGGTGGGTAATCCTGAGGGTACAGAGAAAAAGGCCTATCAACAACTACCCTCAAACCAACGGCCCCCTAGTCGAGAAAGGGTATCTTCATGATATTTGGTGGTCACAATGATGGCTTTGGGGTGCATTTGGTAAGAGCATCTGGAATGTTCACCTGCTGTCACTCACTGATAGAACAGAGCTGAAGGAACCACTGGCTGTTCCCAATGAGGGTGGTGAGGCCCTGGCACAGGTTGTCCAGAGAAGCTGTGCCTGCCCCATCCCCAAAAGTATTCCAGGCCAGGCTGGACAGGGCTTGGAGCAACCTGGTTTACTGGTTGGGCTGGAGAGTCCCTTCCTACTCAAACCATTCTACAATTCTCTAATTCTATGTATAATCAACAGCAACCATGTCACATCTAACCCTTTCAGATATAAGTTTATTGCACAACACTTTAAATCTTGGTATTCCTTCACAATAGCTGCTAAAAATCCAAGTTCTGGGAATTTGTGAGTATTTTCATTTACTCTTATCAACACTGTCCTTAATGGTCCTTTGTGTCTAATGTTTATGCTTTGAAGCATTTCTACATACCTGTCACATCCACATTCACTCTTCCTTTAGTCAGACTAAACAAGTGAAACTGTTATTTGCCTTCTTAAAATTCTGTACCCATTTCTCATCATTTCATCTTTCCTGTCTGTCATCTTATATATCAAGAGTTCTATTATCATTATAGTGCAAGGATTCCATATCACCAGAGTTTCACACCTCCTCAATGTTTCTCATAGGCAGCTCCTCTTAGCACTGACTCTTCCTAGTCCTTGCAGTAGTCATCTAATTCCAGTTCCCACCAATCCATTCTTTTATAACACTGTTCTTATTTGCTGCAGGTGTGGCGTGTTATCATCCAGTCTACTCCTAATCTTTAGTAATTGGTTCAGCTGCAACTCTTTTAGGGGATAAGATTACATTCTACACCACCTTCATTTACCTGTGCCTTTCCCCCTACACCTGTCAGTCCCAGTGAACCTGGCTAGAACAAGGGCAGACACAACTGTACCTCCAGCGTCCAGGCCACGTGCTCGTGTGCCATCAAGACTTTTCTCACAAGCAGAAATCTATCAAACCTCTCCAGGCTCATAGCTGCCTTCCACAACATCCTGACAGTGACAGCTCCATGTTCCCTTGAACATGAGCTGAAGTACCAGGCGGTTTCTTAGATTGCCATTAGATCACTTCTGGCATGCAGTGCCTACTCCTGTGACAAGGCCCCAAGTGCATGGCTGTGCACTGTACTGTCACCAGATACCAGCTGGTTCTGTTTGTGTAGTTCACAGTCAAGCAGTTCTTCCCACATAACCTGTTCTCTTCCGCTTCGACAATACCAATTTGTATCAGCAGCAAATTTCATTATTACATTGCCTATTTTTCTGCCATGGGCATTGGTGAAAATATTAAATGGCACCCTAGAGAAATCCTGAAGAAACTGCAATGTCTTTTGTGTCTTCTTTACTGAGCTCCTTCCCTACTCTGCAGTTCTGCTTTTACCTGTCTTCTGAGTCCCAGCCAAATGTTCAGATCCCACTGTATCAAAGGCTTCACTCAAGTCTGGACAAGAAAGACACTGATTCCTTTGTGAGGAATCAATCTACTTATCTGAGAAAGAGTACGTTAGTAAGCTTAGGCTGGTTTTTCATACCACACATACCCTTCTCATGCTCAGTTATTTTGTCTTTCAAAAATAATTCCTGAGCCTTAATTCTTGGACTTAGGATGAATGTAATGCATCTGCCTAGAGTACTCTCACCCTTCTGCATTGTCAAAAAACCAGGATTTCCTATTTGTTTGTCAGGAGTCCATTACAGTTCATTCTGATTAATACTAGCAATGCTAAGAATTATGCTCTCTTCTCACTGAAAGTCATTTGAAAAGTGTCTATAGTTTAAGCAAATCAATAGTAAGTAAATATGGACTGAAGAGTGTATTCATAGGCAAAGCTGCTTAAGAATTGAGCACTAGGAGGCTGGAGAAAAGACAGAACCAAAGAAGGAAAACAGAGCAGTCTTGGCATGGACTGTCTCATAAATCCAGGTCCCACTTCAGCTGAACTGGAAGGACAATTAATGGGGGAATACAATCATGTCAGCCTTAGAACATGATGGAACCGAGAGGAAGCAATAGTGGTGATCATTACAAAAACTGCATGGCCAGACAAGGCAAAATGTCTTTTAAAATTATTTTATTTGGCAGAATAATTACAACAGTTACAGATTACTCCAAAAAGTCAAAGTTAATCTCAAACAGTACATCATTACAGCAAACAATGGCTTTGGAAAAAAAACAATGGTAGGCAGCGGGAAATGGCAAATGTGAGTTAGAGGCAATGTAGTAAAACATTATGTGCCTGAAATTCTTCATAGGAATATAATTAGTTTGTAATTTGTATGTAACATTACTGAAAAGTTATAAACAAGTAATAAAAACAAGTGGAAGGAGAATGACTACTATGGACTCCAAGGTGGGTTTTACATACAAATTTTTTTACCTCCTTCAAAGATCTAAAAGAGAGAAGCAAAATATTTGTAGATTAAATCCTCACACAAGAAGATTTTGGAAAAGTTTCACAGCCAATCAGGAGAAAGGATAAAAAACTCAACTCGGCCTAAAAAGACAGGAGATTTAAGCAGGAAAAGATCAGGCTGGTGGAAGATAAATCCTGAGGTGGAAGAACTGTGCTCTGTGTGTAGGGCAGGTAGGATGGTTTGCTAATCCTTTCAGCACCGACTCACCCAGTACATAAATCCACGTATGAAATCACAGGACCATGAGCACAGCAGCTCATGGTACAGGGACACGATTACAGCCCTTGGGCTCCAGCTGGACCATGGGCTTTGGCCAAGGCTCATCTGAGCAACTGAGCATTGCAGGAGTGGGACCGGCCTGGCTGCAGTACAGCACTGTGGTTTGTGTGCTCCTCTCCCTCAGCAGAGCACGGGCACAGCAGGCTGGCAGCTCCCAGCTCCCAGGCACGAGCTGCCTTTGGGCAGAGCAGGCTGGCAGCCCCCAGCTCCCAGGCACGAGCTGCCTTTGGGCAGAGCAGGCTGGCAGCCCCCAGCTCCCAGGCACAAGCTGCCTTTGGGCACAGCAGGCTGGCAGCCCCCAGCTCCCAGGCACGAGCTGCCTTTGGGCAGAGCAGGCTGGCAGCCCCCAGCTCCCAGGCACAAGCTGCCTTTGGGCACAGCAGGCTGGCAGTCCCCAGCTCCCAGGCACGAGCTGCCTTTGGCCAGGGTCCCCCGGCACACCGCAGCCATCCCGGGAGAAAGCACCTCTGAGCCACCAGGCACACAAGAGCTGCCACAAGTTACTCGGTAAGTTGGCTTCAAAACGTGCAGAAGAAGCTAAGTTGAATCATTCTGGCATTCAGTACTTTTCAAAACAGAGTTTACTTTGGAGAACTTCCAGGAGAGGGATATGTTTGTGCAGGGCCATGAACTGTCAGAGGGAGAAGAGCAGAGTGCTGTACTTTGTGTCACATTCTCTCTCAATCCTTCCCATTCTTGGGCTCACTACTTTCTGGTGCCTGAGAGTACGAGGAGGTTCAGCTAAGAACAATGTCGTCTTTGACCTTGACAGTCTGCAGATGAAGCGAGCGGATGGAAATAGAAGGAGCACAGTGGAATAGAGAACACCAGTCATCCCCACAGGCGTGCCAGCTGCCTGGCTACCCTTGTTTGGAACACCAAATTCCTACCCTCTGCACCCATCCTCAGCACCTGTTATCAGATCAATTTATACTCTGCCCGCAACTTAAAACCATAAAAATAACACACTTGTGGGAGATTTCAACTACCTTATTGTCTCTTGGGAAGTAACTATGCTTCCTTCTTCAAGGAGATTCCCTGGTGCTCTGATCCATATATCAGAATACACAGCTCAGCTGGTATATATACATATGATACAGTAACACCAAATACTAACTGTAAATATTATAGTAAATAATAATACATAAATGTCTGCTAAGGTTATAGAGAGAAAGGCTTTCTAATTTGTTATTGTAAGTCTGAGATACCATGGAAATAAAACAGTATTTCTTTAAATCCTTTTAGTTCAGATCTTGGACATTAATCTCCAGTAGGGTATTCACCTAATCTAAACAAGAATGAAACAAATCTAAAAAATTACTGATAAGTTTATGTAATGGAAAGTTAATCACTATTATTCCAATACTAAGAAATACAGGGAGCTAAGAAATATTCCAACACAAAAAAAGCTTGTCATATTTCTGTTCTTCAGAAAAGGTTCTTCTGTCTATCACACACCTTACTCCTTTTCTGCTGCATTTGATCTTTAGCAAGTCTTCCACTTGGCTGATTTTATTTTGACAGTTACTAATTTTTTTCTTATTTTCTGTTTCTCCACCTCCTTCTATCTGAGTCAATCCTTCCTCTCCCCAGTTCAAGCTTCTGCTGTTGCACATCACAAAACCGCAATTCTGTCTGTTCTGAACTTGGCAAATACTATTTTTTTCACTCTGATTAAATCCTCTTGGAATGCCACAGGCAAAAATTTGCTCTGAAATTGTCTATATGCAGTACAGATACTGCATATAGATAAGGGCCCAATTCTGCATTCCTCTGCATCCCATCAGCCTTACGCATTTGCTGATTTTACCCTGCCCTGCATCCACTTTGCCATGCAACCCCAGGATGCCTTTTCTCTTCCACAGTGCTGCAAGGAGTCAGCAGCTCCTTGTAAGAAATTATTTAATCAAAATCACTTCCAGACCTGCATCTCTCTCCTGTTACGGCCTTATTGTAAGGCTTATGATCTTCCCTTACACTTCAACTCCATTTGTCTATCAAAAGAAAAAACCTCTTGCCTGCCTGCAGAAACAAAAGGTCTCTGACATTTAAAATCAGACAAAATCCTGTAGAACACCCCCAGAAAATTACTGTTCTGTCTGGCAGCTGGTGAAGAATGGACCACATATAATTCCAATAATTAATATTTCAGTTCCTGATCCTGTTGCAGTCTCCCTGTAGCAAAGCATGTGAGAGAGCAGGAACACGTGAAATGCTTTTTCTGCCATTTGCCTGTGGCTGGAGGGCAGAGGGCCCTCAGTCCCTCTCTTCAGACTGATGAAGCTGTGACACACTCTCCTGATTCCTGCAGCAACGGCGCCGTGTCTGCTCCCAGGC
>JANCRA010000126.1:915018-1240018 GCA_024362935.1 Setophaga petechia | reverse complement strand
GAAGCACCGAATCACTTAGGCTGGAAAACGCCTTCAAGATCATCAAATACAACACACACCCAGCACTGCCAAGCCCACCACAAGCCATGTCCACAAGGGTCATGTCTAAGTCTTCTATCTTCCCTCCAAGAACGGCGGCCCTGATACTTCCCTGAGAAGCCTGTGCTGGGGCTTCAGAACCCTTACAGTAAATAAGTATTTCCCAACAACCTGAACCCGTTCTCCAGGCTGAGCCCCTTCCCAGCTCCCCCAGCCCCTCCTGGGGCTCCGTTCCCTTCCCAGCCCTGCTCCCTGGACACTCTCCCGCCCCTCCAGACCCTTCCTGCCGTGAGTGGCCAGAGCTGCCCCCAGCACTGGAGGTGGCTCAGCAGGGCCAGCACAGGCTCCAGCACTGCCCTGGGGCTGGTACAAGCCAGGTCCATTGGCTGCTGCCCACCTGGGGGCATCCCAGCTTACCTTCAACTCAAAAAAAAACCCAACACCCAAAATACTTTGTGCTAGTTTTAAGCCTGTTGCTTCATAATTTCATCACATGCCTGTATCTTCTATAAATTCTAAGTCCATTTTGCTTTACCTTTCCTCAGTTGTGGCTGATGATCTCTAGCACTTGTACCTTCATATATCATTTCTCTAAAGAATTCTCACATGCCTCCTCTGATGGAAATCTCTCCACTTCTGACTATCCTAATCACTTTTTCTAGAATTCTTCTTGTTCTACTAGTCACTGCATCTCAAGGGACACGAAACTCCATTCTCTCTTCACAACATAGGAGAGCCACAGATGTATACAATATTACAACAGTAACTTCAGCTTTGTTAATTCATTTCCTGTAATATCTAACATCAAAGTTTCCATTTTAATCACTACTGTTAAGCTCGGGTTTACAGAGAACTCTCTACAAAGATGCCAAGATTTCTTTCCTGAGCTGAAAGAGATCATTTTAGCAATGATGTAGCTACATTAGCAGGTTTATTTTCTTTATGTACTTTACATATAAATTTATTCTGCCATATTATCATCCAGTTTTGAAACACTCTTCCCCAATCTTAACAGACAGATTTAGGTTCTGCCGCACCAAATAATGTTGCATTATCATCTAATTTTGTTACTTCATTACTTAGACCTTTGGAAATCATTCATCATACACTGAGCGCCAATGGGAAACCAAAAAAGCACAGAAACACAACATTTATTCATCCTTCTACAGCCACCACCATCAGCAACTCCTGGTGTCCCAGGGATTGCTCTAATCCAGCTCAGATCTCTTGAAAGCCATGCCTGCAGTTTCCTAAAGGCTCATCAGTCACTGCAAGTCTGCTCTTGGGCTTTGTCACCATTATCCCTTGACTAGCAGCCTAACAGGGTCTCTCTTTCTCTGTAGCACTTTCCCCATTTACTTATTGTCCCCTTTGCATGGAGAACCTCCTTGACTGCCTGACGTTAAAGAGGGAGAGGTGCTGGGGCTCGTTTGTGTCCTTTCTTGAGGACACAGATGGTCAGGTGAGTTAGCCCTCACCCAACTCTCACCTTGCACTACCCTTACATTCCTGGCAAAATTGAGCAGGCAGTGCAAACGGCTGCCCCTGGGGAAGGACAAGCCCAGGCCCCAGGATGTGCCCAAGAGCAGTTTGCCAGACACAGACCCCGAGTGGAACCCGCAGGGCTGCACTGCCACAGTGCCAGGAGCACATCCTGCCCCTCACTGCAGCATGGGGAGGCCACAGCTGCAGTGCTGTGCCCAGCAAGAGAGGCACAAACACACTGGGGAGTGCACAGAAGAGCCATGAACCCGACAAAGGGACTGCAGCATCTCTCCTGTGAGCAAAGGCCAGGAGTGCTGGCACTGCTCGGTCTGGAGAAGGCTCATTAATGTACATCCATTCCATGCAAAGGGATGGATCCAGGCTCTTTTCAGTGGGGACAGAATCTGATGCCACAGGCACAAACTGAAACACAAGAGTTTCCCCTGGCACACCAACAAATAGTGTTTTACAGTGAGGGTGACAGGTTGCCCAGACAGGTTGCAGAGTCTCCCAGCTTGGAGATATTGAAAGGCTGTCTGGACATGGTCCTGGGCAACCAGTTCTGCTTGAGGACCTCCAGAGAGCCCTTCCAACCTCAACCATTGCATGCTTTTCTTACTGCTTACAAGGAGTTTTCTTTATTGACTATCTATTTCCCTTGTTAGCTTTTATATTCTTTGGAAACCTGGCTGAGAGCCATTTTCAAAACCCTGAAATCCAATATGCTGACAAGCCCACTTTTATTTACATGACCTATAAAAGAATTCTAATCCTAATAAAACAGGGTCACAATGGAGAATAGAATAAGAACATAAGAGACCCATGGGGCACATGTGTTTGTCTCTACAGAAGACACGGTGACTCCTTGCCTGCAGTGGCACTTACACATCAAGTCTTCAAACAAAAAACAGGACTCTGCTAATTACAGCTCTGTGTGCAATTTACATTGTTAAAGATATTAACAGGTGAGGATGGCTGCAGCACTTGACAGAAGCATTCTCTCAGAAAATAAAATTTGATGGAGTTACAAAGAGCTTGACAGAAGACATTACAGAACACAGTACCAGTCAGTATTGTCTTTTTATCACACTGCAGCCACTGCTGGCCACATCTCTAAAAGCATACAGCAGAATTATAACCATACAGATATAGAAAGACTACATACAAAGTAATCCTCTTATGGAGAGGAGCTGAGGCAGAGTGCCTGTTTATATTGCAGAGGAGGGGGAAAATATAAAGAATAAAAATTGTCACTGCGATGAAAGGAGCATATTATCTTGTAACAAAAGAACTTGAGGATCACCAACAAAAATGGAGGGATAAGCTCAAAATGAATTAAATGTTTTTCATGTAAGATAGGCAGCCTGGGGCACTAGCTGACGTAGGACTTGCCAAGAGACACTGAAGATGCAAAAAGCAGTAACTAGATAAGGAGCATCCAGTTTTCTCAAATTTGTAAAGCACTTGGCAAAGCCTGTATGTGCCAAATGTCCAGAAGACACACGCCACCATTTACTTCAGAGGATGGTGGAGACTGAAAGTACCAGACAGTGCAGAGCAAAGTTATGACAGCAGATATTTCTCAGGTGCCCTGTCTCAGGGCACACTGCCTTGGTGCCCTGGCTGGTCTGTGCACATCCCAGGGAGATCTAGGCATAGATCTAGATCTGTGCTGCTCTTAGCAGTCCACACTGGCTCACTTCCTTACTGAGATAGGTCTGGACTACCAAGCACAAAACTGGCACAAGAATTACTTAAAAACCACATACAGATACCGTTGGACTAGAGACTTGATTCATACAAGAATGCTAAGTATTAAGAGAACAAGCAGAGGAGCTGGCATGGCCTTTAGAGCTTCAAATCCTTCTTTGCACCAAGTCAGCCTTGATCTGCCAAAACCCTTCTTAACAGATATTTTTCCAAGTTCTTAAACCCTCCACTGGTAGAAGGTCTACAAGCAGTGTGTCGCATTTAAATTTCCAGTGGTTAACCAGCTTGTCTTTGTGGAAGGTACAAGGCTCACAGTAAGGACCAATGGAAATCAATTAGTGCTCAGTAAAATATGGGTGTCATATCATCCAAATGCTTCTTTTAGTATAAGATCCACTAATGTGTAAACAACCATGATCAGTGTGGATCAACACATGGCTGGGGTTGGTGACTGGCTTCTCCAGCCATGGGATGGATGTTCTTTGATGAATACAGATTACTGAGGAGGGAGAGGATTCACCATCAGCCAGTTCCCTGAGGACCCTGGCACGTGTTTCATCGGGTCCCATGGACTTCTGTATGTGCCTGTTCCTCAGGTGGTGTCAGGTGGTCCTGATCCACTCCTACAGTGGGCAGGGCTTCATTCCCCCTGTCCCTGCCATGACATTCAGGGACTCCAGAGAGTTGGGAAGAGCAATTACAAGTGAAAACTGAGCAGGAAAAAAGTTGTTGAGTACCTCAGCCTTCTCCATTTTGGTCATCACCAATTCTCCATCTCATTTATTGGGGGAACGGATGCTGGCCACAAGGGCTGCCATCCCAGAAACAACCTGTGCCCTGGGCTGATCCCCCAGCACAGACAGCAGGTATGGGGGGATTATTCCTGTTTGCACTTGTCAGACCTCACCTGTGGCCCACAGTACAAGACAAACATGGCTCTGTTGGAGCAGCCCAGAGGAGGCCACAGAGATGCTCTGAAGGTTGAAGCTCCTCTGCTCTGGAGATGGGTGAGAGGGACAAGAGAGAAGAAAAGGCTCCAGGGAGATTTTCTTGCAGCCTTCCAGTACTTAAAGGGAGCTTGTAAGAAAGATAGAGAGAGACCTTTTACCAAGGCCTGTAAGACAGGACAAGGGACAACACTTTTAAACTGCTGTTTTAAAGAGGGCAGTTTTAGATGAGACCTAATGAAGACATTTCTTACAATGAGGGAGATGAAATGCTGAAGCACAGCTAGGTGATCTGTGCAGGTCCCTTCCAACCCACAGCATTCTGTCCCGCTGTGACCCACAGTGAATGAGCTTTGTACTTTCTCCTGCAACTGCTAAGATTGGCCCCTGTCCACACAGAGTGATCAGCCTGCCAGCCCATTCAGTTACTATGTGGTTACCCCTATGATCTCAAGGAACAAACAAGAATAAAACCCCTCAAGTAACCTTCCACTATGTCCTCTATCATGAAAATGGAAAGCTTAAAAATCTACAAGTAGCATTTTAAAATCATTCCTCACTGGTCTCACAGCTGCAAACACAGCTCTTCTGTTCCATGTAGACACCACCTTTTAACTGGAAATTCTGCCGTTGCCATGAATCATGCCAGGGGAAAATGACTGGTTTAATTCTTTAAAATTAATACATTTATAAATTTTCAATATCATACTTTGTTGGACCTTGCAATTTCACCAAGTGAAGCCAAATTTCTTTCACATCATAGACTCATAAAACATTAAGGGGTTGGAGTGCACTAAAAGATCATCTGGTGCCGAGCCCCTCTGCCCTGGGCAGGGACATCTCCACTGGACGAGGTCACTCCAGGCCTTATCCAGCCAAGCTCTGGGCACTGCCAGGGTCCAGGCATCCACAACCTTCCAGGGCAACACGTGCTAGTGTCTAACTACCTTCATAGCAAACATTTCTTCCTAATATCCAACCTGAATTTCCCCTCTTTCAGTTTGTACCCATTACTCCTTTTCCTATTACTGCAGGTACTGACAAAGAGTCCCTCTCCAGCTGCCCTGCAGCCCCTTCAGACACTCCCACAGACCCTTCTCTTCTCCAGACTGAACAGCCCCAACCTTCTCCACAGGGGAGAAAGGGAGCCTGTCTCCAGAGGGGAGCTGCTCATCAAAAGCATACTTGCAAATCAAAGGCCACATGCTGACAAGGTAAGTTTACCTGATTTCCCACTTCAATGCAATAGCTGTGCATATTGCACCTGTAAATATAAAAATATATAACTGGTAAATTGTGTTTTCTTCTCTGCAGTTTAGGATCTTGAAAGGATATGAACTACCTTTAAACAAGTAATTTTAAGAAATTTATTCACAGGCAGAGAGTAAGTGTGCCAAATTTGGGGGTAAAAAAGGTAAAAAATACAATGTTGAATAGAATTTTACACTGACATTCTTGGAGCAGGCAAATTCTTCAGTCTAGCTAAGGCCTTCAAGCTAGCTAAGGCTAGTTCTGTTCAGGGAGAAATGTTTCTATCCCTTGCTTTGGGCACTGATCACAGACAAACACAGACACCACCCGTTCCATACCAGTACAGAAAACAGAGAAGGCTACAGGACTCGAGGAGGCCAGAAAGGAAAGGATAGGAAGTTTGTCTCTCAAACTCTGAAACCTGTGAATGCAGAGTTTTTTAAAAAATGAAAGGAAGACTAAAACAGCTTTCTATAAAATTCACGAGGTTCTTGTCCAGCACAAAGCTGTCAGTAGAGAAATGACAGTGCCACTGTCACCTCCACACCTACTCAGTGAGTATTGGAAACAACTGGCAAGGGCACCTCAGGCTGTCAATTCACACCTCACTTGACGAGCACTGAGGAGCATTTCCAGAACAAGACCTATTAGCCAGTGTTTGCACTATGAAAACACCATGGAGAGTGTGCACAGAGCACAACCTTGTGAGCTAGATGAAAAGGCACATAAATTGTAGATACCTGCTTGGTTCCATGTACCCAGGACATTTCTATATAAATGCAAAACCTGGATAACTCCCCTGGTATAACACCCGAACTCCTAATCCTTCACAGTTTAAATTAAGAACCATTCCATTCCTCCAGCTGCATCTTTCCAGAAAAGATAAGCTTCTGGAATGCTGTTCAATTCAAGGAGAGACCACCCAATTCTAGGTGTTAGCCCAAGCACTCTGCTTGGAAACCACGGTGGCAGCACTGCACTGGGCAAGGAGATAGTGCCGGGTGATAAAGAGAAGAGAATGTTGACATCACCATCTTCATCAAAAAACTGAAGGAGTTTTCATACACAAGCCCTTCCAATTCCAGTGAGAATCGTTATAACCTAGGCTGTTTATTTCCAAAGCAAAATAGTATGCATTTCTTCTACCACACAGTTTACTCTTCCAGTGAGGTGACCTGTGTAGGCTGTGAAAGGTGAGAAGTCACCAATCCAGGAGCAGCAAAAACAAAAGTCCCCTACAGCCTTGATGTGTACTGGCTGGGAAAACTGACAGGTAGCTACAGGTGGATATTCACAGTGGAAGCAACAAGAATAATGTAACTAATGGTAGAAAATGAGGATGTGAGTGGCACATTTGGGCACCTTATCATGGAGATGACCAGTGCCCATCCAGCAACAGCAGGTACTGAAGAAGTCTTCCTAGCTGGGAAGAGCTAATTTAAACCTGCACTGAGAAGCATGGGAACCCCACAGATCAATAACCACCTGACAAGAACTAATCATGTTTACTTGTGGCAAATGGAGTAGTGAATTACCACAAAGAATACCTGCTACTCCTCCTCCTCTTAGCAACTGCATCCTCCAGCATCACTTCCCCTGAGCCAGCCCACTCTGCCAGATCAGCACCTTCCTGCCAACACTGGCACAAACTGTCACACAAGAAACTGGTATTCAAATGACCAGTTTGTGTCAGCAGCAGCAAGCTGGCATCTTAGCATTTATTTCACAACACAGTATTTCCCATATGCCCAAAGGCAAACATTTTCCCTCCCCAGTCCAAAGCACAGACACATCCTTCCTGACTAAAACAGGTCACTTTTCAAAGAGCTAAAACCTACCTGTATCAGACAAGGCAGCTGAACACCTGGAGTCACATCTGTGTAGACCAAGAGGAAGCAAGAAACTTATCCTGTGGATGGAGCAGGAGACCAGATATTATGTCATGATGAATTAGCAGGAGATGTTCTCATTGACCTTAAGCAGGAACAGCTCTAAGACAGCAGGCTGAGAATGCATTTGGATCCAGCTCTGAAAAGAGAAAGTACATACTGTGTGAAAGGGAAATAACATACAATAAAAATAACATTTCCTAGAACAGCATAAACCCATGTGACACTTCATAAGCAGCACAACTTGCTGAAAAAGAGAGGGGGGAGAAGAGCAAGAAAGAGAAGATGAGACTGACACAGCAGTTTGGGACTTGTCTGGAGACTGTGCACATAGGTGCATGGCCAGGCTGCCAGGACAGCAGTTTTGCCCAGGCACTGGCCCATCCATGTAGGCTCTTCAGTTTCCCCACAGGACCCACCTTGTATTTGTGGAGTCTGGAAAGAACACAAAGGTTACTGCTTGCCTATAACCTGTCAACCTACTGAGCAGGTTCTGATAAGAGCCACAGGGTGGGTAGGATTGGAGTGGACCCCTGGAATTTGCCTGTCCCAAGAAGCAAGGGTATTGTCTCACACAGATGTTCTCAACCTTGGGAAAGCAGGCCAGTTTAGGAACATTAACCAAGCCAGTTTGCTTTCATCCTTAAATAAAACAATTCCTTAAAGAACTCAAAATCCACTCCTACCAGAACACTCCAGCATTTTATCAGGCACCATTAGCTGCCCGAGTAGGTTAAGGAGAGTGTGGCAGACTGGAATAATTAATGATCCTACAGATTTAGGGCATAGTCAGGCAGCTTCAGTGTCTGCATGCTGTGATAGCTCCCAAAGAAGACAAACCAGGCTAAGGAGGAAAAGGGACCTGTTCCATGGGAAGAGCTGAGGCAGCTGCACCTGCACACACAAAGCCCTGCACAGCAGCTCCTGGCAGCTCTGTACTGTACTGATGAAGAAAAGCAGCATTACAGCAGAACAGGTGTGAGCACCAGTGCACAAAGCATTCTCAGGCATAACTCACACCTAGACATGCAAATAGAAACCACTGCTCAAAGAAGGGATAGGCAAGAAAGGGCAGGATGAGCATTGCAGTGCCAGCCTGGGCAGTGCCAGGCAGCATGAGCAGAGTGGATAACTCCACCAGGGACAGGACCAAGGCTCTGGATCTACTGGGGTCAAGAAAAGGGAAGAACAAAGGGCAAAAAGAAGATCATGGTGAATTCTGCTGAAACAGAGCTGCAGTCAAGGAAGGACAGAGCCCAGGCAGGCAGGGGCTGAGGCAAACACTGCAGTGCAAGAGAGAAGGGAGAGTGCAGGAGGTACAGAAAGGAACATTACTGCAGCGCTGAGCAGCAGGAGGAGAGCAAAGGCTGTGTCCTCACCCTGCCTTAGGGGCAAGGCCAAGCTGCAAGTTCCTCCTCACAGAGGGCTCAGCTCTTTGGTTGGTGGTGTCCCCATGGAAAACAGCAGATCGTTGGTTGCTCCCGAGACAACACCAAGGAACTGGTTATTTTCAGAAGCTGCAGGACTTCCTTGGATGGGTGGTAGGGTGAAGTCTCCAAGAAGGGCAGAGCTGACAGCACCAGGCAAGGATAGTGCCCACTCTCCCAGACCATGCTAACTGGTGAATGATGTTGCTTGCTCCTCAGTCCCCCATTTCAATTCTACCTCAGTTTGTCCCAGCAGCAACTTGCACACAGGGATCCTCCACCGGCCATGGTGATGGAGGGAACAGAGAAGAGTTCAGGCTTCAGAGAACAGGAGGGAGGGAAGGAGCAGCAATCTCCAGCAGCAAACTCCTAGTGCCAAAGAGAGATGGTTTGCATGTGTGGGAAGTCAGGAGATATTCCAGAAGGCCACGAAGAGCATCAGTCTTCCACAGACACAAATCTGTTAGTCCTGAGAGAGTATCTTGGACCATGTATCTCCCTCTGAAGGTAGAACTGAGAGGCATCTTAGAGGCAGCATATCAAATACTCTCTCTCAAAAGCTGCCATCTCCTGTGTGAAGGCTGGTTGTTCCTGGAGCACCAGAGACAGCAGTCAGTCAGATGCATGGCAGCGCTGGGCTGTCTCCAGGGACAGGGTGTTAAGAAAAGCACCCTCCTCTCCAGAGGATGGACAGACCATGCCGGGGCAGGACGGACAAATCCAGAAGAGTGATGGTGTCTCCCTCGGTAAAGTCAGTCCCTGCTAAAGGAGACCCTCCCGAGGGGGCCTGCAGCCCCCACTCGGGAGCGGTAAACGAGACTGGGCTCCCCCTCTCCGCCTGCCCTCCGAGCGAGCCGAGCTCCTGCCAGGCAGCGAAGCCGGGGGGCTCGGCAGGGGCCGGCGGGGCCGCACCGCCCAAAGCCGAGTCCGCGGGCAGGGCCAGGCTGCTCCAGGCGCGGCTGCACGAGCGAGCGGCGGCGGAGGAAGGCGGCACCGCCGGGCGGTACCGGCGGCGCAGGGTCCGCCCGGACTCCGCCAGGCTCCGACCGGGCGAGCCCTGCGGGCGGAGCCCGGGCGGGAGCAGCAGCGGCGCTGCCCGGGGTCCGTGCCCGGCCCTGCGGCACCGCAGGCGGGGGCGCCCCACAGCTGCCGGGGGCCGGGCCGGGGCAGGGGCCCGAGGGGCGCTCACCGTCCCGTCCATGCTCCGCTCCCGCCGCGGCCGCCCGCGTGCGGAGCGCCTGCGCGGCGCTGCGGAGAGCGGCCAGGGACGATCGGCAAAGCGCATCTCGGCCGCCGCGCCGGGGCCGAGGGTCCCGCACCGGCGGGGGAGCCCGGCTCCGGCCGCGCCGCTGCCGCGGGAGGGCGGCGCAGCCGCGGCCCCTGCCCCGCTGCCAGCCCCGCGGGGGCGGCGCGGCACGGAGCTCCTCCCGGGGACAGGTGGGTGCGGCGCCCACGCCCTCCCAGCCCCGCGGGCCGCTCCGGCTCTGCCGCCTCGACGGAGCTCGAGAGAGGGACGGACCGGCTTTAGGTCCGCCGCCGCCGCCGCCACGGTCCCCAGCCCCGCCGCCCCTGCTTCCGCCGCCACAGGCACCCTCTTCTCTCCCCAGCAGCGCCCGCGGCACGGCCGGAGCCCCCTCGCCGTGGCAGCCCCCAGCCCGCGCCCGGCGCCCCGCACTCACCGCCGCCCCCTGCCGCCCCCGCCGCCGCAGCCCCGGCGCTCTCGCGGCGCTCCGGCCGCCGCCGCAGCCTCCGCGCGCTCCCCAGCGCCGCCTGCCGGCGCCGCTCCGCATCACCCCCGGGCCGCGGGGCCCGACGCAGAGCCCCCGCCCCGCCCGGCCCGGCCCGGCCCGGCCCGGAGCGCTTCCGACCGCTACCGAGCGGGGCTCGCGCCCACAGCGAGCGGGCCGGGCTTCACCGCGAGGCAGTGAGAACGCCAGTGGCCATGGGGACGGGAGTAGCAGGATGATAGAGCAAACAGGCCAGGGGAGCTCCGAGGCACGTCCAGTCCTTCAAACTCAGAACCGGCCCAGAGCTGCGATCCACCATCCGCACGCTTTGCCTTGGATTCAGGAGCTGGTGGCTCCCAGGAGGGTGAGGATGAGGGTCCTGGGCCTGGCGGGCCACGGGTCTGAGGTGCGGTGTCAATTGTAACAGGAAAAGGAAAATTGCTTCTTAAACCCCCAGGGGGAGATCTCTGCGACGTGCACTTTGACAGAGCGATTAGAAGGAACCCTCAGTGTAACTTGCCAGAGCCCTGCCGTCCATGGGGATGAGGGAAGTTCGGACAGAAAGAGCACTGACAATGAATGCTTTGGAGTAATGCTCCAAGGAACTGTGAGGAAGCAGTGAAAGGACTGAGCTCCACCTGCCAGGAGCCAAGCAAACCTGACAGCTTCACATGCTCAAAACCAGTGCAAGTCTAAAAGAGGAAGTAAAATATTGTAAAGATCACAAGGTGGATTTAAGTCTTAGCAGGTGTTTTTAAGGAGGGGCTGTACACATGCTTTTGGCTTTTTCACTACATTTTCTGCGTCACATTTTCAAGCTTTTTCCTATGGTTATTTGTACCAGCAAAACACTGTTGCAAATGCCAAATGAGCTTCTGTGGTACCTGTCACCAGAAAATTGCCCCCTTTGAGAATCCATGAGCAACGGTTCAGCACGCATGCTGGGAAGATAAGGGAAGTGCCGAGTACACGCAGGAAAGAGCTCATAATGGGAGAGGGTGACTGCCTTGGCTGAAGTACAGGCCTGGGGAGTAGTGAGCCCTGGGACAGGGGGCCATGAAGGCATCTGGTATGGTGGGGTTCAGGCCACGACCCCTGGCTTGAGACCAAGCTGGCAGCTGGCACCTGCACATGCTCTGCAGTGCTGTACAGAACATTTCACAATGGGTGTGTGACAAGGCAATGCTCCAAGCCAAACAGAAGACAGCGAGCTCCTATGAAAAGAACTCTTTGTGCTGGAGTTGAGAATGGAGGAGTATGCTGGGCAAGAATACCTTGCTGTGCCTGGGGAAACGTGTTAATGAGAGCATCCTGTCTTCTCTCTGCTCATCTGACCAACAGCAACTCCGGAACTTCTGAGAAGCAGTTTAGACATCTGCAAGACCTGGGTTGCACTCTCCAGTGCTGGGAATTGTCTCTGCAGCACTTTGGGGTGAAGCAGCTTGTGAGCTGTGCCTGAGCAGAGGACCTGCCCAGACAGACTGAACTCTGCTCAGGTGTGCCCCAGGGAGCAGAGGGGAGCCCACCCTGGGCACATCCCCCCAGGGAGATGGGCTACTCGTCCAGGTCACATGGCAGAGGCACATCATTTATATTCTGTCCTTGGAGATGACTGATGAACACCACGATTAGATACAATATCTGAGTTCACAGTATCTGGCTTTGGGGTTTTTTTTAATGTATACTTGTTAATTTGGGGTAAAGTAGCAACTCTGTCACAGATGAAAAGGTGAAGAGTCTATTTTTACCTGTTTCTTGAAGTTAAATATGCAGCTGGGAGCGAAGCTTCTTTGTTTGTTACATATACTACACATCCTTCTGTAGGATCAACAGATTATTCCAACAGGATATGTCAGCCAGTCTAAAACATGCAATGGATGAAATTACCTTCACAACTGAAGACAAGGAAGAAAAATATCCATTGCTGTGGACCCCAAAGAAAATGAAGTATACACAAAAGTAAACACACCCAGTGCATGTTGGGGAAAGCAGAGACATCACATAAGGGTGTGCATTTCTTCAGGGCTACAGGATCAAACCTGACAATCATGGTAATTTATCTTCCTGGGCAGTACAGGACCCCACTGCAGTACACAGTCTCGGGATCATGATCCCCACACAGTGCATCATTTCTGGCTGAAATAAAGTGCATCCTTAAAAAAAGATCTAGTCTTTTTTAGCACAAGAGAAAAAATGGTGGCACAGAGTCAAATCATAAGCACACCTGACTGATTTGCCCTCTCCCTGACACTGACTGCTTAGAAAAAAATCACTAAAATAGGGTAGACAATGTGCTCCCTCCCTGGCAGCTTCTCCTAACGGTTACAGATTTGTAATTCAGAGACCTGCTGTGCCAGAGGTTTTGGCTTTGTGTTTTAACAGCCTTTGATAGATTTCTCTTTTGCAAATTTCATTCACTGTGTACTGACAGTCATGAAATTTAGGGCCATGAAGGACTTACTCTACCCACTTACATTTGACAAGTAATTTCACACTTGCCTCCGATGATCTCTGTTACACAAACCAGGTAAACTGTAGCACCTGGGGAAAGTTACCACTGTAATTCCACTAGCTACTCACTTTCAGCACTGAAAGCATGTGCCTGTTTTCCTTTGGAATTAAATCTGCTGCAGTCATGCCTTATCCCTGGACAACTAAAAACTGCTTTAGTATGCAATGTTTTCACTTTGTACATGTACTCACACACCCTAATCAAATCACTCACAAACCTTCTAAGAGTCCATAGACCCATAGGAAGCTTTGGGTTGGGAAGGACTTTTAAGGGCCCTCTAGTCCCACCCCGCCATGGACAGGAACATTTCCAACTCATAATAAGGGCACTCCAAGTCCTGTTCAACCTGGCCTGGGAGACCTCCACGGATGAGGTTCTTTGGGCAATCTATGCCAGCGCTTTCCAGGCTCATTTTAAAAACGATCTCTTATCTAGTCTGCATCTACCCGCTTTTAGTTTAAAACTGTTAAACCTGGTTTAACAGTCTTTTCCTGTCTTACAAGAGTTCTGCATCTCACATTGTAAAATACTTCTTACAATCTTGAGGTACGTTTTGTGAACCTCAAACATTCTTCTTTGTTCCCCAGAAGCCTTAAAAATAGGCTGTGTGCTATGCCACCAGGGCCCTCCCTGCTGTCTCACATCAACAGCATCTGTTTCCCCCAGACTGTCTACCCGTAAAGATCTGTTATATCATGTCTTAAATCTATACTTTATAGGGCTGGGATAGAGCCTGCCTATTAGTGTCTGAAACAGTGGGCCCAAGAAAAATAAAGCTGCTTGCACTTTAATACAGTCAATTTCTTTACAGACTTACCATTTTTAACATGGAGTCCTCTCTGGAGGAGTGATACACCTTCTTCCCCAAGCACGTCAGTTTGCATTTGACTGTTCTAAGACAAAAGTCTCTATGAAGGGCCTTACTCTGCTACACATCCTTCTTCACCATTATCCTCTCTTTATTACTTTTTTGCATATTTTTACATATCTGCTGATTTTATTTGTAGAGATCGTATATTTGTTTCCAAATAATCAACTAAGTGTCAAACAACTGGCTGGAGAACTGTCCTGCAGATGAAAACCAGAATCCTCAGCTTATGGGTTGGGCAGTTTTCTGGCAGTATTTCCTGCCTTTCCTTTCCCACAGAGCTGGATTGTAAAAAATAGAAGAATCAGCTTCCAGCTTCCCTCAGCTTTCTCCCAAGATACAAGAAGCTCTTAAGAATTTTAAGTTCTGTGTAGCATTGCACCATCATCTGACATACCCTGAACACAGGCAGGGACTTGCCAACAACAAGTTGGCAACAACATTCCTGGCTTTTGGGTTGCATCCATCAAATCTCACTATCCCATTTCCCATGATTCTCTTTCTTCTCTAATGAGGACTCACTAATGATTCTTGCTTCCCCCATGTAATTTCAAACCCTTTCCTTTAGCAGCCTGTTTTACATCCTAGACATCCCCACCTGTCATATCCCCTACAGCTCTCAGTCAGCAATTCCTGCATCTTTCCCAGGTTAATGCTCAGCTTGGTGACATGGCACCAGCTGTGTCCCTGTGCAGAAGATCTGCTGCTTGCTTAGTTTCTTACAGCACCGTGTCCTCTGCCAGTGCTTCCAGATGTGTTATGGAGAACAAGGATCCAAGGAATTCTCCTTGAATATTACACTGTACTGAAACCTGCAATTACAAGCTCTGTATCCTTTCTGACACTGGAAGTTATTTTTCATGCACCAGAATCTCTTTTGCATTCAAGATGAGCACACCATCCCCAAGGTGAGCAGCACTGGAGTTTTCACTCTGTCCATCTGTGCCGTGGCACACGATCCCACCTGGCAGTCACTGCATCCCAGGAGAACCTGAGCACACACAGGCCTGTGCTGCTCACAGGGCTACAGTCACACCTGGCTTTGCTGCACAAACCCCTTGCCCACCAGACAGCCTCAGCCAGCTCATCATACAGAAATACCCGTGGGCAGCTCTTGGTCATGCCCAGCCATTCTGCCACTCACATGGCCTGGCATTTGTATAACAGTGAGGCAAGAAATTCTCATTCATACATCCCTTCTGTGTGACAGCAGGAATGAGGAGCAGAGCTGTTTTCTTGCACTCCTATAATGGCTCTAATCGCAAAAAAGAGAGAACCAGCTCTGCAGGTGGGGTCTGTAGGGCGTGTTGGGTGTGCTTCACGGGCCCACTTGGGGCTCCCCACATCTAAAGGGCAGGAGATGATGTACACTATTCTTTCACGTTTTCTCTAACACATTTTATTTTAAATGGCACCCTACACAGCCCATTTCCTACTTGGATCATAATGAATCAGGTCCTCCTCATACAGAAAATCCCTTATATTAATAAAAGGTTTCCCAGAAAATTGCCCATGTCCTCATTCTGTGAATGTGTGCTTACATGTTGCATATAGGTAAAGTTTTATAAAATAAGGGCCTTGTTAACCTTGTAAAATCATGGCTCAGGCCTGCTACTTTGGCTAAGTAGAAGAGGACTATGGGAAAGTGACTCATCTGAACTGGAAATAGAAAAACAAGTTATATAACCATTACGTGCTCACGTTGTGGTGAATGCTGGTTAGCTGAATTACATTGGGCATGCTAAAATGGAATGTAACTGATAACAGCCTAACTACTTTAAAAGGCCTGGTTTTTTGCAATAAAGGGCTCTCCTTTGCACCTGCCTGGGGACTCTGCATTGCTCTGCTTCATTCGCTGAGCAACAAACACTCATCCCCATAAGGCACTGCAAACATCTGTGATCATCCATGTAAATGTAACTGAGACGTGCCTTACTTAAGTAAGAAAATCTGAAATTTCTACCCAATTTGAACCAATGTTTCTGATTTTGAATACTTCTTTCAAGCTTTTCTAATTTTTCAGCATCTCTTTTGTTGCCCACAGCAGACCTCCACCTTGCTCACCTCATGAGATGAGTGTAGCAAATACAACCTCTCTCCCTCAGCAGTCACCCTGCAGCGCTGAACAGGGTCAGTCAGACTTGCTGCCTTATCACATAAATTCACAGCCTCACATCAGGGTTTTCATTTCTGGGATGCTGGCTGGAGAAAGGATGCTGGAAAGCTGAAAAAGCAGAAGGATTAGCGGGGTCCTGGTGGACACCAAGCTAAACATAAGCCAGCAGCATTCCCTCAGAACAAAGCTGGCCAACAGCATCCTGGGCCACAGCAGCAGGACTGTGGCCAGCAGTCCAAGGACAATGCCCCATCTCCTCAGCACAAGTGACACATGCCAGGAGTGCCGAGTCCAGGCTGGGCTTCCCAATACAAGGCATACGTGGACCTACTGGAGTTAGTCCAGTAAAGGGATGTGGAAATGTTAAGTAATGGGAACTGGGACTGTTATGTCTGAAGAACAGCCTCAAAACAGTGTCATCTGTGTGTGTGTCAGTAATGGCAAAGTGTAAGGAAGACACAAACAGCTGCTGCTCAGTGGCATCCCGTGATGCTGAGAGAAGCAATGGGCACAAATTAAAATGCAAAAAATCTCATTTAAACAGGAGAAAGAAGTTTTGAACTGTAAATGTTACTCTACTGTAAATCCACTCTACTGCTGGGAGTCTCCATCCCCAAGATATTTAAACTGGAACCACTCTATACCTGTGGAAGAGCCAAAACCACCAAAGTGAAAGTGGTTGAATAGCTTTGTCCAACTAACCCAGACAAGCTGTGTTTACACCTCTTGAAAAAGTGAAATGCATAAACACAAAGGAAGGTGCAGCAACAGCCCTGAGAATAGCACAGTCAAGGTAACTTTGTCCAAGGACACAGCTCATACTCATTCTCTCCCTGCACTGCTCAGCAGAATTACATAGCTTTAAGTAAGGTCCATTCTACACCTTGTTTCCATCCCTCATCCCAGAGGCTGCAAAGTTTACAAGTGATGACATTACTCTGCCTGGAAAGAAAATTAAATTTATTTTAAAAAACCCCCAAAACAAACCAAACCCCCTTTACTGAAACAGCCTCATTCCATAGCCCATGTGCCTCAGGGTCTGGGAAAGCCTTCCTCCTCCCCTGACCTCACATACCCTTCACCCATGGCAAGGCTGGGAAGGGGATGGAAAGTGCTGAGTGTTAAGGTGCTGAGAAGCTCTTGATGTTTTTCATCTCTCAAGTGCTGTTGGCCTGTTCCTGCTCAAAGAGGGCCATGGCTAGATGTGAGCGGGATGCAAGTCCTTCCAAGTTACTGAGCACACAGCGGTGGTACAGCTCCTCGCTGAGCCGGGGATTGCAGCTTCTCAGGGAATACTTCTGCACTAGCCCCGGCTCCACAGCCCTGAACAGGTGCAGGCCAGAATAGTGCAGGAAGACATCAAATACCTCCATGCTCTCCAGCACCTCATCTCGGTCCAGGATATCAGCTGCGAGCTTGGTACGTGCTGCCATATAGTCAGAATTATAAAAGCAGGCCTCAGCAAAGGAATGTCTGTCAAAATGCCCGTCTCTCAGGAAGTCAGTGTTGGAGGATGCTGTCTGCTCACCACGGTACACCAGCGCAGGGTTGAACTCCTGGAAATGCACAGGGAAGAAGACTTGCCAATTGCTGATAGTATTCATGCGGCAGCGGTTCAGAAACTCCATGTTGATTTCAGTCCAGACGCTGGCCAAGAAAAACAGTGTGTCCACAGGGTGCTTCTTTGAGACTATATCCATGAGCTTTACTTGCGACGGCACCTCTGTTTTAACGCTAATCCACGGGATTTTAACGTCTGCATAGCGTTTCTCTAGCTCTCCTACCATGGCTTTGACTCCAGCAAAAACATCCATCTGACCAACTCTCTGGGCGTCGTAGGGATGGTAGATAAAAAGCAAAGTCAGTAAGGCATTATCATGTGTGTCCAGTGTGTTCATAGCAAACATATCCAGGAAGTTTGCTACAAAATCCAGGTCCTGCACTGTCAAGGGAAGCACCAACTGCACTCGTGTGGCCTCTGTCACGTACGGCATGGGAATAATTTCCACCTTGCTTAAGGGTCGGACCAAGCTGACTCGCTTGGCCAGAACATGACTGTGACCCTTCTGGGTGGCAGCCTCCAGGAGCAGGTCCAGGGTGTACTCCATGCCCCGCGTGGGGTCGAAGCGCCGGTAGCCGTTCAGCAGCTGCCGCTTGCTGAAGCGGAGCAGGGGCTGATAGAGACGGTTCAGCTGCTCCACCGCAGACTCGATGATTTCACTGACGTCTGCCTTACTGGCTCCAGAGAGCTCACACTTTGGGGAGCCGTCAGGACAGGAGAACAGGTGCTGTTCCGTGAAGTAGTCCCAGCTGATCACCTCAAAACGAGACTTTGGAAGGAATGGGGCATTAATGCCCACGGGCCAGGTCACACCTGCCTCACCTGCAGGGGTCAGTGCTGTGAGGTTCCTGATCTGCATCTGTGCAAAGAGACAGCACAAACTGATCGTCATTACGTTCTCAAAGAGCTCTAGGCCAGCTCCTTCCCAGGCCCACCTCACCACCTGCAACTGTACACAGGTAGTGTCACACCAGGAGTTTTGGGTAACGTGGTATCAGAAGTTCTGTTTCTGAGACAAGGGACTACAGCTTGTGTCTGACTGACAGTTGCCCACAAACAGAAGCAATGATCTTCCTCAAGTGTGCTGAAAATGAACGAAATCCTCCGTTGGCTCAAGGAGTTTCTGCAGGTAGCCCTCCCCACATACCTGGAGGTCCTGGATCTCCTGATAGACTCTGTCCAGCTGGATCCTGCTGAACTGCTTGTGCAGCCGGTACATCAGGGTCATGTCAGAAACTGGGTGCACTGCAAGAGCTGCTTGGAAGTCCTCTTCTTCCTCCTTCTCCGGCTCAGTATTCTTGGCTAGCTCGTAAGTGCGATAATGCTGGCCCTGAAGCAGACAAAAGCCACAAAGACTGGCATGGAATTTGAGTTCACAGAGCAGCTTTTCCTCATCCCATACACACGTCTGCCCCTCTTTCCATACTGACTGCAGTACCCAGGAAAAAAAAAGGGGTAACTTGTTCCTCCCACCCTGCACTGCATTCACACTTGCTTCAGTACTAACATACCTTTTATCCCGCCTTCAAAAACCTGTGAATCAGCCCTGCCAGTAAGGCTGAAAATTAAATCCTCTGTGTGCTCTCTCCCTCAACATCCCAGCTGTGATTCTGCCCCCCCCTCCCCTCACCAACGCTGCCATAGCACAGAGCCCTTGTTCCTCTGGAACTCACAGCAGCAGCTCCTCACAAAAAAGCCTCTTGGCTATGCAGTAGAGAACGAATTAGATTCTGGGCTTTGTCGGGCTCAGCTAACACAAAACCTGAGCAGGGAGGTAGTACCTGGAGCTGGGAAACACAAGTGATGCCAAGGAAATCAATGATGCAACGACCTAGCCACTCATCTGGGCGCACGCTGAGGATCTCATTGCGGCAGCTGTCCAGGTGTGGGTGCAGCTTCAGCAGGAGGCTCCGGGACAGCAGGTAGCCAAAGCCCCCGTGACAGTAGCGGGCCTGCTCGTCCCCCCCGATGAACTCCTCCGCTCGCCCCAGGTACACATCCTGGTTAATGCTCAGGTGTGTCACCAGAGCCTTGACCTGCTCAGCCTGGGCATAGGTGTCATCCTGCATGATGTAGAACCAGTCATAGTCAGAACCAAAATGTTGATGGATATAGTTCATGGTCTCATACATGAGCCAAATGGGCCTCTCGTCGCCGTGGGCCACCAGCACCATGCCGTGGGGCACCTTGGCACTGCGCAGCCCGGTGAAGTACAGCAGGCGGGGGAAGTGGTGGGCCACGGTCTTGTTCACTGCCACGGCCAGTGTGTTCAGCGTGGCCTTGGAGGTCAGCACAGCCACAAACAGCCTCTCGTGGAATCCCAGTTCTGTCTGAATGTAGCGAGTTCTGTAAAGGAAGTACATACCTACATGACAAACAGCTGGAGGAGAGAAAAATCAAAGAATTATGGTAACTTGGAACAAATCATTAAATGCTGGAATCTACCCAGGGCAAAAAAGTCAAGCCTGGTCATAGAGGTTGAAGAGAAGTCTCACTAGTGAAAATCCCATTTTGTAAAAACACTTGCTTCTTGATCTCTTATCTATCTGAGCTAGAAAACTGTGCCAGTGCAATTAAAATTAAAATACCAGAGAGCTAAGCACTTGGAGCTTAGTACATGGTGCAGCTCAGCAGGTGTGCTCAACAACAACACAGGAATGATTGTTGAGGAGTCTCTAGTGCTGGTGGCTGAGGTGTGCTGGGGTACATCAACTGCACACAGGGCCCTGGGTGCTGGGAGATCACTGAAGACCCAGGTCATGAGCCAGCAATGGGTGCTGCTCTCTGGCCTCACAAACCCCTGCACGACTCAGTGAACAATGAGAAGACTCCAGACCAAAAACCACCACTGCGCCACGGGGCACATGAGGAAACATGTGAAGAGAATACACAGACTGTGAGGGTACAAAAGTCCAGGGGTCCCTTTGCTCAGGGTCCCTCTGCAGAGGCACCACCCTGAGCTGATATGGTGCTGCTACACCGTAAGTGAAATACTAAGAGAAACCAAAGAGACTCTGCTATAGGAAACCTGGGGCCAAGGAAACTTGTCTGGCAGTATGAGTGTGGTGTGTGGAAGGAGCTGAGCAGGGATACCCAGAGTGGCTACTGGATGGTGAGGCAGGAAAATTTCCTTAACACATACACTATGATTAATTTACCAGTATTTTCCTAACAAGCAGACCAGTCAAAACAAATTTTGAAGAATAATTTAACATGTTCTATTAAACACAAGTAACAAAACAACCCCCAAATCCCAGAGTGTTTTGGGGCAGAAGAGATCTTTAACATCACCTAGTCAGTCCCAACATCCTGCCACAGGCAGACACATCTTCCACTAGATGCTCCAAGCCCTGTCCAACCCAGGAAGGGACACTTCCAGGAATGGGACAGCCACAACCTCTCTGGGTAACCCGTGCCAGTGCTTTGCCATCCTCACAGGGAAGACTTTCCCCCTAATATCTAATCTAAACCTACTCCCCTTCAGTGTGAAGTCACCCCTCCTTGTCAAGCAGTCTCTGCTCGTCCTTCGTGGCTGTCCCCTTTGCAGTACTGCAAGGCTGCAGCTAGGTCACTGTGAAGCTTCTTTTCTCCAAATTGTACAATTCAAATTCTCTCAGCCTTTCCTCCACTCCTCCAATCATCTTGGTGGTTTCCTCTGGATTCACTCCAACAGGCTGATGTCCTTTTTGTGTTGGGGGCCCCAGGACTGGTTGCTGCATTGCAGGTGGGGTCTCACCTGAGCAGGGCAGAATCATCCTCCCTGTACTGAGAAGAAATATTCTCACTCTTCTTAGGCAATTTTGCTGCTTTTTCCCCCTCAGGTTAATTTCCTGAACGCATCTCTTACACCCCTTATGTCAACAATCTTGGCCGTTACCTTGGTGCACTACACTGTTACTACACAAGTTATTTCAAACAGCAAATTTTACCTTGAACCTGTTCAATTACACGAAGATTTAAAAGTTCCCACGAGAATATTTTGCTTGAAGAAAATCCAGGCCAGAAAAAGCATGCCTTACCTGAGCACTTTTTTGTAAGGCTTGTTAGGGTCTCTGTAATACGGCACAATCCGAGGCCTGAAGTCCTCGTGGCCCGGGCCCGGCCTCCCCTCCGCTGCGTCGGGCGGATCGCCGCGGGCGGGCGGCGCGGGCGGGCCCGGTGCCAGGCAGCGTTCCTCAGCCGCGCCGTGGCTCCAGGAGGCGCGCAGGAGGCTCAGGCTGCAGCCCAGGGACAGCCCGAGCAGGAGAGGCAGCGCGGGCCGCAGCGCGCTCAGCACCGCGCCCAGGCGCATCGCGGCGGCTACGGCCAGGCCGAGCTCCCGGGGCAGCCGCAGGACATGGCGGGCGCGGGGCGCGCTCGGGCGGCAGCGGTCCCGCGGGACGGCGGCCCCAGGGCTCTGTTACCCTCAGGCCGGTGACCGGACAGAGGGCGGGCCGCAGCTCCGGGACGGAAGCTCGGGGAGTGACGGCGGCCTCGGCCGGGCCGCGCTCCGCCGCTGCCACCTCACCGGCCACATCGCCCCGCGCGCTTCCGCTTCCGCTCTCGCTGCCGGCCGCTCTGGCCCGCGCCGCAGCCGCCTCTATGGTAGCTGCGGGGGCGGGGCCGGGCCGGCGCGCGGCATGCCGGGAGGCGCGGCGGCGTGCGGACGGCGCTCCCCAGGGCCGCGCGCCGCCCGGCGCCGGTGACGGTCCGCGCTGCGATTGGCCGGTGCGCCGAGGGGGCGGGGCGTTCGCACGCGGTCGCGGCGGGGCTGTTGCGACAGAAGGAAAGCGCGAGCGGCCGGTGCGGGCGGGCCCGGGGAACCGAGAGCGGGGAGCAGCGGGGCAGGGCCGGTCCGGGGTGGGCGGTGCGGCGCGGCGCGGCGCGGGCAGCCCGGCAGGCGGGCGGGAACCCTCGGCAGGAGCCGGCGGCGCCGTGTGCTCCGGGCCGGGGAGCAGAGGCGGGGCGACCCGGCCCGGATCGGCGCGGCCTAACGGCGCCTGTCGCCCCCTCTGGCGTAGCTCCAATCCCGTGCCATGCCCTCCGACCTGGCCAAGAAGAAGGCGGCCAAGAAGAAGGAGGCGGCCAAGGCCCGGCAGCGGCCGCGCCGGGTCCCGGACGAGAACGGTGATGCTGGGCCGGAGCCGCAGGAAGTCCGGCCCCCGGAGGCCAACGGGACGGTGCTGCCAGGTGAGAAGCCGGCCGGTCCTGTGTCTGCCCCGCGTGTCCTGGGGCGGGGGCCTGGCCGCCGCCGTTCCGGCGGACCGTGTGCGCTCAGCTGTGTCCCGGGTGGGCGAACCGCGACATTGATGTTCCGATGAAACGCCTCGGCCTGGGTTGCGTGGAACCGGCGGCTGCAGTAGCTGCCGTCAGGACCGCTCTGCCTTGAGGCAGTAGGACAGCCGCGGGCTCCGCATGGGCCGTGTGTGTGAAGGATGCCCTCGCTTGAGGCACGGCAGTGTGAAGATGGAGGGGCTGATGGTCACACATTGTCCCTACCTTCTGCTACTTGATGCCCAGACCTGTGTGGGGTTTCTTGGGTTTTCGTTTGGAGTTTTCTTTCATGCTGCGGAAACCACTGTAGCGTCTAAATCAATTCTCTTACTGCTATTTGCCATGACTCTCTGGTCACCTGTTTCTCTGAGAGGTACCTGGTTTGCAAAAACTAAGAGCCTGCCTCTAAAAGAAGCTTTGTGCCTGTTAAAAAGAGAGGGTTTGCCGCAGGGAGCTGTTGGTCCCAAAGGAAATAGGGCTGGGAACGCTTACAGAGAGTTCATTTTTGGGCCTTCCTTTAGCTCAGCTGGCAGCCCGCAGGGTTCTGTGGGGGTCAGCCCGTGGTGCGCCGTGCTAAGCGGCGGCCGGTGCGCGGCGCGGAGCCCGGGGCGGCGGGGCCGGTGCGGGCCGCGGGTCTCGGCGCGGGCCGGGCTCCGTGAGGCCCCGGCGCGCGGGGGCCGCCTGGCCCGAGCCGCCCAATCGCCGCCTCCGCCGGGTCATTTGCATAACGCGTTCCTATTGGTGCAGAGGGGGCGGGGCGGAGCCCGCTGGTCCCGGGAAGGCTCCGCTGCCCCGGCCGCTCCTCCGGGAACGGGCCCGAGCTCGGGGCCTTTGCACGGCGCTCCCGGGCACGGAGCTGGGCTGTCTGTGCAGGGCCGGGACTGAAGCTCCATCGTCCTTGGGGGTCCCTTCCGGCCCAGGAGATCATGTGGTTCTATGGGGGTCAATACCGGCGTATTTCTTGCTGAGCTATTGATGCATCGGGGTAACACTCCCTTACCCATTTTCGCTCACTGTTTCATTCTTTGTGGTCACTGCTCTATGGCATTGCCCAAAGGAGCCCTGTATCAGTGCCCGTGATATTTTTTGCTCCTCGGCTAAGGCACATTTGCCATGGTGTTAGTAGTGATTTTGCAGAGTGGGTGATTTTGCCAGGAGTGCTGGATGCTGACAACCAGGGTGTCATTCTGCACTGGCACAATCAGAAATCAGGTCTGCCTGCCATGATCCCCAGTGCCATTGGCTGCTTCAAAGGGCAGCATCTCTCACTGAGTGAAGTTGGCCTGTGACAGAAGGTCAGCATGACAGGAAGGATGGCAGTGAGCCTCTGGCACAGGTGGCCCAGGGAAGCTGTGGCTGCCCCATTCGTAGTGTCCAAGGCCAGGTTGGATGGGGCTTGGAGCAACCTGCTCTAGTGAAATGTGTCCCTATCCATGGCAGCAGGTTTGGAATTAAATGCTCTGGAAGATGTAACCCAAACCATTTTGGGATTCTATGATTCTATGATTTTCTTGTACTGTAGGAGGAAAGGAAGAGGGAACATGTAGATGAGCATTGTAGCTTCTGAGAAAATTAGTAGGGACTGTTTCACTGCTGCTGCTTCTTTGTCCTCAGCTTTCCCTTTGTTTATTTTCTAGTCAATTCATTTTTTGTTCAAGCCTTTTCTTACACTTGCAGGCAATACTTTGTATGCTCTATTCCTAGTCTAGTCTTTCCTGCAAGTGGGGGTCAGTCCCATCACATTCCGAAAATGGCTCACTGTTGTGGCTGCTCACTTAGTTCTGATGGTCCGGTTTTGTTTAGATGACATTTAGATATTTGGCTGGTGGAAGTTCCTACCAGACCATGTATATCCTCCTGCTAAGCTGAACAGCTGAGTGTCATTGGATCCTGGTCTCCTCAACTCTTCTGTAGACATGGGAGTTGTTTTTGTAGCCCTGGGCCTTTTGGTGCAGGGGCTTATGGCTTCCCTTATGTTTGTAAATCAGTAACACTTCTGGCCTTCTCTGTAGAGGTGGATGCTCTCACGAAGGAGCTGGAGGATTTTGAGTTAAAGAAAGCTGCTGCCCGAGCCGTGACAGGAGTGCTGGCCTCCCACCCCAACAGCACTGATGTGCATATCATCAATCTCTCACTGACCTTCCACGGCCAGGAGCTGCTGAGTGACACCAAACTGGAGCTGAACTCTGGGAGACGCTATGGCCTGATTGGACTCAATGGCATTGGTAAGCTGAGGGCGAGCAGCGTGGCTCCCTGGAACTCAGTGAAGGTCTCTGCTGAGAAGCTGGGCAGGTGCAGGTGGGAAGTGCTGGAAACCAGAAGGAAGGCTGTTAGGCAGATATTGCTGGGACCCAGCAGGTTCTCTTCTCCCATATCTCCACCCGGGAGGGGAATTACTAGGATTGCTGATAGATGTCTGAGATTGCATTCTAGATTTGGACTGTGCTTTTGATCTTGTTTCTGTGGAGAGTTGGGAGAGTTGTGTGGGAGCTGTTAATCTGCCTTCTTCCTGTTTGCCTGATTAGCCTAGTAGAGCCAGTAAACCCAGTGCTGTTGGTGTTGGTCAAAGAACTTGTACTGTACGGAGAAGTAGAAAATGTGTGGTTTGGCCTGACTAGGAAAACAACTGTACAGTCCATGGAGAAAGTGATGCTACACTGAGAGATGCAGAATATGGCTGTGATTAGAGAGGTGCTAGTAAGAGTGACCATCTGGTTTAAGTTTCAGGAAAGCCCAGGTTGTTTAGGGATGAGTGCATTACTTTCCTCTGTGTTAGAAGTCTTCAGAATCTGGGATCATGATACCAGCTGTCAGACCTGGTTAGACAGCAGAAACTACAACAGAGATAAAGTTTCCCAAATCTGTGTAAGGGCTGAAGTGCAGTGGTTTCCAAAAAGCTTCTTCATGTCTCAGTCGTGTCTTTGGGGTGGTGAGCCTTAGCTAGGAGGGTGGCCTGTCCTACTGAGGCAGTGGGCTCTACTGTGCCTCCAGTTCTTCTGGCCTCTTGGGAAAAAAATTCCCCAGGATTTTCTGAGGTTGGAAAGGGAAGGAGTCACAGTGGGATGTGAGTGTATGTCATCTGTTTCACTGTGAGGTTGTATCTCACTGACTCCAGCAATTAATTGTGATTATCTGCACACAGGGAAATCCATGCTTTTGTCAGCGATTGGGAAGCGAGAAGTGCCCATCCCAGAGCACATTGACATCTATCACCTGACCCGAGAGATGCCTCCCAGTGACAAGACCCCTCTGCAGTGTGTGATGGAGGTGGATACAGAGAGGGCCATGCTGGAGCGAGAAGCAGAGCGTTTAGCTCATGAAGACGGTAAAGCTTCTCGGACGGGCATTTCCTCTCTTTCCTTCCCTACCAAAGAAATTGGGGTTCCTTGGGGAAGTTTTCACATGTTGTGGTACCTGTTGCCCCCAGCTGCCCTGTACTAATGGGCACAGATGACACTTCTTTGGATGAATTATTCCACGCAGCATCTTAAGTGTTTCAGGCTTGGCTGTGGAGGGGGCTCAGTAGGAGTAAAGCAGAGGGGCTGTGAGGGCTCAGTAGGAGTAAAGCAGAGGGGCTGTGAGGTTTCCCAGCTGTGCAGCTGAGAGCCCTCTGTGGGCAGAGGTGCTGACCGTCAGGCTCTCTTTCAGCGGAATGTGAGAAACTCTTGGAGTTGTATGAACGCCTGGAGGAGCTGGATGCTGATAAGGCAGAAGCACGAGCCTCACGTATCCTTCATGGCTTGGGGTTCACGCCAGCCATGCAGAGGAAGAAGCTGAAGGACTTCAGTGGTGGCTGGCGAATGAGGGTGGCGCTTGCCAGGTGAGTGAGAGTGCGTGCCTGCCGGTGGCTGCAGTCACAGGCAGTTGTAAGGACTCAGAGCAGGTTGAGAGGCTTTGGGTTCCTGCACTTACCCTATGCTGTCATCTCCCCTGTCCTTGCAGAGCACTCTTCATTCGGCCCTTCATGCTGCTGCTCGATGAGCCCACAAACCACCTTGACTTGGATGCCTGTGTGTGGTTGGAGGAAGAGCTGAAAACGTAAGCGTGGAGGAGTTTGCTTCTTCCGTGGGTTGTGCTTTTCTGCTTGTCAGCATGTGAGCATGAGCGTCTTGTCACCACCTAAGCAAGTTCTGCAGGAGTAACTGTATAGTTCTTGTGGGTGCAAAACTGTGCTGCAGTACCAGTGACACCTGCTTGCTGCTGTGTGAGATTCTTTGACACAAGGATAAAGAATTCAGTTCAACTTCCTGTCTCCCTGGCACTGAAGAAATGAGAAATGCTGATTTGTACTCCCAGGTTAAAGGTGCTTCCTTGAAAGCCAGGAGCAGGCCTTGGCAGCCTGTGTACCAGCATTATGTACTGTACTAGTACATAATGAGCTTTCCAGACCTGGCTCTCAACTCATCTTCCTCCCCACCATTTCTCTATTTTCACAGAACTGTAGTACCTGAGTGTGTTGGTTTCATCTTTTGCTAGTGTGTGAGGTGCCTGGTTTTCATTACAAAGGTAAAATGTTGAGGTGTAAGGCAAAAAGCTTAGGAACAGTTAGGAAGCTCAGGTTATGGGGTGTGCATTAAAAGAACTGTATTGTGAGAAGGGCTTTGCCTTTGCAGAGGTTTTCCCATCAGCTCTGTCAGCTGAACCTTTTGTGTCCTTGCTTTAGGAGTGAGGTGCTTTAGAAAAGAACTTTGAACCTCTTTTGGTGAGGCTTTAACCCTTCATTGTACGGATTTGGAGCAGAGCCACTGCAGTGTGCATGTGGATAGGAGTCTGTACTGAGGGGACAATAAGCAGCCAAGGTTGGAACTTCTTAGAAACGTGATGCCAATGGAGGCAGCTGCGTCAGTGACACAAGTCACTTGCCTCAAAGGCAATCAGCTCTGGGCTTCTTGTGGGAAGAGGCAAAGACTATGTAAGGTGCAGGGTGTTTTACTACAGTGAAAACTGTTGGCAGGATTTACTCAACTGCAATTGGTTGTAGCTACTTTACTGCTATTTACCAGAGCATGCATATAAAACCTTTGTCACCATCAGGGCCAACAAACGGGATTTCTTCTCCTAATTTAGTCTGTAATAACTTACGTGGTGCCACAGGTTCAAGCGGATCCTTGTGCTGATATCCCACTCCCAGGACTTCCTGAATGGCGTCTGCACCAATATCATCCACATGCACAACCGCAAACTGAAGTACTACACGGTGAGTGAGCAGAGCCCGTGTACCCAGGGCAGGCACGGGGCTGTTCTCTGGGCACAGCTGATGTGCCATGCTCTCTTGCCAGGGAAATTACGATCAGTATGTAAAGACCCGCTTAGAACTAGAAGAAAATCAAATGAAGCGATTCCACTGGGAGCAAGATCAGATCGCTCATATGAAGGTACCTGCCCAGCTGCATGAGCACCCTCCTACCCCTTTAGTGGGCATTCCTGCCTCTCATCAGCCTTATCTCTGTCTTATCTCTGTGCCTTTTGGCTGGCTCTTTCTGCAGAATTACATTGCACGGTTTGGCCACGGTAGTGCGAAGCTGGCCAGGCAAGCTCAGAGCAAGGAGAAGACTCTTCAAAAAATGATGGCTTCTGGCTTGACAGAGAGAGTTGTGAATGATAAGGTAGGATCAGACATGGAATTGCATCTAGAGATCTGTATTTGAAACATGGACTACAGGAGTAGACGGGTCTTCAGCAGACAGCAGGAAGGGCTGACAGAGCTGGTAGCAAGAGCAACATACCCCTCCTTGATGCCACGTACCCCTGTACTCAGCATGGAGTAATGCTGAACAATGAGAAGGAGGAATTTTCCAGGGGAGAGAAGTGGAGTTGTCTTATTAATAAGGCTGTTTGGCAGAAATCAAAAAGGAATGCCTAGGACTCATAGGAGATAGGAGAGGATGCTCAGTGCACCTTTTACTTGTGTTAAGAATGCAGACCCACATTTGTTTCAAAGGAAAAGAAATAGGGATTTATTGGCCAGCAGATGAGCTTGCAAGCAGCTCATCAGAATAAATCTGAGTGAGCTGCAAGAAGGGCTTATGAAAAGTCATGATCTGGTGCCTTGGTCTACAGCTGATGTTGGTAGTGAGGCATGGTTGTACTGCAATGAGTGGGCTGTCCCGTGATCTGGGTGTCTCACAGGTGGATATTCTGTGTTAACAGACTTTGTCATTCTACTTTCCACCCTGTGGGAAAATTCCCCCTCCCGTCATCATGGTGCAGAATGTCAGTTTCAGATACACCAAGGATGGGGTGAGTATGGGACTATGCATACAGAGATCACTTGTATTCCTGCTTGTTTGGGAGTGGGAGACTTTTGGCTGAGCTTCCTGAGGGGGCTGCAGTATTTGACTAGTGGAGCAAAGTTCTTGGCAGTGCTAATGCTGGGGACAGAGCATTACAGGTGCAGCAGGGAGGTTCTGGAGAGTACTGAAAATGTTCTGTGTTTTTTGTGGTTCACAGCCATGGATCTATAATAACCTGGAGTTTGGGATTGACCTGGATACTCGTGTAGCTCTTGTTGGACCCAATGGTGCTGGAAAGTCAACACTGCTGAAACTGCTCACAGGAGAGGTTTGCTCTGTGCATTGTCTACCCTGCTGTGCGCCTTTACTTTTGGAATAGTCTTCAACAAAGTGCCCTTGTTTGCCAGAACACCCTGGTCAGGCCTTAGAAGTCCTGTGGTCTTGTGAAACATAGGGCTTTTTCTCTCATATTACCTGCTCAGACAGTCTCCCCTGTGCCAGACTGGAGATGGCTGGATTCTGTATTTCTGGCATACTACAAGAGGAGAGCTTTCCTGCTGAAATGATTTTATCTTCCCCTTCTAGCTGCTGCCCACAGATGGGATGATTCGCAAGCACTCTCATGTGAAGATCGGTAGATACCACCAGGTACTCCCTACAGCAGCCCCAAGGGACAGGGAATCCTGCGGAAAAAGCTGTCAGGAATGAGGAACCTTGCCCCTCTAGTTCTGCTTCTAAGGCCTCTCCCAGTGCTGCCTTTCTGTGTCTGGAGATGGGGGAAGGAGCTGTTCCATGGAATGGGCTCCAGCTCGTGTTCTTACCCTGCGAAGAGGCTGGCTGTGGTCCTTCCTGCAGTCTCCCACCTGCTGTGGCAGAGCTGGTGCCTTGTGTTTGGTGGTAAACCAGCCTCCTGTTCTGGAGAGCACTCCTGTTCCTCAAATGGAAATGATTAAATTATTCCCTAGTAGCTGGGCACAGAGGCTGTTCTGCGGGTGGGATTATTGGCTCGTGCATTCTGCTGCTCCCCTGGTACTAGAGGGCTGCAAGGGGGGCAGTGCTTAGGGCCATGGAGTGGCTGGCCTGCACAGCCTGAAGCTGACTTTTCTTCTCTGTCAGCACTTGCAAGAGCAGTTGGATTTAGACCTCTCACCATTGGAGTACATGCTGAAATGCTACCCAGAGATCAAGGAGAAGGAGGAGATGAGAAAAATCATTGGAAGATATGGTTTGACAGGGAAGCAGCAGGTGAGTATTGGCTGTTGAGGTTTTCTTTTTTGTTCGTTAGGGGAGTAGAGGTTCTGTGTTTTCTGTTACTTTGCCTGACAGTGTGATACATTATGCAGCATGCCACACCACAGCATTAAAATGCTTTTTCCATCTCACCTTTGAAATTGGAGAAAAAAATAACTCACGGCTCATGGGAACTTTCTTTGGATCACAGCAGTGTATGGGTTGGAAAGGGTGACTCCCTCACACTCTGGGTGAAAAGAAAGCAAGTTCTGGTATATTGCTAGACCTGAGCATGTTTTAATTGTAATTTGGACTATTTTGCTTCTCTCTTACTTCTGAGATGAATACCAGGCAGAAGTGCTAGAAGGTTCTCAGCTGTTTGTAGGGTCCACTTGGCTCAAGCAAGAGAGTGGGCTCACCTGTGGTGCTCCAAGGCCCAACATGACACGCTCCTGTACACGACACGTCCTGTGTGTGACAGTTGTTCACACTGCTGCAGCTCAGCATTGATTTTTACGTTGGTTTTGCCCATTTATCACTGCAGAAATTGAGAGTAGTTTGATTGTTGTGTCAGTGAATACCAGTCATACCAATTAACTGTCCTTACCCACCTTTGGCACAAGCCGGGTCTTGCTGTGTGCAGTCCTTCAGAAACCCCTGGAAATCCCTTTTTCCCGGGGTGGGAGAAGGTTGGTGTAGGTGTAAGGCTAACTCTAGTGTCATGGAGCTGCTGGGAGCCCAAGGTGAGAGCCGGGTGGTTTGGGGCAGGGTGGCAAGCTGTCAGGTCCCTGCAGAGCTGCAAGCATGTGTGTGTTGGGCAGGTGAGCCCCATCAGGAACCTGTCTGATGGGCAGAAGTGCCGTGTGTGCTTTGCCTGGCTGGCCTGGCAGAACCCTCACATGCTCTTCCTGGACGAGCCCACCAACCACCTGGACATAGAAACCATAGATGCACTGGCAGATGCTATCAATGAGTTCGAGGGAGGAATGATGCTTGTCAGCCACGACTTCAGACTCATCCAACAGGTAAGGACAGTTGTGAGTTTTGTCAGAGCACCTTTCTAACATTTTAGTCATGAAAACAAGGTGTTTTCAACTGACTGGCTCTTACTCATCCCAGAAAGATGGGTGAGTGAAAAAGAAATCACGACTCCCTTTCTGCAATGTTAAACAATTGCTAAGCTAGACCAGGAAAACATTAGGTACTTAAAATACAATAAAAACCACCACAAATGTGAAGTGCTGATCTATCTGCTATAGCTTTGGCTGCAGGTTCAGGTATGATTTTATTTTTCACTGTGATAGATCCAAGTAGTTCAGGTCAACAACTACTTTTGTTTCAATTACCAATTTAGCAAGAAAGGCTTTTCATCTTAGTCCATGAACAAAACCAGAAATCCAGAGGGGCCTGGGACTTTCAGTTCTAAAATCTTGTACAGATTATGCAGAAAACACCAGGGAAGATGTTTCCCTGTAGATACTTTTCTTTGGTAGTCTGAATGTGAAAGTTATCAAACTTGTCTTGCCAGACTTCGGGAGAGTAGTTTTTAGTTAACTTTATAATTTTGGTAAGATTATAAAAATTTGTACTGCAAACCTCTCTCCTCCTCCTCCTCCCGGTGTGTTGGCTCTCAGGTGGCACAGGAGATCTGGGTCTGTGAGAAGCAGACAATCACCAAGTGGCAAGGGGACATCCTTGCCTACAAGGAGCATCTCAAGTCGAAGCTGGTGGATGAGGACCCGCAGCTCACCAAACGGACCCACAACGTGTGAGCTGAGGAGCCCCTGGCTGTGTTCTAGGATTGCTGCAATACTGCTTCCCCTCGACTTGCCTTGCACCTCTATGTCTGGACAGAGCTGTTCTCTTCTGATCTGGCTACATTTGGGCAACTGTTTCCTTATCTAGACAACGTCCCATCTGAGCCAGGCCTTGGAATCTGTTGGCTTGGGGTCACAACAGTGGCCATCGGGGTGTCCAAGCTGCAGTGATACACAAGTGGAGACCCCAGCCCAGCTTCTCCTGCCTTTTCCTTCCCAATTTCTGCTTCAGTTTAGATACTTCACTTCAAACTCCTCTGGCCTTGGTTTGTTTTTAACTATTATTTAACAGTGTAATTAACAGATCTGCCTGAGAATCCATCAGTCAATAAAGAGAGAAAAAGAGTCTTGCCTTGTTTTGTGAGCCGTGGTAGTTGGGTTGTGCTGGGGTGAGTCAGCAAGTCCTGAGCTTTGAGTGAGATCAGCCCTTCCTGCTAAATGCTCAGTTCCTCAGTAGAACCAAAGCTGTGGCCAGAACCTGAGAGGTGTGGAGTGGTGAGTGCTGAGCTGTGGAGGCCCTGAGCAGGGTCCTCACCTGGGCTCAGCCACACTGAACGCTGCATTTCCAGCGAGTCCCTGAACAGCCACGGGTGCCTCTGCCATGGACAGTGACAGACACAACCTGAAAGTGTTCTGAAGATCATTGTTAGAGGCAGAACACAGATCTGTGGAACACCAGCCTGTTCTTACAAACACACTGGCTCAGGTGTGGCATTTTGCTTCACCTTGAATTGTCCAATAATAAGACTGAATAATGTAGGAATTTTGGACTCTGAACTAGTTCCTTGTTCCTTGTAGGTTTAACTAAAGACTAATCAACTTAAGCTGATTTAGTTGTAGAAGTTTGTTATTTTTGTTCTCAGTAACAGATTTTTGGAAAAGTTGGTGTTTAAACCTCACCCTGAGCCACAGAAGCTTGAATAAAATACATTTTTAATTTAGTACTAGAATAAAAGGTAGTAAAGAAAAAGGTAGGTAGCAAATTGAACCTAGTAGGTTTTTTGATCGTGAGTCATCGTTTTAATTACTTCTGACCCATGAGAGTGACAGCCCTGGTCACAGGAGAGGCTCGTGTAGCCCCTCTGGCAGCACGAGTGCCTGGGTGAATGGAAGGACAGGGCAAATGAAGGAGTTGTGCTGCCATGCAGAGCATTCTTTGGTGCCAACTGACTGACTTCGACTAATAAGAAGGCTTTCCTTATTTTTCTTTCCCAAAGGGCCCATCCAAATTGTGACTGCTGCTGTGGAAGCACTGAGTGTCATCCATAGGACAAATGTGAGCTGCTTCTTGTAGATCAAAAAGGACCCTTCAGGTTTTTACCGGTTCTAGCAATGACCTGAGAGGAGAAAAATAATGTTTTCTGGGAAAATAATGCCAGTTAGTATAAGTGCTTCCAATTTAGTTCTGCAGGAAGGTCTAGATGGTAGTAAATGTCACCTGGATTAATATCTCACAGTGGAGGACTTGGAAGTTATCAGGTAGAGTGAGGGTGTGAAAACTCACAGGGAAGTGATTATTCAAAAGACTGATGGGCCACGAAGTTTAACAATAATAGATTACAGGTCTGTTTGTGTTCCTCTAGATTGTAGAAAGTGCTGGTGAGTTGGAAATGGTTGTGAAGTAGCTCTGAGAATGGTGAGGTCAGAGTCCTTACTGAAGCTAGAGCTATTTGTCCTGTACTTCTTTTTCTTACCGAAGATTTGGCAACAATTAATTTCAGTACATTTCAGGTCTGCAGTAATAAATAGAGGATACAATCTTACACGGAGTTCTTTGGGAATGGTAAAGCCTGAGAAGGGCCGGGGGATGCTGGGATGACAGGCAGCATGATGGGCCGTAGTTGGAGCATTGTTGTAGCTCATGGAGCCAGGAAGAGCACTGTCACCCATCTGCTGCTGCAAAGAGAGAGGAACTTCCCAGATGCAGACATGTCTCTGATGTATAAACAAGGGCCACAGATACATGTTTGAAGCAAAAGCAGCTGTGGCTGCACTAGGGGTCACAGTAGGGCAGGACTTGTGAAATGGAATCCATAAATGTGCTTTAGCAGCCTTGGTTTAAGCTCAGTTTGTTCTGGGGTGACAATGTGTTGGGCTGTGCTGAAGCAGCTGTGGCAGACAGATGTCCTGCAGCGTTGATCTCAGAGACAGCAGCAAGCTGAGGCAGTGCCACTTCAGGCTGTTTCAGCTGAGAATTTTCTGGTTTTACAGAAAAGCAAAACTATTGATAAATTACAAGAGTTGCTCCCCAGGTGCTAGGATGGTCGTCTCTGTAAAAGAAGTGATCCAGCACCTGCACAGTCACGCTTGCCTGTTATCCACAAGCAAGGTTGGCTCTAACACAGCCAGAGGGGGCAGGTGCAGGCTTGTGGGATTCCCTTTGTGTGCTGCAGGTAGATCCATCACTACAAACCAGCAGCAGCCTGCACAGCCTCTAGCCCATACAGTCCAGGGAAGCAGAGGGTCATTCTCCAAACCTGAGGGTCCAAAGCTGACTGTACTGCTCTGTGGACCAGCCTCCACCCTTGGTGGTGAAGACATCGTGTGCCTAATGCTGAGTGACCACAACGGGCTCCCTTCCAACTAAATGGGTTTTTTCAGAAAAGACAGCTGTTGTTTATCACTGTGTAAGGCTGTGTATCACAAACAGGGTGCTAGCTGGGGAGGGATACAACAGCCCCCAGCTCCTTCAGCACAGGAGTCCCTCCCCGTGTGCTGTGCCCGAGGAAACACAGCTCCCATTGCAAGGAGTGGTGGAATGTCCCTCCCAGGGCGGCCCTGTACTGCTCCTGACAACACAGGGCCCCTTAGGAAGCACAGGTGCTGATGTCCCCTGCTCCTCACTGCCAGCATTAGTCACTCCTGTTTCAAGAGGATCCCACTGCCACATATCTTCACAAGCCCATTCTCCTTCACAAATGCACTGACACAACCATTGCAGCCTGCACTGCCTGATCACAAAGGTTTCAGTGTCTGGGAGCAAGAACCTCGCTGTGGCACTGTCCCCCTTGTCACTGTGACAGTTACTCGCACCAGGGCACGGTGATCAGGTCCTCCCCATGAGGCCAGGCTGGGAATGAAGGATTCAGTGAAACACTGTGGGCAGCAGCAGAGGCACTGACTGATGAGTAGGCCCCAGGCTCAGTCTTTGGGAGATAGGATTTGCTCAGATGTGTGTGCCAGTACGATGTGTGTACCTGAGCAGGAGATTCCACCTGCCAGCACAGAGACTCCCACCAAACAAGCATACTGGTATCACCCCTTTATGAAATGGCTGCAGTGGTGTCTGCTGAAAGGCTTCCTTTTCTCTCCAATGTACAGAAAACTGTTTTGTTCATGTCTCTGCTATGCTGCTGCACATTTTTCCTGGCTATGCCTAAGTCCTGTGTCACATTTACCCTCATTAGTGTAATCATTGATTTCCAAGACAGGTCAATCCACATCTGGGGTGTCAGCCCTCCACTGCCCCCCTCCTGACACTCCCTGTTGTGTGCAGCAGGCGGGGTCCCAAGAGCAGGCTAGGTAGCAGGGGAAATTTGGCTGGTAGGATGTTTACAGTGCCATTCTTCCACCTCTGGACCTATGCTCCCTGCAGTTACTGCATTTCCCCGGATGGCATTACCTGTTCCATAGAACAGATGTGATTCCATTTGATTCTGGAGTACCTTGAGTACTCCAATTCACAGCCTTGCACCAAAGCAAGATCCCTCCTTTCACCAAACTCCTTTTGGACCTGGGAATGGCTCTTCTCTGGTAATGCTGTCCCCTGTAAATCAGATGCTTCTGCTCTTGCCTCTCTTTGCCCCGGTTACACTCAAACTTCTCAGGTCTGAAAGTTTAGCTGAATCTGTCACTTCCAAGCTCCTCTCAGGCCAGCTGCTTTTCATTCAGTGCAAAGTGGAATCATCAGCCACAGGTGTGTACTTGTCCTGCTTCTTGGGGGCTGCAACTGAGGCAGGGTAAGTCCTGTGCTATATAACCAGCCCCACAGCACTTGCTGGCTGTTCTGTTGGGGGTTAAGATGAGCCCAGAACCTTTGAAGAAACATGGCCATGCTGCTGCCTCTGGGGATAAACGATCTAAGAGGAAGCCAAAGAGAAAGGAAGCATTTTCAGTTTACATTTACAAAGTACTGAAGCAGGTGAGTAAATGTTTGTTTTCTGCTAGAAATTGCCTTGCACATAAAGTAACTTCTGCCTGTTGTATGTTAGCACCATAAAGAGCAAGGAAAAGAAAAATCTGGGTTTCTAGAGAGATGGGGAAAGAAAAAACAGTGTAAGTGCAGGTACAGGAGAGGCCCAGCTGAAGCTTAGAAGTTGAGGGGGTGGATTCTAGGGGTAGTAGAGAAAGTATTTCCTAGAGGGAATGAGCTCTGGTGCTTAGCTCTGCCTGAAGAAGTAATTTCATCAAAGTCAGGACTGTAGAAATATCTGCTTCTGTCCCTGTGAGTAGATGTCTGGTGATTCTTGATGGGGAGATGAGAGCATTTTTGGAAGTGGCCATGAGTTTTCTAGGCCACAGTTGTCAGCATGAGCTTGTAGATAGGACTTGGAGGTGGAGTATTTCCATCCCTCACAGCCGTGTTTTTCATGGGGATTGTGAGGAGGCTTCTGCCAGTGCAGTCCTCAAACTCCTACAGCACCATGGGAGCCTATCCTGAGATTGAAGTGGCCGCGGTTTGAAACCCTCAGGCGGCGGCTGGGGCGCCTTTGGTGCCAGAGCGCCCCGCCCGTGCCGGGGGCCGGGGCCGCCGCTCCTGCAGGCGCTGGGTGGGCGACCCTGAGCCGCTGTTTGGGTCCCGCAGGTGCACCCCGACCTCGCCATCTCCTCCAAGGCCATGAGCATCATGAACTCGTTTGTGAACGACATGCTGGAGCGGCTGGCGGCGGAGGCGGCGCGCCTGGCGCAGCACGGGCACCGTGCCACCCTCACCAGCCGCGAGGTGCAGGCGGCCGCGCGCCTGCTGCTGCCCGGGGAGCTGGCGCAGCACGCCGTGTCCGAGGGCACCAAGGCTGTCACCAGGTACACCAGCGGCAAGTGACCGGGGCACCAGCCGGGCACGCCGCCTTCTCCGGCGGGAGAAGCCTTGGCTCTCTCTCAGCTGAGAAAGCAGAACCTCACGTTGTCCGCCTGCAAATAAAAAATGCATAGAAATACAGCTTGTGTCTTTAATCTTGGCGTCACAGAGTGCGAGGCAGTTCAAACTGTGGCCATGGGACTGTTTGGGAGGGCTGGAAGAGCAGCTGCTGTTTGAAAACAACTCGTGCAACTACGAGCAGGGACCACAGGGTGTGCCCGGCAAGGCTGGGCTCCTTGTGGGAAGCATGGTGGGTTCTCTGCAGTGCTCCAAATTCCTTACTATGGCTTTCAGATCCCTGACTGCTAAAACGTCTGCTGCCTTTGACTTTCCTGCTGCTCTTCAACTGCTTCCTAACTGTGGTGGGTCTTTCTGCCCAAGTTACCAGTTTATACTGGTTAAAGGAGAGGCTAAATCTCCCTGGGTCAACAGGATCAAATTAGCACTGGGTAAAGGGTTCTTCTAATGTTTATTAACTATTTTCAAAGCTGTTGTCCTTTGTTTGATTTTTTGGGTTTTTTCTGGTGGGTTGTGCAAATGAGAATTTTTCCTTGTTAGTTGTTTTTGTGTACTGTTTTTGTTATTGCTGTTTAGTTTGAGTGTTGCTGTTTTTTGGGGTTTTTTTTGGTGGTTTTTTTTCCCATCTAGTGAAAACTTTCTCCTTTTCTGAGATAGGCAGAACTGAAGCAAAATGAGCTTCACTGACAAGAAAAAAAAACTGTTTTTTCTCTACACATGTGCCATCATCTCTACTTGCTTCCAGTGCCTTTAAAGAGAGTTTTATCTTGCGGGGCCCTAAACTGGGCTAGGGCTGGGTGTGCTGTGCTCTGCCTTGGACCATAATGTTAATGGCTGGCCCTCACTGCCTTTCCTTGTGTCCCCAAGGGCTCCTCACAGGAGGGATCCAGGGCCCTGAAGGGAGCATGGACACTTCATTTGTCTGTGCCCGTGAGCCTGGGCAGCCCCCAGGGCTGAGGGCTGTGTCCAGAGCCATACCCCTGTGCCAGCTGGCTTGGCTGCCCCGTAAGCACAGCACCTTCCTGGGATGTGTGGGCATTCTTGGATTCTTGCACAGAGCTGCTGCCTCAGGGTCTGTGCTGGAGTGAAGAAAACATGTGCTCCATGTTCTGCGTGGAGAACATAGAATAGTTTCAGTTGAAAGGGCCCTTAAAGCCCATCCAGGTGCCCCTCCCTGCCACAGGCAGGACACCTTCTGCTCCTCCAGGTTGCTCCAAGCCCTGTCCAGCCTGCCTTTGGATGCTTGGGCGTCCATAACTTCTCTGGACAATCTGCTGCAGTGCCCTTTGTCAGCTCCAGGGCGGGGCTGGATGCCTGGTTCTAATGTCTTATCTTCACAGCCACTCTCAGGGTAGGAGTACCAGGAGGAACCAGAGCTGGGTTAAGTTTCAAGGTGACAGTAGATGGGGCAATCCTGGATTTCCCCAGCCTGTGAGGTGCTGCTGAATCTCACGAGCTGTGACAGATGCTGATCTCGGACGGGGGCCAGCCTGGATGTGTGTGATGCTTCCAGGGAGGGCAGAGGAGGCAGCAGCCCTGAGCATCTCCCCTTCAGCTCTGTCCCTGCTGCTGTGGAGTGGGGCTGGCTGGGAGAGAGCCGAGGGCTGTGCTGGGTGCTCTGTTTCCTTTTGGCTGGAGGACAGCACTGGAGAGGGATCTGTGTTCCTCCCTCTAGCCCTCGTGGTGGCTGTGCTGTGGGGAGAGGCTGCGTGCTGGCCCCAGGGGCAGAGAGCTGTGGGGATGCTCAGCTGCATGCATGGGGTGCAGGCAGGCCTGGCAGAGTCCAGCCCGAGAGTGGGAGGCCTAAGCTGAGCAGAGGCAAGTTCTGCCTTGATCCATAATTGTGGAAAAGAACTGGGTTCTAAACATACCTGCAAGTGAGATTAAAACATAAATGAGGTGACATGTTGGAAAACAAAGCGATAATTCAACTTTTTGTTTTTCTTCATAAAAGAGAAAAGTAAAGAAAATAGAAAAGAAGGAAAATGCCAAGAATAATTTTGAAAGGCACAGGAAAGGGGTGACCACCACCACGGGTCCAGAGCTGGCTGACAGAGAGCAGCGGGGGAGATCTGTGTTGGTGCGATGGGTCTTTCCCTGGTGGGCTCCCTCTGAGAGCCGGCAAGAGAGCCAGCGAGGCAGCAGAGCCGCGGCAGCCAGGCCGGCAGGGCGGGGCACGAAAAGCCTCGTACGAGCAGCCGGGATAGTCAAGGACAGCAAGGACTTCACCGTTTTGTAGATTTTGCAGCCCCCGTGGCAGGTAAGGTACTTGCTTATGGAGGATGTTGAACGAGGCAAGGTCCCAGCCGCTCCTGTCAACAGCAGCCGTGTGGAGATCCTCATCTTCGCTTGGCAAAATGTCACTGGCTGCTCCTTAGCATCTGGCCAAGTTTGCCTGATGTATCAAAAGTTTATTACTTGCTTACCTCATGTATCACCTCTTTTAATGACCAGCTTTTAATCACAAGCTCTTTTAATGACCAGTAAAGGGGGTGCCTCATTTTCTAAAATAAGCCAGCTTCTGTTCGTTGTTTGAGGCAGTTCAAAACTTTAACTTACAAACCTTTATCTTTGAGGAGGCGATGGAGAAACCTTCCTTACTTTTGACTCATTCACTACAGCTTATTTCCCTTCCCAGCAGCTGCTCAGCCGCGCTCCGAGGGACGGGCAGCGCTGCGGAGCTGCAGTTCTGCTCCTGCCCTGGAGATGGGTCCCTCTGCCCGCCTGAGCTCGGATCGGAGCCGGCTGCCCGGGCCCCTCTGCCTGAGCCCAGCTCGGGCCGCTGCCCGGGCACCGTGCCCCTTCCTGTGCCCAGCTGGCATGGCAGGTGCCTGCTGGCTCTGTGGATAAGGTGCTGGCTCATGAGAAGTCAGAGGCTGTCTCCTGCGGATGTCTGATAGAGCATCGAGCACCGGGCGAGCCCCGGAGGAGTGAGGATTCAAAGCTGTAGGTACTTGGTTCTCCAGTGCCCCACTTCTGCATCCTGCTTCGCGTCACATCCCCCTCTCCTCCCCATCCCCAACAAAGACCTGAAGAATGGAGCTGGAGATCGGGCTCGCATTCCTCTTACTGGATCCCTGCATTCCTCGGAGATGTGGCAGGGAGTGCAGATGCACGAGGGGCAGAGGGAGGAGGAGGTTGCTCTCGGAATGAGGGAGCTCTGCGCTGAACCCGCGCACACTGTCCCTTCACATTTCCCGTGTGAGGGGTTTCTCTCTTGCTGTGCAGGAATCCTGCTCGTTTCCCCACACTAAAGTCGCCCTGGAGCTGCCCGGGATGCGGCACAGGATGTCATACAGGTTGTCTTTTCCCGAGGGCTCAGCCTGTGTTTAGCTGATGAGCTCTGCTGAGAGCCGTGCCTCAGCTCAGCTGCTTTCGGACTGGGCTTGTGGCTCCCGTGAGATGTGGTTAAAGTTGCTTTTAGGCTCTGCTGCGCAGTGACAGAGCACTGGTCACTGCGAGAACAACTCAGAAGTACTCAGGTTACACTACGAGCAAAGCTTGGAGCCTGTGCAGGTTCTCTTCCAAAGCGTCCTGGGGCTGCCTTGCTCCAGAGAGTGTGTCTTTGCCCAGGTCTGCCTATGTCCTCGCAGGTCTCACAGCAAGTTTTTAGTGCTGCAACACTAAATCACTCTCATGTTGCATGTCCCTGGCCCCACGTCTATGTTCTGACTGAACTATGCATATCTGTGGGCTAGAAACATTTTTTTTTCCTTTGTCCCTTTCTTCAACCTCAAAAAGAGCACTATAGAGCTGAATGAACATTCAGAAAATATCCCCAGTGCCTGTGCTCGGTTTTCTGTTCTCTAAGAGAGCAGTGGCTGAAGAGCATGTGCTCTTTCTCTCGCCCAGAGGAGGAGCAGGAGGCAGAGCATCCCTGAGGTCCGTTAGGAGCGGAGCAGCTTTGAGGGGAGGGAGCTTTTGGGCAGTGGAGGCTGGCAGCAGCGTGCAGACCTGTGTGCATCCCCCTTGCCATGTAGTGTCCCTTGGCAGCCGTGCTGCCAGGTGGTGCTCTGGTGTCTCATCAGACACTGCTCCAAACAGCACAGGAGGGAAATGAGCTGGTGATGGATAGCCCTGGTGATGCCAACGCTGTTAAAATATGAACCTCTGATGTACAGCTGGGGTTGCAGCAATGGACTCTCACCCCCTCTGTGCTCAGCTGCTCGTGTTGGGGATGGTGCTGCTCTGGGTCACTTCCCTTCTCTTTAGGCTGGGCTTGGCTGCTGTCTCTGAGGGCTGGCAGCTTGTGGTGGTGTTGGAATCCCCGCGTGGAGGAAAGGAGAGGGGGCACGCTCAAAGGTCAGGCAGGCACTCCCCCATCACCAACGCACTGTGGTCTGAAGCTCTGTCCCCCCTCATGCTGCCAGTGCTGTAATGGCACCGAGCATCCTTGGAGCTGCCTCCACTGTGTTCTCCCCAGCAAGGGTTGCTACAAAGAGTTTGTTTCCTTGGGGTTTTTCTCTCTTTTCATGCTCTGTGTGCTCTGTATTCCGACAATAATGCTGCTTTCTTCATCTCCCCTGCTCAGGATTGTGCCGGGGGATGTGGGAGGTATTCAGACCAAGTGAAAAAGTAAATCTTATGTTGTAACCACAACTTCCAGGGTCATATAAAGGGGGTCAGGAGGCATCCTTGCTCTCATCCTTGTCCTCTCCCAGTGTAGCCCTGCATTACCTGATGCCTCTTCCTGGGCAGAGACAGGAAGACCTGTTGTCTGGTGAGGTGACCCTGCCCTGGAGCCCTGGGGTGACTCGCAGTGTCCCTGGTACCTGGAAGCTGCTCTGGGGCTGGAGGCACTGGAATGGGGACACAAGGTGTGCTCTCACATGAGCAACGTGCGCTGGCCTGGGCTCAGCACAGGTACCAGAGGTGCCCTGCTTGGCCTCTGAGGAAGAGGAGGAGGAAGCTGCCGTGTGGCCCCATGCTGGGTGTGGGGCTGGAGGAGAGGATGACATGGGCAGAGTGGCCCCATGAGGAATGGCTGCTGCAGGCCACACGCCGTTTTCCCATTAGTGAGTGTTTAGTTCAGCGTTTTAAATAATTGTGTCCTCGGAATGATATTTAAAATCCATTTGGGAGGCAATGAGGCGGGAAAGTGCCTGTGCCATTGTGATGACGCTGCGCGGGCCGTGCCACACATGCATATTACAAACTCGTTACAGGCTCGGCTCCACGCGCGCTGCTGCCTCCCCGCACGGCCCCTCCCGAGGCTCTGAACGCCTCTCCCCCACCATGGCGGCAGTGCTGGGCCTTATGGAGACATTTGTGAGACAAGACAGACGTGGTGTCCTCTGGGGCGAGGGGTAAGGCACGGCCAGGTCAGATCACTGGGCGCCGTCCATGGGAATGGAGGTGCGTGGGCCGTGCCTGGTGATGGAACTCTTGCTCAGGGCTCCTGGCCTTCACCTGTGGTCGCCTTCTGACCAGCCCTTGACTTGTGTCACTGCAGGTTCCTGACCCTGAAGCCCAGGGCTTTCAGCTGGGGTGCTCAGGGCACTGTTGGAGGAGTTGTGTCAGCTGTCCTGGGCTGGCTCTGAAGCTGAGGACAATCCTGTGCCCCTGAATGTCCATGGCAGATGCACGAGCTGGAAGGACTGGTGTGAGGGAGCTGATGGAGCAGCAGCAGCAGTTCTGTGGGTGCTGGTTAATGCTGGTTGGGAGAGTGGCCTTGCTGCTCTTTCTGTTTCTCTCTGACTGCTGTGTGGGCACCCTCTGCGCCCCCTCAAGCCATGTAAGATGGAAATCCTGTGTGGGAGGACAGGGCAGTATTCAGTCCTCATCCTCTTCCTCCTGACCATGTCCAGGCCCTCCTAGCCAGGGTCTCCCACTGTGGTTTTCCTCAGTGCTGCCTTGTGACCAAACATTAGTGGGGTGAGGATGAAAGCCCCAGGTGCACTTACAGACATGTTGTATTCTGATGTTTGTCTCTTTCTCAGTGACCCAGCTGGCTGCCCTTCTGGCTAGGGAATGGATGGCTCTGACACCCTTTTCTCTGCCTGCAGCTGAGGACCCTCAGTGCCCCCAGTGTCCCTGTGGACTTTCCCTCTTGGCACCTGTGGGTGCTGGACTTGGAGATGCTGCAGGAATCTGCTTGTGTTTTGTGGGTTTGGTGTTTTTGGCTGTTTTTCCTTCTGTGTGGGTTTTTTGTTTGTAGTTTTAGGTTGATTGGTTTGCTTGAAGTGGTTTTAGGGATTTTTTTGTTGTTAGCCATGGGAATGGGGGAAAATGTCCAGGGTAGCTGGTGCAGTCAAGGACGTGCAGACCCAGGTGTGTGAAATGCTGAGTGTGAGCAGGGGTAATGGGTGGGGGACACCTGCAGGCAGGGTGCTCCTCCCAGGGACCTTTCCTGGATGGCCTTGGATGTGGGAACGAGTGAGAAGGACTCGTTTGGGATTCTGTCCCGAGCCCCTAACTGGGTGAAAATGATGGCATTGGTTCCAGGAACAGCACAAGTTGTAAAGACAGGTTGGAGAGGAACTAAGAGTTCTTAGCTTGTCCTCTTCCCCATCTCTTAGGGAATCCAGACTTCCTGAACTTAAAGTTCCCCAAGTCAGGGCTGCTGCTCTGACCCCTCAGCTGGCTGGAGGAGACTCTGCAGCTCGAGTGTGGGTTCCACAGAGGAGCTGGAGATGCAGCACTGCATCCTTCAGGAGAACAGTGTGCTCCCAGCCCAGCACCAGCCATGGTGCCCTGGCACAGAGCAGCTGTGCTGCGGCAATGGGAATGTTTGGCATGATCCCAGTACTGGGACTGGTTCATGGACCCTCTTCAGCTTCAAGGTTCTCTTTGCTCTGCTCTGGAAACAGCTGCCAACAGGAACACAAGCAAAGTCTGGCTCCCTGTTTGATCAGCACCTCCAGCCACACCACGAAGAACTTGACTACAGTTTGGAACCAATGTGACAGTGTTGTACAAACCGTTTTTCTCAGGGGTCCCCTCTCTGCCCTTCTGAATCCTGCCCGGGGAAGGGGCTGATTCCCAGAGCAGAGTGTGGTACTGGTCAGGGTCTTTCGGTCCCTGCAGAGCTGCCTGTGGGGAAGAGCTCTGTCCTTGGAACCTTATGACTTCTGAGCCTGAGTCTGATCCAGGCCTTTCCCAGCTCCCCTCTCCCACCTGCCTCCCTGCCATGGCTGTCCCACCTTGCTCTGCCTCTCAGTGGGAGCACTGTGTGGAGCAGGGGCTCTCTGCAGGGCCAGCAAGCACAAAGAGCATTCCAGGCTGCCTGCCACCCCTCTCATGAGCCTAGTCCGTGCTGCTGATTGCACCCAGCAGCTGAAAATAAGCTCTTAGAAGAAGGGGAGGTGGTGATGGGCAGCTGCCAAGCCAGGCTATTTATACTGGGTGATTCAGGCCTCTGCCTGAGTCCAGCCAGATGCAGGGGAGCTGGAACCCAGGAGCAGCCTGCAGAGGACAAACCCTTGACCAAGAGGGTCTTTGCTGTAATAGCTCATTCCCTGTGTGGCTCAGCCTCCTCTGGTGAGTTACCTGTGATGGACTGCACCTCTCCTCTCCGCTCTGCCCCTCAGCGAGTGCTGCAGCCAGCTCCCTGGAAGGATTCCTGCAGTGTGAGCTCCCAGCACAGCGAGCACAGCCTGAGCCCTGGTGGCTGGGGACACCAGCACGGCCGCCTGGAGCCACTGCAGTGCCAGGACCTGCTGGTCCAGAATGCACTCTTCACTGGAGACCTGGACATGGTGCAGAAGTACTTCACCAAGAGCTCAGCCATCAATCTCATCATCGAGACCAGGGGCGATGTGCTGCGCTGGACTAGCAGCAAACGTGGTGGGTAGGAGGGACTGGGACATGGGGGGGGATAGAAAATGCCCACGATGGGGCCCAAGGATAGGGCTCAGGCACCTGAGAAAAATATTGAAAGGAATCCCCAGTGGTGGAAGAAGGACCTGAGAAGAACAGCTTTAGTGTGAGGAAGGAAGTCTCCGAGGCTGTACAACAAGTAGTAGCGGGCTTGTTGAAGGTGGCATGAGGCAGATCCACTGGGAAATAATGAGAATAGGGCTCCTGGAAGAGTTGCTGGAGAAGCACATCCTCAGGACTGTCCCGTTAGAGATTGCTGGGATGGATGTGAAACACGTGTGAGGTGGGGAGTGTGCATGGGTGGAGAGGCACCAGAATGCTGCACTGTTCCATGACATAGATTGGACCAGGGGAGCAGAAATCCAGTCTGAGAGAAAGATGGTGGGAGCAAACTATCCTCAGTGACAGGAGGCAGGAGCTGATCATTCTTGGTGTTTCTTTCCATCTGTACATCTCACTTGTCCATCTCTACCTTGTGCAGGCACATCTTGGGGCTGCCACACATGCTTCCACACCCTCTGGTCCCTTTTTTTGCCTTCTCATCAGCAGGCTCTATAAGTTCCTCAGCAAACAGTGCAGCTGGTGTGTGTGCCCAGGGCAGAGGAGTGCTGGGCAGCCTGGGTGTGCCCTTGCTCTTGCTGCTGTCACCTGGTGACCTGGTGCAGGCAGACTCCCAGAATTTTAGTGTCAAGTGGGGAAGTGTATTTGTCCTGGCTGGTGGCAAAAGCCACCCATAGGAGAATGGAAGAGCTGTTGACAAAGCTGAAATGAAAGCTCTGCTTTCCCAGGGGAGCAGGACAAATGTCCTGGTGCTGAGACAGACAACAGCATTCTGTGGGGATCCACTGCAGCAAGAGACAAACAGGGTGTGTGGGCTTGCCCATGCACATGCTCCTACTTGAAAGTGATGAAGATTATTTACTGAGTTGCAAGATTTGTAAGACCCAGGTTTTGAATTGTTACAGTCTAGTTAGGAATGAAATCACTGAAGGTGTTACTTTTTTTATAAGTCAAGGTGTTACCTTTTGTGTAAGTGAGATCATTTGTCAGGAAAATACGGACTGGTGTGGTAACTGCTGTCTCATGCCAGGCTGGCAGGCACTGCAGCAGCCAGTCTCTCTGCTGGTAAAGGTTTGTGCCCAGAGAAATGGAACAACGTGAAACAACCTCATGCAGAAATTTCTCTAACCAACAAAGTTTCAAGACATAAAAAACCCAACCACACAAGATTATTCCTCAAGCACAGAGCAAAAATGTGCTGGCAAATTTGTCAGATAGGAATACCTAACAAAAACCACAACAAACCTCCATGCTACTGAGGCTTGTCTCTGTATCTCACTGCCCATGCAGGGACAGCTTCCCAGAACTCGGTGACCTTAGCAGGAGGTTCTAGTGACCTTGTCCTTCCCAGATCACCTCACTGGCATTTTAAGGTGCCCAGAGGAAGTGTAAACTGTCTGGTGTCACTGATACTTACACCACTTGCTGCCTCCCTGCTGTGTGACTGGGAACCTCAAGCTTCCGTGGGATACCTGCTTATATCCCTGGGTAAATAGAGGGTCCCATCAGGTGAGAACATCTGCCAGGGGCTTCCCTTCTTTACCTTTTTGTAGGTACATTTCAGTTAGACAATGTGAAGTTTGCACACACAGAGCAAACTGGATACCGTCAGCATAGGACTTGCTCATTTATTTTCATTACTGAGAAGAGTAAAGTTCCCTGTCTTACACTTGGCTCTGGTCCTCTGGTAATTGTTGCTTGGTGGTCTATTGGGGCCACTTAACTGGTGTTTAGCTGCATGATCTGAGTAGTTCCATGACACAAAATTAGAGTGAACTCCACTAGCCTTCCATGCAGCTTGACATGTTCTCTAGATCACATGGTGTGGCCAATATGTGCACGGTGCTAATGCCAGTGAGCAGGGCAGGCTCTGCTGTGACCCAGCTGGGCAGGCTGGCTGTGTGAGCCAAGTGGGCTCAGAGGAAAGCACCAGCTCAGGTGACAGCACTGCAGTGAGCAGCCGAGCCAGGGAGTGTCTGGGGGCTGAAAGGGAGCACTAAAGCTATGCAGGGGCTCTGTGCAAGGCTGGATGTCAAGAAAGAGGAGAAAATGGGAAGGATCTAAAGGATAATTACCTCCAATTCTTCCCATCCTTGTACCTATTTCTACCATTTCTTTGGCTTTGATTAAAACTAGCTGTCCTGCAGTTTGTTTAAAAATCTTCCTAGTGCCAATGGCTCAGGTGCAACTGGTAGATGGGTGTGCAGTGCTGGAGACGTGTGGAGCCAAGAGGTGAACAAAGGCATGGAGATGTGTGTGGAGCTGCTGGAGTCACGCTGTTGTGGTCTGGGCAGCACTGGGCAACACGCTGAGTAGGCATGACACCATTTCCCTCTCTGCTGTCTTAGCGATGCCTTGCCCCCATTTCTACCCTTCAAGCTCCCCTGCCCTTCCTGAAGGTTTCCCCTTCACAGCAGGGCACTGCTGAGGTACTGCTGCCTGAGTGGAGAGCCTTTATCAGCCTCTTGGCCCCAGTGTTTGGTCACAAGGTTTCCCAGAATAGAACAGCTGAGACTTCAGCTGTGCCCAGCCTGAGCCAAAGAGAGGGGTGTGATGTGTTCCCCCTCCCTGGGAACGCCCTGGGCTGGCTGGCTGGCAGGCTCTCGGCCCAAACAAGGCTGCTGGTGGGGCTGTGCCTCAGAGCCTGGCTGGGTGCACCAGCAGGTCCTGTCCTGCTCCCTGAGGAGAGCCTGCTTGGGTGCTATGGGCAGCACCACAGGCGGAAGAGATGAGAGGCAGCAGCCCATCCGCACACGGCAGGCACATGGCCCTGCCCAGGTGTTCTGGCAGGCCCTGCTGGCTGGGGATCAGGGCACCATAGCCAAGGTCCTCGGAGATCCTCAGAACAACCTGAGCCCCAGCACTGTGTTTGACACCAGTGACCTGGAAGAGTGGAAGAATTACCGCTTCAACCCCCGCGGGCTGAGTACGGGGAGCAGCGGGGCTCGGCCTGGGCTGTGGGGCATGGCTGCAGTGGGGCTCGGCCTGGGCTGTGGGGCTCGGCCTGGGCTGTGGGGCATGGCTGCAGTGGGGCTCGGCCTGGGCTGTGGGGCTCGGCCTGGGCTGTGGGGCTCGGCCTGGGCTGTGGGGCTCAGCCTGGGCTGTGGGGCTCAGCCTGTGCTCTGTGCTGTGGGGCATGGCTGCAGTGGGGCTCAGCCTGTGCTCTGTGCTGTGGGGCATGGCTGCAGTGGGGCTCGGCCTGTGCTCTGTGCTGTGGGGCATGGCTGCAGTGGGGCTCGGCCTGTGCTCTGTGCTGTGGGGCATGGCTGCAGTGGGGCTCAGCCTGTGCTCTGTGCTGTGGGGCATGGCTACAATGGGGCTCAGCCTGGGCTATGTGCTGCAGGGCATGGCTGCTGGGGTTCTGGGTGCTCCTTGTCTTGCAGAGCAGTGGGAACAGGAACAAGAGCACAGGGATGTGGTCAGGTTCTCCTGTGTTCCTTGTGGAAAGGGGTTCCTGTTTCTGAGAGCACAAGGTGCTTCCAGCAAACCTGGTCCCTTCCACAGGGATTGTCTCAAGTGCTTGGGAGCTGCTCTGTGTGCAGCCTGCTGTGGGCTGTGGGCTCCCACTGTGGGTTGTGCCAGACTGACACAACATGGGTTAGACCTTTGAGATGGGCCTGTCACAACAGGACAGCCTGTGATGGCTGTCACAACAGGAGTTAGACCTTTGAGACGGTGCAGTTTGAACCTGGCACTGGAAAACACAGGTGACATACTGCCTCTGCAAGAAGGAGCTGAGAGGATGCAGTGTGGAACATACCATGCAGTCTGGGATGTCTCCAGCTCAGGCTGGGTAGGCAGTAAGAAGCACAGTTTAAGGAGATTTTTTCCTGTAGCATCTGCAGGCTGTTAGCCAGCAGAAAGCACCGGCTCAGCGGTGGGTTGTGCTGGGTCAGCATCTTTGAGAGCTGGCACATTTCAGCCCCTTGCTCTCTCCTAGGCTCAGGCTCTAGATGTCCAGCTCTGCTGTAGCTTGTTGTCTGCACCCTGCTCAGGGCTTGTTTGAGTCCCTGTGTGTGTGGTAGCTGGCTCTGACACCTCTCTACGGCCTGGTTCCTTGTGTTTGTGGTGCTTCACACACGGAGCTTGGCCCAGCCACCTCACTGCCATCAGCCCTGCTCGTGCCCCAGACCCTCCATCGGCTGCAGCCCTGAGACCAACAGCCCCGTGTCCCCCTGAGGCACAGGGGAAGGGCACAGCGCCCAGAGCGGCCTCTGCGGCGGGCTGCTGGAGCTCCCTGTCTCCACGGCCGTGTGGCCTGAGAGCCTTCCAGGGACCTCTGCCTTGGGGCCAGTCCCAGTGCAGCATCTTGCAGGGAAGGGACTCGATGTCCCTTGAGGGGAAACACCCGTCTCTCGGGGGGACGTACCTCAAGGAAAAGCGCAGGTGTTTGTGCACGGCGGCTGGATGTGGCTGCCTGAGCTCTGTTCCCCCGCAGGACTGTGGTCGCTGAGCTACGAGCAGGAGCTGACCACGCCGCTGCACATCACGGCGGGCCGCGGCTACACGGAGTGCCTGCGGCTGCTGCTGCTGCGCGGCGCCGCCGTGGACCTGGCGCCGGGGGGCAGGACGGCCCTGCACGAGGCCTGCGCGGCCGCCAGCGCGGCCTGCGCGCGGCTGCTGCTCCGCGCCGGGGCCGACCCCGAGGCCGTCTCGGAGCAGGGCCACCGGCCCCTGCACCTCTGCAAGAGCTCCGACTCCATCGGGTGAGTCCTGCCGGGGGGAGCAGCCAGCCTCCCGCCCCGCAAGGCTAATCCCGTGTGGGAGGGGTCCCTCCTCACCCCTGAGGATGGGCTGGTGGGTGCACAACGGGGCTGGCCCTGCTGCCTGCTCCTGGACCGGGGTCACCCCTGAGGTCCGGCAGGTGACTGCAAGCTCGTGTCCTTAGCAGGTGCAGCTGAGGAGCCGGTGGTCGCACTGTAGTGTTCAGGGTGCTCTTGTGCAGATGCGCTGTGCGTGTGAGCGGGCACCAGGTGTGACAACACTGAGGAGGTCTGTGCAGAGTTAGCTGCACGGGGTGGCAGCATCTCTGCTCGCCAGTCATCCCGCCTTAAAAACACTGCTCCAGGGCACGAGGAGCAGGGATTTTTGGACTCTGGGGAAAAGCTGGGATGGCACGGATGTGGGAGCTGGGAGGTGGAGATGAGGAATGATCAGCAAGTCGCCTCGGCCCGCACAGGTGTGTCCAGCAGCTGCTGCAGCACGGTGCCAGTGTGAACAGTCAGACGGAGGAGGAGCAGGACACAGCGCTGCATGTGGCATCGCGGCACGGCCTGGCAGAGCACGTCCAGCTGCTTCTGCGCCACGGGGCTCGGCCGGACGTGAGGAACAAGGAGGGGCAAACGCCGCTGAATGCTGCCTGTGCCCAGCAGCACCAGCCCCAGGACATGGACCGCTACTACCGGGTGTGCCAGCTGCTGGTGGAGAGCGGTGCCAGCGTCAACGCCGAGGACCGGGACCGGCAGCACCCGCTGCACCTGGCCTGCAAGAATGCCAACGCTCAAATCGCGGAGTTACTGCTGGCCCGGGGTGCCAATGTCAATGTCATGAACTACGGCGGCAACACGGCCCTGCACAACATCCTGCAGGTGGCTGCCTACAAGCGGGAGCACCGCCCGGAGCTCGTGGTGCGAGCGCTGCTCAACCACGGCGCCGTGCGCGTCTGGCCGGGCTCCCTCCTCAAGGTGCGGGGACTGGGCGGGAGGGGAGGGCTGTGAGCAGCACCAGGGTCCCCGTGGGCCCTCCTGTCACAGCCGGGCTCGTTCCAAGGCAGCCTGTTCGCTGCCCTGCCCTGCCCAGGGTCTGGGAAGGGAGAACTGCCTTTATTGGCATGGGAATCCCTGATGCTTTCTCCTGGGGTGTGTTTTGCTGTAGTACTCTCCTGCTTGTCTGCTGAGATGTGTGGACAGCACTCACCAGTTTCCATAATTACTTGCTCTAGAAATTGTTGGTCCTTTTCCTCTGGAGGTGTTTCTTCTCAGGGGCACACCCTTCAGCTCCTGCTGTCTCTGCAATACACCCGCAGACAAAGGGTTAATTTCCTGTCTTAATTCCTGAGCACTGCAATAATTACCCAGCCCGGAGATCAGCAGATTGCTCTCCCCTTTGGGAAAATACAGGAAAATCAACAATTAACACTAATTAATCTCCTATTAACGCCAGATAATGAGGATCACTGGTACAGCCAGAATAGACTCTGACAGCTACTGCTGGCCTGGGCCATGGGGAGTGGCAGCCCCGAGCCAGGGAAATCTGCCTCTGTGCGGCTTTGCCTGGGTGGGGTGCTCTCCAAAGGCTGCACTGTTGCTAGGTACATGGCACTGGTGTGTCACCTGCACCTACACCAGCGTGGGACACACCAGAGGTGTTGTACAAGTACCTGTGCAGTCCTCTGCAGTTCTGTGCCACCCTTGACATGGGCACAGTGCTGCTCTAGACACAGGTACAGATGTCTCTGCAGCCAAAGAGGCACAATTCTGCATCCCTGAGCCCCGGTGTGGCCCTCAAAAGAGGCTTGGTGTGCTGTGCTCTGTCTGATCACAAATGATGCCAGTCCCTGCCCTGGAATGGCTCATGCTCTAACTACTGCAGTGTGAGGTAAGGAGTCTGGTGTAAAGCAGAGGGTTGGTGTTTATGAGCTCCTTGCAGCAGTGAAGCTGGTGGGGATCATCAGCCCAGCCATGCACGATGGTCCCTGTGTCTGAGGAGGAGCTGTGGGTTGTGCTGAAGGCAGCCATGCTGTGCATGGTGAGTGATGGCTCAGCCCTCCTCTTTGCAGGGACGGATGCTCTGGTGCTCCGTACCTGCAGTGCTTTTTCTCTCCTGGGTCAGAATGAGGGAAGGACAGGAGTTCACCAGATTTACTACATCTGGTTGAGCAGTATTTTAGAAGGTGAGTAGGGCTTGCAGGATCTTGTCAAATGATGATGATCAGCTGCTCTTGATGCCTTAATTTTAGCTTTCATATTTTCCAGATTCTGTACTGCATTAGTGTATAACTCTGAACTTTGCATAAGGTGTTAGCCAGCTCTCTTCACAGCTTAGTCAGACAAAACAATCCCTTTCCAGCCCCAGAACCAAGGATACCATTCCAGCTTCAGGCCCAAAACCTGTAAACAACAGTGAATTGAGGAGAGCAAACTGGGAGGATGGGGCTGCATAACCTGGAGCTGTAACTAGACAATTAACCCCAATATGGAAATGGACCAAAACTTATAAAAATATGACAACTCGTGACTCGGAGTCCATCTTGGGTGTAGCCTCAGCCAGGCTCTTGTGCTGCCCAAGGTGCATCCTTTGAAGGCCTTTTCATCAATCCCTGCTTTATTCTTTTAACGCCGTCCAGCCCCTGTTCCAGGCGGCCTCTCAAGGTGTCTGTCTGTCCGTGCCAGGTGCTGCGGTGCTGCCACAGCTGCCCGCGCGTCATCGAGGCGCTGGTGAACAGCTACAGCCACGTGCGCGTCTCCGAGGACTGGCTGGCAGCAGTTCCAGCAGAGGTGGTGCAGGTAAGGGACCCAGTGCTGGCTGCTGCTGAGGAACACGTGTCCAGGCCCTGGTGGGTTCTGCCAGGGCCAGCTCGGCCTGGAGCGTTGGGTGGAGCTGGGGCTGGACAGGGGCGCTGCAGGCGCAGGGATGGGGCTGTTGGGGATGGGGAGGATGCTCCATAGTGAGGCAAGTGGATATCTGGTTCTACCTCTGGTCCCAGGGTGATATCTTCAGCTGTGCATGCCTCTGGTCCTTGTTTCTCTCTGTAGAAATACCCGTGTTTCTACCAGTCCCTTTTCTCCCTGGGGCACACACCTCGCTCCCTGCAGCACCTGGCTCGCTGCGCGCTCAGGAGCCTCCTGGAGGGCCGCCTGCTGCTGGTGCTGTCCCAGCTGCGCCTGCCCAGCGCCCTGCACCAGTTCCTGCTGCTCGGCTTCGAGGACGTTCTCTACTAGGGGCGGCAGTTCCAGTCCTGCTGTGCCTTTCTGTGCGGATGTTCCACCCCTGCCAGTGCAGTCTGTGCTTTACAGCTCCCCCCTTCCCCTCGCCCCATCCTGCCTGGCCACATCAGCCCCCTGTGCCAAGCCTGCTGCTGTGTCCCGGTCCCAGCCAGCCTGTGCTGTGCATCATGCACCTGTTTTGGAGTGTTCTGTTTGTCCAGACTAATCCAGACAGACTCCAGACTAACAAAAGGAGGTATGGGAATTAGGGAATTTTGTGGTACAAGGAGCAAAGACAAGGAGCTTGTACTAGGCAACTCTGGTACCCTGGATGACTGCTGTGGTCCTGTCTTTAGTCAAGTTGCTTGGTCTGTACCCAAAGGTGTTTGAAATAAATCCTGTTCTTTATACCAACCTGAGCATGACTTCTTCATTTCTTTAAAGACTGTTCTGACAGAGCTCACCTGACATGCCAAGGGGTGGTGGCACATGCACTCAGAGCTGTGCACCCCCTGCTTCTCAGAGGGAGATGTGTGCTGGGTGTTCAGTCAAGCCCCTTTCACGGAGGTGCAGTGTCTGGGTTACCTGGCTCAGGGGCTTGGGGCAGGGTGCCATGCTTGGGCAGCACTGAGGACCTCACTGCTGGTGGGAAGGAATGTGTCCTGGGCCTGCTGGCCCCTGGGCAGAGAGCAGCCAGGGCACAGTGCACAGTGCAGGGTCACACAGTGCAGGTCACACTGTGCAGGGTCACACAGTGCAGGTCACACTGTACAGGGTCACACTGCAGGGTCACACTGCAGGGTCACACTGTGCAGGGTCACACAGTGCAGGTCACACTGTACAGGGTCACACTGTGCAGGTCACACTGTGCAGGTCACACTGTGCAGGGTCACACTGTGCAGGGTCACACTGCAGGGTCACACTGTGCAGGTCACACTGTGCAGGGTCACACTGTGCAGGGTTACACTGTGCAGGTCACACTGTGGAGGGTCACACAGTGCAGGTCACACTGTGCAGGGTCACACTGTGCAGGGTCACACTGCAGGGTCACACTGTGCAGGTCACACTGTGCAGGTCACACTGTGCAGGGTCACACTGTGCAGGGTCACACTGCAGGGTCACACTGCAGGGTCACACTGTGCAGGGTCACACTGTGCAGGGTCACACTGTGCAGGGTCACACTGCAGGGTCACACTGTGCAGGGTCACACTGTGCAGGGTCACACTGTGCAGGTCACACTGTGCAGGGTCACACTGTGCAGGTCACACTGTGCAGGTCACACTGTGCAGGGTCACACTGCAGGTCACACTGTGCAGGGTCACACTGTGCAGGTCACACAGCACAGGTCACACTGTGCAGGGTCACACTGCCTGGGCTGCACCACTCCCTCGACAAGGTGAAGGGAAATGTTTTATCCTGCGACATAAGACACAGTTATGAAGAAAAGGAGGCACTGTCCATCCTTTAAGGTCTGCTGTAAGCAAGCTCCATTACTGCCTCTGGCTCAGGGGTGCCTGAGCTCCACGGCTGTGGCTGGCACAGCTGTGCAGGGCAGTGGGTCCCTTGCCCTGCCTGGCCTCTCTCCACGGCCACGGCCACAGCAGGACTCTGCAACGTGCTGCTCTGAGAGGACAGCTGTGTGACACACCCAGGGGTGCTCTCTGCTCCTGCCTCTCTGGGCACAGGGGCTGTAGCTCTGTGCCCTCAGCACTGCTGCTCTGGGGACGTGAGCCCAAAACCACCCTGAGAGGTTGATCCTGCTGCTCCTACTGTGCCTGCACTGCTGATGTGCCACAGCAGGAATGCCAACAGGGACATGTTCGTGTGCTACAGGTGCCCACAAGGTGCCTGGAAGCACTTGTGCCTGCCTTTATGTCGGTGCTATTGCAGCATAGAGTTGGCATATCTCAGGATGTGTGCTGTCTGACACACAGGGGCACAGAGGTGAGGTGTTGGCTTGGGGTGACCACAACCATCTGCAAAAGTGGCATGAAGTGTACAGGGGAGCCAAAGCTTTTGAAACACATGGATGATGGCCTGCCCTCTCACCATGGGCCAGTGGTGCATCCCTTGCACCAGTGTAGAAAGGGAGTCTGAAGTTACCTCCTTCCTACTGGCTGAACCTGCTTGTCTGCTCAGGTCATCAGTTTATGTGATCAGGGTCAGTGATCTTGTTCCCAAAGTCTAATCACCTCTTTAGAGAGTTCATTTTTAGCCAGAGGATGTCTGTGAGTGAAGGAGGAACAGAAACAGGAATGTCTGTCCTTTCTGGTGGCAGCACAATCTGGGATTGCCTCAGCCTGACCTGGTGTCCTGCTCTGAAGGCAGCCTGCACACCTGGACAGGTACACCATCCCTCTCGCCAACATTGTCCCTATGCCTGCATGAACTTGTGCTCAGTAATGCCTGCTCAGCCATAGAAATATCTCCTGAGAGCAGGGAAGAGCTGAGTTTCATAGCTGGCTTTATTTTGCAGTTGTTACTGGTGGCTGTCGGGCTTCCTGGGGCTCCCTCTTGCTGTTCCCCTTCCGAGGCTGATGGAGGCGGCTCCAGCTCCTCCAGTGGGAAGGGGTGAACGCACAGGGTCTGCTTTCTGCAAAGGCAGGAGCAGATGGAGCTCTGGCACACCCTGCTCCTTCCTGGGTGAAGGTGGCCCGGGCCAGCACCTGCTGCAATGAAGGACCCACGGTGGGGCTGCAGGTACAATTCCAGGCTCCTCCTCCTTCCAGAGCCGCCAGACTTGCAGACAGAGCATCCTGGTGTGCCTGGGAGGGCTGAGGTCAGGTGGGGAGCTGAGAGGAACAGGCCATCCCTGGCCACATATCTCCAGAAACAGAGTTTTGTCTGTGCTCCTGTCAAAATTGAAAGGGGCACGAGCTCATTATGCATAAGGATACTCCTGGATAACATTCTTCAAGGAATGTGAGGCTGGTAGGAAAAAAGGAGAACCTTTTACAGCATGACCAACACACCTGGTGGGAAAAAACTAAACTAAATCAAACCAATCCACCAGAAAAGCTTCTGGGAACTCCAGCCCTTTGGCAAATGGAAACAATCAGAAAGGTTCGAGCCAAGATGCAGGCTGAGTGCAAATGCTTTGACTTCAACTCAGTTATGCTAATTGATTAGCAATTGATTTTCAAAAACATTTACAATAACAGATTTAAAAGATTTAATGTTCCAGAGCACATTCTGGCAACTCAACAAGCGTTGCTATTTTCTCAGGTTCCTGAAGGGGAAATTCCTAATGCAGCATTGGATGTACTTGAGGGGACAGTTTTGCCAGGGAAATTTAACCATCCTGAGTGGGAGGGCTGTGTTCTCTACTGAGAGCACTGAACCGAGGGGGTTGTTAGCACAGGCACACGGGGCTCTGGTGTGTTGTGTCAGCTGCTGCAGGCACGGGCAGCCGCCCGGCCCTTCTGTGCCCTGGGTTTGCGGGGAATGTCTCGGGCTCAGGCTGGTGCTGCTGCTCCAGCATCCACCTGGCTTTGTCAGCAGAGCAGTCACGGCAGGATGCACCCTCGGGAGTGCCTGGGGAGATGTGAGTCCTCGTCTTCAGTGCAGCCATTCAAGTGCTGTGCTCTGGAAAGAGCCATCCCAGCTCCAGACAGAAGTTTCCATCCCAGCTGGGTCCTGCTGTGACCCTCCCTGTGCAGCCAGAGCTCTGCCCATCCCTGGTTCCCTTCTGACAGACAACCAGCACGCTCTGCAGGCTGCCCAGCCTCAAGCACCTGCTTGACTCTCACTCAATTCTTCCTGTTCCTCAGCAAAGAGCATGAGAGGCCGTCATGGAGGTTAACAGTAAGGTACTTACAGGCAAAGCAAGCAGAGAAAAGCTCTTTCCCAGCACGTCTGTACCCACCCTGAGTTGTAACCTGCTTCTTAGGTAGTTTTGAGTCATAAAGGCATCTTTGTATTTTTTGGCTGTGGAGAGATTTTTTTTCTGCCACAAATTTGACCAGTCACTTTTGGAGCTGTGTATATTTGATCCTTCTGATGTCCTTATGGGAAGGAGAGAAGAATTGCACAGTGCATTGATCACCTCCCTCTCTTTATCTTTCTGCTGTCACTGTTATGTTTCATTTGATGCCATGTAAGAACATATGGGCAACAATTTTCTGTTTCTCTTCATCATACAACTTAAAGCAACACAGATCTGTGCTATTTCTCCCCTTATTTGGGCTGGAATTGTGTTCAGCTGTGTTGTTCCTGCGTGGAAGATGTCACCCAGCCCTGACTCCACACACAGGGTTTTCCTGGGCTTTCCTTGCTGCAATGCATCCCCTCAGATGGAGGGAGGACAGCTGTGCACAGCTGTGCACAGTGCTTGTGTGGGGACAGTTCTGCTGGGCACTTGAGATCACACAAATGCTCAGGAGCCGTGGGTCCATATTTGATGGGATTTGCCCGTATTTGATGGGATTTGCCCATATTTGATAGGATTTGCCCATTTCACAGCCCAGGAGGAGGCCTGGGCAGCGATGCCCTCCAGCCAGTGTGTGCCCCATGGCAGATGCTGCAGCCTGTGATGTTGTTCAGACCTGTTGCACCCCTGATGCTGTCCCTGAGTTCCAGTGCAGCCCCATTCCTTATGTCCATCCTGCACCTTACACTGCAATGCAGCCAACCTGGCTGCTCCTCAGCCTGGTGTTTGCAGCAACCCAGATCAGGTTCTCTTGAGCAAGTGCACCTCTTGCTTTTACCATGCCAACAATTCGCTTTTATCCATTTCAATAATTTTATCAGCAATTGTTTTTTATTTCTCCCTGATTGCTGATAGCATATAGCACTGATGTGTGCAGAGAACAGAGCTAGGGACACCTGGTAAGTGGCTGTGTAAGGTGAGTCTCCTCAGCCACCAGTTCTTTTGGATCTGTTCACACTGAGGACACTAACTGCAGCACACAGCTAATTTTTCTTATTAGAATGCCATGCAGAACTTAGATGACTTACAGATTTCTAAGCATGCCCCATCTCTCTCATTAGCTCTATCAAACTTGTACACTTATAAAAAAAGTTACGTAAAATAATTTGAAAGTACCTCTTTCAAATTACATTAAATTGGGTTCTAGTTTTTACTGACTTACCCAGGACATCCTTTGAATGCTTGTCTGTGATTGCTTGGGAGGTATGTTGAACTAACTGCTTTGTAGTTTCTTGGATATCCATGTGAACACATTTAAATACTGACAAGACATTGGTATTTTTCCCCCTAGTAATCTTAAGTTCCCCAGTGTGCCATGATTTGTTATAAAGAAAAAAATAAATGGTTCAGTGAACTCATTAGCCAATTAAATACTCTTGGATGTAAGCTCTTCTTCTGCACATTATAAAAATTGTTACTTACACAGTTTAGCATCTTCCTTAATTACTGATGGAATAGAAAGTATTTCATTACCACTGTAAAATATGAATACTGCACATAGTTGTTTCAAATGCAGAGCAGAAATATTTACTGAGTTACTGGATTTCATTATGCAGAATGGTGCTGCACACAGACCCCTGGGGCAGGTGCCCAGTGCTGCAGGTCTCTGGCTCTCTGCTCAGGGGCACACAGCTCTGGGGTGGGCATTTCAGAAAGGCTGAGAGAGAGGAGGGTCAGACAGCACCAGGAGAGGGAGATGGGCTGCAGGGGCTGCAGGGAGATGGGCTGCAGGGGCTGCAGGGGCTGTTGCAGGGGCTGCTGCAGGGGCTGCTGCAGGGAGCTGTGCAGCTGAGGGGGTTGGACACACCAGGGCTGCTCCTCAGTCCTGTGTGCAGCTGTGGGTGCCTGTTCTCCATCACAGGGGTCACAGGGCAGGAGAGGCTGAGAGCCACCCCCCAGAGAGTGCCAGGGACCCCTTCATTGTCCCCTGACACCCACTGTGGACCCCGCTGTGCCCTCCTGCTCAGCCTCCCTGAGGGCTCATTCAGCACTGTCAGGCCTTCCTAGGGGCACTTGGAGGTAAAACCAGATACAGGGGCTGGAAACTGAAGCTGGGCAAACACATATTAGAAATGAGACAATTTTAATAGCAAGGACAATTAATCTTCTAGTTAATTGCATCTTAGAACAGGTTATCATGGTGGATGTAGATTTCTTATCTCAGGGGTTGTTTTTAAATCACATGGGGATCTGCCCTAGCCCAGACCAGGGTTCATCTGCATGGAGCTCAGCCCAGTCCCAAAGAGATCAGGCCGATTAATTACAGATCCCTGAAGCTTCACCGGGCTGATACAAGCTGCTGTCACCACTGGGACTGTGTTTGGCCCAAGGACAATAAGTTCCAGTTTCTGCTAACTCCACTCACACCTCATTGACAGCCTGAGTTTCCTTCATTTTGACCCCACTGGTCTGTACTGGTTCTATCAGATTCCTTGCTCTGAATGCACTGGCTGCAGTGGTTTCTGAGAAAGACAGTCTGAAATAAATGGGGATGCTGCTTTTATTAAGTTATTTACATATTTGGTCTTACACGACTCCTCTCACAAGCTTTGTCTCTGACATCTCTGCTGTTTGGCAGCACCAAGCTCGTTTCCCCCGGGTGGGATGGACGGTGCTCGGGAGTTCTGCAGGAGCCCTGGGCTGGGTGTGACCCACAAAGGCAAACCCCATCCCTCCCCAGCACAGGGGCAGCTCGGGGGTGCCCTGGCTGGGATCCCCCTGAGGAGACACTGCAGAGTGCCCTGGCCCAGGGCAGTGGAGCCTCAGTGCCCTCCCAAGCTGTGCCCCCCCAGCAGCACAGCCCCCCTGAGCTGAGCCTTGCTGGGCTCGTGCTGGGGCCTCGCTTGTCCCACTGCCGAGGGCTTCTGCTCTTTCTTAGTGAGGGACAAGGCTCCAAATGCTTCCTGCCCCTCTGTTTCCATGCAGGGGTGCTGCAGTCTCCTGAGGGGCCGTGCTGCACAGGGGAGCCCCAGGGGAGCAGACCCCTCTTGCACGCTGGTGCTCTCTGGCTGTCATCCCCCTCCATCCTCTGCCTCATTCCCCACCTCAGCACAGTCACCTGCAGCTGCTCACCAGGGCTGGCTGCTCCAGGTCACTAAAAGAATCCCCAGCAAAGGTTTCAACAAAAGCTGGTTTGGTATAAACTTTGCAGTAATAGCAGAAGACAGCAAGAATGATCAGAAGACAACAAAAGGGACAAAATAACAATATCTTAACAGGGAAAAATTACCTGAGCACCTCTCCTGTGAGGAAAGGCTGAGGGAGCGAGGACAGCTCAGCCTGGAGCAGGGAAGGCACTGTGGCATCTCATGGGTAAATAAATGATAAATGTGGATAAATAAATACCCGAGGGGAGGGCACTCTGAGAACACCAGCTCTGCTCATGGGCTCTCACAGAGCCATGAGATGCGTGTCTGCACGGTGACCTGCAGATGATGGGTGTCTCCTGAATGAACAGCTCTGGAGTGCCGTGCTCACATAACTGCTGGGGCACAAGGAGAGAGCTACTTCTGGGCTAAATATGCAAGAGGTACCAGCCCTGTGCCTTAGAAGTCCCATAAATTATCTGAAGAATTGTTTCACATCACTCTCCCTGAGCCGGATCCAAACGCAGGAGTGAGGGAGGGCCCGGCTGTGCTGAGCAGAACAATCCTCAAAGAAATGTGTGAATGGAATATGTGAACCCTGTCCAGGACTACAGAAACAAATCTTCTGGTCTGAGATCTTGTCAGCAGCAAACAAACCCACGCGCCTGGGGCTGCTCTTGGTACTGTTAGTGGGGATCCTGACTCTCATTGCCCCAGCCACGGCCCTGCCAGGGGTAGCTCTGAGGTGCCTTCCCCAGGCAGGAGCACGCAGACAGGTTTCATTGTCAGGAGCTGAAGACAGAAGTACGTGGGGCAGCTCTGCAGTCAGGGGAGCCTCAGGGACCATGTAGGAGCCAGCTGGGACCCGCTGGGTGCCCCCTGCCCACCTCGGGCAGTGTGTGGCTGCAGAGCCTCAGGGGCCGTGGCACGGGCACCCCCAGCAGCAGCATCTGTGCCTGGAGGGAGCCCAGCTTGGGTCCAACCACACCATGGCCACAGACAGCCTGCTCTCTAGACTGCCCAAACTGGGAGTAAATAATTTTACAACGTTACCCTTGCCTTTTATATGTTTGGCAGTGATTTTGCTGGAATGCCTAGAGGCTGTGACTAGATTTAGTCCTGTTGTGCTAGATTCCGTGCAGAGATAGTAAGTGGAGCAGGTAGAGGCATAAAGTTAAGACTGCATAGCAGTTTCCATTAGGAAGACCTGCTTTCATTTCCCAGTCTGTCATTACGCTTTAACTGTTGCAGTTGTGGTTGCTGTGCTGTGTTACTCAGAACTTTACCCATTACAGATACAGCAAAAATTAATTGGCCTGTTTTGGCCAACAGCTGGTGCATCAGGAACACTCCAGACCCTCCACCTCAGAGGGGAGAGATGGCCTGGGTGGTTCTGTTCCTGCCAAATAGCAGGGGATCAAATCTTCCTTAATGAAAGCCTCTGGGGATCACTGTGCAGCTCCTGAGCAAGGACATTTTAAAGGCTGAAGGTTCTCTCCTGGGATCCTCTGTGCTGATCAGACAGGTCATGCACCTCCCTCACCACAGACACTGTCCCACGTGCCAGGTGTGGAGCAGGACACTCCCCAGGCTTTCCTGCTGACTCCAGAAAACAGGCAAACAGACTTGTCCATGTTCACATGTCTGCAGCAAGGAATGAGGAGGAGGAGGAAGCTTGAGCAGTTCTAATGCAGAAAACAGAGGGGAGAGGTGGTAAGCAAAGGCAGACTGAGGGTGGAGAGATGGGCCAGGCTGGTCTGTGATTGCTGAAGACAGAGCCTGGACTTGAATTCAGCACTCAGGGCCCAGCCTGGTGAGACTCAGGATCACCTGCTGAGACTGAAAAGCACAAGGCATGGCACAGTGACCCCAAAACAGGAGACAGCAGGTCTCCTCCTGGGAGTTTTCTAACTCAGTGTCTGGTAATGTACCTGTCAGGGTCCTGAGGGATCTCCATCAACAGCTGAGTGTGCAAGGAGACATGGGGCTTTACAAACTGCACACACAATATTTCTGCTGTACCTGGTGTGTTGGACAGTCTGTCTTCAGGCACATTAAGAAAATACCCTGGTTCCTTGAGAGGGAGGGATGGAGCCCTTTAAACTGGAATCAAGGGGCTTTCTGCAGAGGTGTGTGGAGAGGGAAGGATGCCCAGGAAGCCTCTGAGCAGCAGAGGTCTGAGCCTCAAGTGGAAGCCATGGAAACTGCACTTCATTAGGCAGCAAGGAGCTGTGGGAGACTCAACACAGGTCACACAACTGAAATTGGGAAAGCCCACGGGAGTTCAGTGGGTGGAGGTGCAGCCTGGGCCCTCATTCCAAGCTGGCTCACCCTGTGAGGATGGTGAGGAGCTCTGCCCCACGTGATGTACACATGAGAGTACAGCAGCACATCTTTGCTTTATTATTTTTACAATCTTTTTTTTTTTTCTGTAGTCCTGCAACATATCCTTCTCTGAATCTTTGCTTCACAATTTGCACATGAGTTTCTACCTCTACTACAAAGTCTCATGAGACAAAGTAAACCCAAGTGGAGTCAATTGCTGGGGCCCTGAGTACATCCCCCCTCCTCGGGGGAGGTTTGACTCTCCAGGGCCAGGGCCAACTCCTAGGATGAAGCCATCTGCCATCAGATCTGCTCTGCTCACCTTCCTCAGGTCCTGTGGGAATGCACCCTGGTCACTGAAGCCCCTGCCTTGCTACAGCCCTTCCTGCCTGGCTTCCCCCCTCTGGAAGCAGCCTTTCCTTGCTGCTCCTAGCATGGAACAGGCTCAGTGTTTGAAGGGAGATGGGGCTGCAGGAATGCCAGTGTATGACCAGGTAAGTGAACCTTGGCCTTGGAGACACCAGCAGGACGGGCAGGGGGCAGCTCCTGCCGTGCAGAGGGCAGAACTGAGGCTGCACTGTGGTGCCCAGGCAGGACCTGGGGCACGGGCTGCCATCCTCCCTCCCCTGGGGGACACAGCCACCCCCAGCTCGCTCAGGTCTGCAGCCAGGTCAGCACAGAGAGCAGCTCCCTGTCGCTCCCAAACACCTTGCTAGCCCGTCTGCAGGGGTGAGGTGTGGGTTGGTTACACAGAAAAGATTCAGCGAACAAGTGATCAAGTTGTATTTGCCCAGGAGTCAGAAAGCTGCTTGCACAGCCTGATCTGGGCCCTCTGCAGTGCAGCCTGGAGATCCAGAAGCACAGGGCTATGCTTTCACTTTCCCCATGGTCTAAGGTGCTTTCATGGCAGGGAACAGACCCAAGCTTTGTGCACTGAAGGTGACTCCAACCTGGAGGTTCCTCTACCACAGACATCTGGTGGATGAGGCAGGAGAGCTGGGGCTGGATGCTGAGCAGCAGACCTGAAGCCATGTCCCTCATGGGGTCACAGACCTGGAGCCATGTCCTTTATTGTGGTGTCACAGACCTGGAGCCATGTCCCTCATGGTGTCACAGACTTGGAGCCATGTCCTTTATTGTGGTGTCACAGACCTGGAGCCATGTCCCTCATGGTGTCACAGACCTGGAGCCATGTCCCTTTTTGTGTCACAGATCTGGAGCCATGTCCTTTATTGTGGTGTCACAGACCTGGAGTCATCTCCTTTATTGTGTCACAGACCTGGAGCCATGTCCCTTATGGTGTCACAGACCTGGAGCCATGTCCCTCATGGTGTCACAGACCTGGAGCTATGTCCTTTATTGTGGTGTCACAGACCTGGAGCCATGTCCCTTTTTGTGTCACAGACCTGGAGCCATGTCCCTTACTGTGTCACAGACCTGGAGCTATGTCCTTTATTGTGGTGTCACAGACCTGGAGCCATGTCCCTTTTTGTGTCACAGACCTGGAGCCATGTCCCTTACTGTGTCACAGACCTGGAGTCATGTCCTTTATTGTGGTGTCACAGATCTGGAGCCATGTCCCTTTTTGTGTCACAGATCTGGAGCCATGTCCCTCATGGTGTCACAGATCTGGAGCCGTGTCCCTCACTGTGTCACAGACCTGGAGTCATGTCCTTTATTGTGGTGTCACAGACCTGGAGCCATGTCCCTCACTGTGTCACAGACCTGGAGTCATGTCCCTCACTGTGTCACAGACCTGGAGCCATGTCCCTCATGGTGTCACAGACCTGGAGCCATGTCCCTCACTGTGTCACAGACCTGGAGCCATGTCCCTCATGGTGTCACAGACCTGGAGCCATGTCCCTCACTGTGTCACAGACCTGGAGCCATGTCCCTTATGGTGTCACAGACCTGGAGCCATGTCCCTTATGGTGTCACAGATCTGGAGCCATGTCCCTTTTTGTGTCACAACTGCTCTCTGCAGTGGGATTCACCCAAGTGTTTGTCACTGCCATATTCCTTCCCACCATGGAATCTGAGCCCTAATCCTGGACTAGGGGCCACAGCCACTCAAAGACCTGCAAAGATGAGCATCTCTCACTCTCTCAGCAATCCAAGGGCAGGAGGTGTCTGCATCAGAGACGTGACAGGGATCCTCTGTGCCAGGCCTCAGTTTTATGATTCAATATCTGAGCCTGGATGATTGTTTTACCACTGACTTCTCCACATCCATTTCCCTGACTTGGAGCAGGGCTGTTCTTGCTGTGGAAAGATGATTCTTTGGGACCACAAGGATGTGCCACAGAAAAAGGCACAAAAGACAAGAAAGAAAGAAAGAAGAGGCTGTGTGATGTCCATACCTGGGCCCTGGGGATTCAGATTGTGTCTGTTCAGTGGAGGAAAGCTGAGTACCCCACTCTGAGCACAGTGGGCCCATTTTGCCTCACTTAAATGCTCCACACAGGGGCCAAGTGTCCAACTCCATGGCTGGGCTGTCATGTCCCACAGAAAACACACACTTCCAAGTGGTGTTCCAGACATCCTCAGGGACAAAGCAGAAGGTGATGGTAGAGAAATCCATGTGTTTACACAGATATCGCTGCCACCAGGAGCCTGGGTAGCTAAGCAGCCAGGGGTGCTGCGTCCCTGGTCAAAGGGGAAATGCAGGCAGGAACACACAGGGCACTTGAGAAGAGGAATACCCATAGGTGAGAGCTAGAGGTCTGGAGTGTCAGTGTGCCGCTGAAACTGCAGCTGGAGTGAGCATAGACATGACTCCAGCTTCCGTTTCTTGGCTTCCAAGCACTTTAAAAATCCTGATCCTTCAATTTGCCTCCTGCAGGTCTGGTGAGCAGCTCTCTATGGACAGGACAACCCGAGTGCCGAGCTGGGGGCAGAAACTCCTGTGTTTTAGCGTGGGGACTCCCCACAAGGGGCAGGCGATGTTCCTCCGGACACAGCGAGCACAGCGGAGCCGCGGCTCGGGAGCTCTGGGCTCCGCGGATGGAGCGATGCGCGCCGGGGCCGCCGCCGGGGGACGGCTCCGACCCACGGAGCGCGGGGGCGAGCGGCGCCGGGGCCGCGGGGAGCGGCGAGAGGGGGCAATGCAGACACAGCCCCCACCCCACCCTGACCCCGGGGCGGCTGCGGCGGCCCCGAGCCCGCCGGTCTCACCGAGACCCCGCTCCGAGCCCACAGCGCTCCAGGGCCGAGAAGGCGCGCTGCCGACCCTGCCCCGGGGCTGCTCTCCCCGCGCCCTGCTCGGGCGGTCTGCGGGCACGGCACGGCACGGCACGGGGCTGCCGGCGCCTGGCCAGGGCCGGTCCGTCGGGGCGCTGGAGCCCGCCCTTCGCTGCCGTCCCCGGACCATTCCCCGCGGGCTCGGCCATCCGGAGCTGCCGGGAGGGCCCGCTCGGGTCCGGTTGCGGGAGCCCCGGTGGTGCCGGCGGAGCGGAGCTGGTTCGCCCCGTCCGTGGGCCCGGGCCCGGAGAGGGCTGTGCGGAGAGCGCGGCCCCGTCCCGTCCCCACAAAAGCACCCTTGTCCTGGCCCCGTAATTGCTAATCATCAATCACCATTAATAACAGCTGATGAGGCGGGAGGGGGAGGTGCCTTCCCAGGGGCCGGCCGCGCCGGGGGAGCGGGGCGCCTTGCCCCGGCGGAGCGGGCGCTGAAGGAGGAACTCGACCGTGATGTGCAGAAGATGGATGAGAGCAGAGGGCGACACCCCCGCCCGCCTCCCCTCCCCTCCTCCCCTCCCTCCCCTCCCCTCCCCTCGGCGGCCCGGCCCGGCCCCCCCGCGGCGGGGCGGGCGGGCGGCTCCGAGCGCGCCTCCACTCCGCCGCGCCGAGACAGCGAGCGGGCGGGCGGGCGGGCGGCAGCTCTCGCCGGGCGCCGGAGCCCACGGGAGCCGGAGGGCGCGGGCCGGGGCCGGGGCCGCGGCGGCGGCGGCGGCGGGGCCCGGCGGCGGCGGGATCGCGGCGAGTTGGCGGCGGCCCGAGCTCGCCGGAAAGTTGGTGCCGGCTGAGCCGGAGGCGCCCGCTCGCCATGCAGAGACCCGGCGGCCAGGGGACCGCCTTCTCCATCGACTCGCTCATCGGGACGCCGCCGCCGCGCTCCGGGCACCTGCTCTACACCGGGTACCCCATGTTCATGCCGTACCGGCCGCTGGTGCTCCCGCAGGCGCTGTCCCACGCCCCGCTGCAGTCGGGGCTGCCGCCGCTGGCCCCGCTCGCTTCCTTCGCCGGCCGCCTCACCAACACCTTCTGCGCCAGCCTGGGCCAGGCCGTGCCCTCCATGGTGGCGCTCACCACCGCCCTGCCCAGTTTCTCCGAGCCCCCCGACGGCTTCTACCCGCCGCAGGAGCTGCCCCCGCCGCGCGCCGCCCCCGACGCCGGCTGCCGGCGCGGCGCCGACGGGCTGGAGGCGGAGGAGCTGCCCCCGGGCCGCGACAAGGGCCCGCCCGAGCCGCCGCTGCACTTCCCGGACCCCTTCCCTGGCCTGGCAGGTAAGAGCGGCGCGGGCCCGTCCTGCCCGGCGAGGAGCGGCTGTCCCGCCTCAGCCGCAGCCCGGGGAGAGCTGCCCGCTCCTCTCCGCCGTCCCGGCGGCACCGGGGGCGGGCGGTCCTGCGGCCGGAGCTCGGCAGGACGGCAGCCGCGGAGCCGAGTGCTGGGACCGGGTTGCGGCGGGCAGGACGGCGGGGCAGCCGGCGGGACCTGCCCTCGGCTGCGCTCCCGGCCCGGCTTGGCGCACCGGACCGACTCCCCTCCGTCCCGGGCCCGGTTGGAGACAAACTTCTCCTGCCTGGGCCGGGCCGCGGGGCGGGAGCGGCGGGAGAGCGGCCGGGGCCGGGCCGGCCGCCCGGAGCTCTCCGAGGTCCTGGCACTCGGCCCGGGGCGGGCGAGCGGAAGGTGGCGGCGCGTCCCGCGGCTCGCTCCGCAGCCCTCCCCGCCCGCGCCGATCTTGGTCCCGGTCCCGGTCCCCGTCCCGGTCCTGTTCGGTGCAGTGCGGGGCTGCGCTGTCCCCAGCGTGGTGCGGCGGCCCGCGCCGGTGCCTCCCGGCGTCGCCGTTCTGCGACCACCGGCTTTCCAAAGTTTCCCCCGAGCCCGCCCCGCAGGGCCGAGGCGGAGCAGCCCCGCTCTCCTCCGTCCGGGCCACCGGCTCGGCACCGGCTCGGGACCGCCGGTGCGGACGGGAACGGCTCCCGTTGGGGTTCTCGCCTTTGTGCGCTGCGACCGCTCCCCGAGAGCGCCAGCACCAGCGTCGGAGACTTGTTGCTCCGTATTTCTCAGCCGGGTCCAGCACTCAGCCCTTCTCCCCGGGTCCTGCAGCACGGGGAACCTGCGGCAAGACACAGACGAGCCAGCTGCTGCTTCTCTGGCGCGGCCTCTCCTGGGCTGTCTCTCCTGGCCGTTCCCGGGATCCACCTTTGTCTCACAGGCTTCTTGGCAGGGATGTGTGCTGAGAATCGCTGCTGCTTCTAGCAGTCCTTGCTGTTTGTTCTCCATCCTCTCTTTAGTCTCTCCTGGCTAAGCCCAGGTGCCTTCCTTGCCTTGTTCATCCCTCAGAAGAGCATTTCCCTCATCAGGTACCCCTTAGACCTCTCACCCCAGGTAGGACAGTGGGGGCATTCTGCTTCCCCCTTGCCTGTGTGGGTTGTTTGGTGCTCCTCCGGTGCTCCCTGGGCTCTGTGCTGAGCCAAAAGCCCAATGCAATCTCACATTTTTGTGAGTCTTCTCAGGGCAGCACTGCCCTGGCCAAAACCAGGTCTATATGCCCTCACCTTTCCCTCTGTGAGCAGAACTGCATTGTGCTTGATGTCCCTCTGTGGCTCCTCCAGAACTGAGCCCAGTATGTTCTCTCCTCCCAAGGGACTCAGATGAACTGTCCCAGACTGTGGCCACTCCTGAATCCAAGAAATCCTACCTGTAAGACTTTTCCTGTTGCAGCTGGACAGTATGATGGAAGGGAAGATGTCTTGCTGCAGCTGTTCATCCCCTGCTGCCTCCGAGCACTGGCTGTGCTCTGGGTGCTTGTCCTTCTGCACAGGCACGTGCCCATGTGGAGCCAGTTCTGTGGGCTGCTTTGCCCACGTCCAAGAGGATTTGTCAGGCCAAATGTGCCTGCCTTCTCCTTCACCTACTGCTTCTCCTGGCTGTACCAGACAAAACTGGAGATGGACAGAGGAACCATCTCAGAGGAAACTCAGGAGGGTTGTTGTGAGCTTTTTCCAGTACTAAGGAATAGAAAGACGATTCATGTCAGCAGGAGTCATCAAAAACTATCTATAATGCAGTTTGTTCTTGCATCCAGTCTGGGGCCCTAACCAAAAGCAGTTGTCCAGGGAAGACAAGAGAGCACAACCTGTTTAGTGGTCAATTCTAAAATGATACTTCCCTCACATCCAACCATCTGCACATCAGGGACTTCCTGTGCCAAGCGTTGTTTCTGTATATTTCGTAAACTTTGACTAATTTGTTTTCTGTGGCCCTATCTAATCTCCCCTGGAGTCCACCAGAAAGGAGGGATAACCTTGACATCAGCCACATCAAGATGGCAGGATGCTCCACAGATTTTTTTACCTGTAGAAGAACCTTGTGAAGAATAAATGCTCCCTTTTGACAGATTTGCTGACATTTAGTGGCTTATACTCTGGAGTGGCTGCTGCTGTCCCTAGGCTCTGTTATATCTCCATCATGCAGGTGTCTGTGGACACAGGATCACTTGCATCCTGGATCAGCCAAAGGAATTCATGCACTATTTTAGGACTTCTCTCTGCATCCACTGGCTTTGAAACTTGCTTCCAGCAACTGCCACCCTTCTTGAGCAGGGAGAGGCACACAGGGTGGTGAGATGCAGCAAAGCTTGAAGTCTGGGTTATTTCCACAGCTGCCACAAAGGTATGACTCCTGGTGCAGGGTACTTAACATCCCTGGCTCTCCACACCTCTTGTGAGAGCAGGTTTGTTCCTGAGCTGTTCAGATCTCCTCTGAGATTCAGGCACAAGTCTGAGACTCGTCCCTGGTTTGGTGAAATGACAGCACATTCAGTCAGGGGCAGGATGAAGTTTCTGTTGCTCCCCTTAGCAACACAGGGCTCATCTCAACACCCATTCCTGACCCTGCTCTTCCTGATGCTTCCCTGGCACCTTTGTCACCTGTGACACTCAGGTCCCTTCCCCATGCTTTCCACATCCACTGTCACAGAGTTACAGAATGGTTTGGGTGGGCAAGGACCTTTAAAGGCCTCTTAGTCCAAACCCCCCTGCCTTGGGCCGGGACATCTTCAACTGCATCAGGTTGCTCAGAGCCCTGTCTGCCCAGGCTTTGGGTGTTGCTGGGGATGTGCTATCCACCACCTATTTGGGCAACCCAGTGTTCACCACACTCATTGCAAATAATTCTTTCTTATACCTCATTAAATCGACCCCTTGTTCTGTCACAAGAGACTTTAAAGTCTCTCTTTGTCTTTCTTATAAGCCCTCCTTAAGTACTGAAAGGTTGCAGTAAGGTTTACCTGGAGCTTTCTCTTCTCCACACTGAACAGCCCCAACTCTCTCAGCCTGGCCTCAGAGCAGAGGTGCTGCAGCCCTCAGAACATTTTTGTGACCCCCTTTGGATTCTCTTCAACGTCTTTGACAAGATCAATGAACAGCTGTGACTCTGTGAAAAACAAACCAGCAGGTCAACCCTGTTCTTCATTTACTGCTTCTGGTTGACTTTTCAGTCATGATGCTTTGCTTTGTGACAGCTTCACTTCATGTTCAAAGGCCTTGAAAGTCTCAGTACACCCCACCCTCACGGGTGGGATCCCCTGCCTTCATTCCTTCCTTGCCGGTGACGTAGTAGGTGACTAACAGACCAATATACCAATTTTCTTTGTGAACACATCCAGTTTAGATTATGTTATCAAGTGGTTCCAAGTTCCTTACTGCAAACCCAGCCCTTTTATAAGGCGCAAATGTGAGAGTGCTCCATTTAAAATTTGGAGTCTGGTTCAGAAGAGAGTATTCAGAGATAGCACCTGTTTTGCAAACCATCATGTTGCTCAGTCTTCTTCCAGTCTCCTGGGGCACAGCCCGTGCTGACAGGAGCAGGCTGCCCTACGAGCACTGTTTGCTGGTGGGGCTGCTGGGATGCCATCCTCCATCCCTGGGGAGCTGCAGTGCCAGGGCAGGACCTAAAGAGCCCTTGGGGAAGGCTGAATTCCTCATAAGAGCTCTGTTACTTTGTCAGGCCCCATGCTCTGCCAGGGAGAGGTGGTACACAGAAGTGACAGCTCTTCTGTTCTTCAGGAAAGTGCTTGCATGGGGTTGTGCAACGGCAGCCAAAGTGCTCCTTGCCACCTGCTGCTGATCCTCAGCCCCAGGAGCACGAAATCTCTGGGTCTTTACCCTCTCTGCACATGGGAAGCCTCTCCCCCTACCCCTGACCCCACACTCTGCAGCAGGATAGAGATGAAGGTGTTCTTTCCCACTGTAGGAAACAGGAAGAGCAGGGAGAAGATTCCAGATCTCCAAAGCCTGGTTTCAGGAAGCCACAGGCTTGCTGCAGGACTGACAAGGGGTGTGGGAGCTCCGCCGTCACCAGGCTACCAGGAATGTCTTCTGGGCTCAAGGAGTCTCCTGCAGTTCTGTTTGTGTGTTTAAACCCTGCACTGTCAGGCTCCTGAGGCCGTTCTGCCTCTCCCCCTGAGCTGAGGTAAGGCAGGGCCCTGGCTGCATGGGCCACTACCTGGACACTGCTTAGAAGTTTGGAGAGCTGCTGCTTCTGGTGCATGTTGGATTGTTTAGAGCAGCAGTGCTTCAGGACAACTCCTTCCAGCCGTGATTACTGCTCTTGGGTCAGACTTGAAGAATTTTCTGGTCTCTTCTAAAAAAAAGCTTTTTCACCTGCTTGTGCATAGCTGTGGGTCCTCCCTTCATGGCCTCTGTCTGTGGCTGAGAGCATCTTCTCACTCTGAGCCCTTCTGCTGTGAAAGGGACTCTCTTCCAAACCTCTTTCCTCCATCTCCCACCATGTCCTCCCTTGCTCCATGGCTGTTTCATCCTTCAGGCAGCACTTTGGGACACAAGTCGCTTGCAAGGAAGAGATTCATACCTCAGTACCCTATCAGTATCATCAGAGGCATCTTAGCAGAGCTGTCTGCCATGATCCAAGCACTGCATTCTGCCAGTGGCCTGGGATGAGGTGCTGTCTGTTGGGTGCCCCTCTGCCCACTGCTGGCGTAGCTGAGCCCTGAGCATCGGCTGCCTCAGCACCTTGTTCCCTGTCTGCTGTGGTGCATCCTTGCATTAGGGAGGGAGAGCCAGCAGCGGGGCCCCATGTCCTGTAGAGCCCTGCAGGGAGGTTTGCCGGGCTGGAGCTGGCTCTGGATGCTGTTTCCAGAAGAGCTCTTCCACTCTTGGCTGGCTACTTTCTAACAGCACCGATAGTCTGGTGCCCTGGGAAGAGACAGGGAGGGCTGAGCTGAGACAAGGTATGGGCGTTTTTTCCTACGCGGAGATCCGGACAAGCCCTGGAGCGTTGTGGTGTTCTCTGCCAGACCGAGACCAGCGTGGTGCTGCTACGGCTGGGCCGGGGATGGGGATGGGGCCGGGGATGGGGCCGGGGATGGGGATGGGGCGGCTGCTGCGGGCTCAGAGCCCAGCGTGGCTGTGTCGGCGCTGCCCCTTGCAGCCGGGCGGGCTGCGGGGACAAGGGCGCTGGGCCCGCGGGGGAGCGGCTGGCTGGGACGCGGTGCGGGCCGGGGCCGGGGCCGGGGCTGCGGGAAGCGCTGGTGACGGGCTCGGAGGCAGCGGGAGGAGCTGCGGCCCCCGCCGGGGAGCGGGGAGAGCTTTCCCCGCGGCTGCGGGGCTCTGGGGGCGGAGGGCCCGGGCGGGGTGCGCGGTGCGGCGGGCACTGACGCTGTGTGCCCCGCAGACGGGAAGGCGTACAGCTCCGACGAGGAGAAGCTGGAGGTGAAGTCGGCGGCGACGCCGTGCAGCGAGCGGGAGGAGGAGAGCTCGGCGGGCGAGAGCGAGGAGGAGCCTTTCCTGGACGGGGCGGCCGCCGGCGCCGCGCTGGGAGCCAAGGGCAAGGGCAAGGGCGGCCCCGCCGCCGAGCAGCCCCCGCCGGGCTCCGGGGCCGGCAAGAGCCGCCGGCGCCGCACGGCCTTCACCAGCGAGCAGCTGCTGGAGCTGGAGAAGGAGTTCCACTGCAAGAAGTACCTGAGCCTGACGGAGCGCTCGCAGATCGCGCACGCCCTGAAGCTGAGCGAGGTGCAGGTGAAGATCTGGTTCCAGAACCGCCGCGCCAAGTGGAAACGCATCAAGGCCGGCAACGTCAGCAACCGCTCCGGGGAGCCCGTCCGCAACCCCAAGATCGTGGTGCCCATCCCGGTGCACGTCAATCGCTTCGCCGTGCGCAGCCAGCACCAGCAGATCGAGCAGGGCGCCCGGCCCTGAGCCCGCCCGCGCTCCCGGACCCTGGGGCGGGCGGCGGCGGCGCTCCCCCTCCTGTGTACATGTCCCTTATTTATTCCGTGTAAACTCTGTACATACGGCAGCGTGTCCTTCTGTCCGTGCCACGGGGAGTGCGGCCGCCCGGCCCTCGGGCCCTGGCCGCCCGCTGGGCCGGGCTGAGCCGGGCCGGGCCGGGCCCTCGCTGCCGCTGGCGCCCGCCCGTGTATAGCTGTGATTTCAATAAATTATTTTCTATGGAGCAAGACCACGTTCTTCCCCGCTACAGGAACGGTGGTCCCGCTGCCCCGGCCCGGCGCGGGCAGAGGAGGAGAACGGGGACGGGAGAGGGATGGGAACGAGGACACGGAGAGGGACAGGGACAGAGACGGGAGAGGGACATGACAGGGACAGGGACGGGAGAGGGACATGACAGGGACAGGGACAGGACAGGGACAGGGGCAGCGGCGGCGCCGCCGAGAGGCGGCCGCGGAGGTCGGGGCGGCCGGCGGGCGGGCAGGACGGGAGGCGCCGGGGCTCAGCCGCCCCTCGAGCGGTGCCGGTACCGGGCCCGCGGAGCCGGGGCTGTGCGAGCAGCAGCCGGGGCCGGGCGGGCTCCATTGCACCCGCTGCTGTGGCGGTGCCGAGATGCGGAGAGAGAAGAGGATGGGGCGGGCCGGGAGGCGCTCGGGAGCATCCCCAGGCCGGCCCTCCCGCCGGCGGAGCCGGGGCCGGGGCTGCTTCGGGAGCGCCTCCGCAGCTCGTCCCGGAGTGCGGAACGTGTCAATGAATGTGTGTGCTGCTGCAGGCTCCCACCGCGGCTGCGGCCCCTGCCCTGGCCCGGCTCCCTGCGCTGATGCCCTGGGACAGGGGCAACGACAAAAGGGGCTCGCACATCCAGGCCAGCCATTCTCTGCTCCTGAGAGCTGTTGCAGGAGATGCTGCTTCCGCAGCCAGCCAGCTCAGATACTGAGCCCAGCCTCAGAAGGACCCAGCTTTGCACAGGGCACAGCTGCATGCCCAGCCCAGAGCACAAGGGCCGTGGGGCTCCCTGGGTGTCCAGCCTGGGAAAACTGCTCCGGGGTGGCAAACATCGGTGAGTCCATGGAGCAGGGCCGTGCTGTGGTAACAACGCCCATTGCAGTGTCCCCAGAGGTTCCTGGAGGGGGGGAGCGCTCTCTCCAAGGTTTGGACGGGGCACCAATTGCTCACAGGTTGGATAGGGAGTTTGGGTCACAAACGGTCCAGCCAGCTGCTGTCCCCTTCCCTGGGAGACACAGCTTGGGAGGGCAGGAGCTCTTCCTGACAGCCGGGGCTGACTCCACCTTCCCCTGCTGCCACAGCAAGGGCTGGGCTGTCTCTGTGCTGCCTGGGGAGCAGTGCTCCCTCTGCACGTCCCGTTCTCTTTGGCAGGTGCATTCTGTTCACCTGGAGCGTGGGGTCCGTGCTCAGCCTGCAGAGCTGAGCCCTCCTGCAATGCCCTGGAGCTCTGGAGCCCTGGGGTGGCTGTTCCTGCCCCTTGGCTCTTGGCTCCAGGTGGCTTGTGTGGCCAACAGACACAGGCACAGCTCAGATCAGAGCAATCGCTTGGACAAAGCTTCTACATGTCCTTCGTGGGTGGCTCTTTCCACAGAAGTATTTGCTGCAGGTACCAAGAGGGTTCTGTGGGGTCCTTTCAGGATTTGGTTTCTCAGCACAGCTGGCATCCACTACAGGACACCTGCCTCTGTCCCTGCACCACTGACCTGGAAACAAGAAAGTTTCCTCAGGAAATGCCTGGCCCGGTGCTGCTCACAGCACCCCCAGCACGGATTTGCCCTGTGCAGGTAGCAGCACCTGCTGGCATTCCCTCTGGATCAGGGGGAGGAAATGTCCTTTGGCAGAGCCCCCAGCGTCCTGCTCTCAGATCTGTCAGCAGCTCCCTTTCCATCAGGCTGGGCTGGAGCTGCCCCCCCGCTCCATCCTCGGTGGGGGCTGCTCTGAGACAGGGACTGACCTCAGCTGCTTGCAGCCATGGCTCTGGCACAGGAGCTGGTACTCACCTCTGTGTGGGAGGGCAGGGCCAGGGTAAAGCCATTCTGAGCTGCACACAGGGCTCTGCCACTACAAATGTGTCCACATGAGGGGTCTGTGCCACTGCAGCCGATCACAGCCCAGCAGTGCATGCTAACCACAACACTCAGAAAGGGTCCGCAGCTCCAGGGCCGGGCCAGTGACATCAAAAGGAGTAAAATTTTATTTTAAGGTCCAAGAACTCCCTTATTCCCACCAGGCATTTCTAGCTGACGCTGGCTTGATATGTCCTGCCCCAGTGGCAGCACTGGTTTATTGTGTCTTTCACCCACATCCCCACCATAGAGGCCACTGCCCACACAAAATCTGTGTGCAGAGCACTCCACTCCCTGCATGCCCATCCATGGGCTGCTGCTGCAGTGGGTACAACATCTACAGTTTTTAGCTGCACGGAAGGTTTTGTTGTTGTTGTTGTTATTGTTGTTGTTGGATTAGACCAATCCCAGAGCCCATACACACTGCAGCCCTACAAACAGCCACGCTGAAATCCCCACAAATGCTGCAGAGGTGCAGCTCTGTGCAGAGCTGCTGGAGGTGACAGACTCCTGCTGTCACCAGCGCTGCTGGAGAGAGCTGCAGAGCAGCAGAGCGTTCCTGGCACTGAGCAGAGCAGAGCAGAGCTCCCTGTGAACCCCGAGCACTGCCACGACTCTGGTGCCTCCTGCATGCAGAGAGCAAAGCACTGCACAGTGAGCAGGGTGCAGGGCACTGCCCACCCTGCCCACCCTGCACAGTGAGCACGGTGCAGGGCACTGCCCACCCTGCCCACCCTGCACTGTGAGCACGGTGCAGGGCACTGCCCACACTGCACAGTGAGCACGGTGCAGGGCACTGCCCACCCTGCCCACCCTGCACACTGAGCACGGTGCAGGGCACTGCCCACACTGCCCACCCTGCACAGTGAGCACAGTGCAGGGCACTGCCCACACTGCCCACCCTGCACAGTGAGCACGGTGCAGGGCACTGCCCACACTGCCCATCCTGCACACTGAGCACAGTGCAGGGCACTGCCCACCCTGCCCACCCTGCACTGTGAGCACGGTGCAGGGCACTGCCCACCCTGCCCACCCTGCACCGTGAGCACGGTGCAGGGCACTGCCCACACTGCCCATCCTGCACACTGAGCACAGTGCAGGGCACTGCCCACCCTGCCCACCCTGCACTGTGAGCACGGTGCAGGGCACTGCCCACCCTGCCCACCCTGCACCGTGAGCACGGTGCAGGGCACTGCCCACACTGCCCATCCTGCACACTGAGCACAGTGCAGGGCACTGCCCACCCTGCCCACCCTGCACAGTGAGCACGGTGCAGGGCACTGCCCACACTGCACAGTGAGCACGGTGCAGGGCACTGCCCACACTGCCCACCCTGCACCGTGAGCACGGTGCAGGGCACTGCCCACACTGCCCATCCTGCACACTGAGCACAGTGCAGGGCACTGCCCACCCTGCCCACCCTGCACTGTGAGCACGGTGCAGGGCACTGCCCACCCTGCCCACCCTGCACCGTGAGCACAGTGAGGGCACTGCCCACACTGCCCATCCTGCACACTGAGCACGGTGCAGGGCACTGCCCATATTGTACAGTGAAGGTACTGCCCACACTGCCCACCCTGCACACTGAGCACGGTGCAGGGCACTGCCCACACTGCACAGTGAGCACGGTGCAGGGCACTGCCCACACTGCCCATCCTGCACAGTGAGCACGGTGCAGGGCACTGCCCACCCTGCCCACCCTGCACTGTGAGCACGGTGCAGGGCACTGCCCACACTGCCCATCCTGCACAGTGAGTACGGTGCAGGGCACTGCCCACACTGCCCACCCTGCACAGTGAGCACGGTGCAGGGCACTGCCCACACTGCCCACCCTGCACAGTGAGCACAGTGCAGGGCACTGCCCACACTGCCCACCCTGCACAGTGAGCACGGTGCAGGGCACTGCCCACCCTGCCCACCCTGCACAGTGAGCACGGTGCAGGGCACTGCCCACACTGCCCATCCTGCACACTGAGCACAGTGCAGGGCACTGCCCACCCTGCCCACCCTGCACTGTGAGCACGGTGCAGGGCACTGCCCACCCTGCCCACCCTGCACCGTGAGCACGGTGCAGGGCACTGCCCACACTGCCCATCCTGCACACTGAGCACAGTGCAGGGCACTGCCCACCCTGCCCACCCTGCACAGTGAGCACAGTGCAGGGCACTGCCCACCCTGCCCACCCTGCACTGTGAGCACGGTGCAGGGCACTGCCCACCCTGCCCACCCTGCACCGTGAGCACAGTGCAGGGCACTGCCCACACTGCCCATCCTGCACACTGAGCACGGTGCAGGGCACTGCCCATATTGTACAGTGAAGGTACTGCCCACACTGCCCACCCTGCACACTGAGCACGGTGCAGGGCACTGCCCACACTGCCCGAAGCAGCTGTGGCCCCTCCCGAGATGGGAGAGCTGTGGGGGCCCCCATGAGCTGGAGCTCCGGGTGCTGGGTCAGACTGGGGTTGGTGGGAGAAGGAGAAATGATGAGAAATGAGAAACTGGGCACAATGAGAAACTGGGCAGTAAAGACAGACCCAGGGCAGCTGAGCCATGGGCCTGGCTGGGGCCTCGGGAGGTCTCTGCTCCAGCACCTGCTCCAAGCTTGTCCCATTCAAGGGGCTGAAGAATTTGCCCATCTGACTCCCCGTACCCCCAAGGGTGGGCAGCCCCTCCTCTTCGGGCCCTGTACCAGTGCCCAACCACCTCCATAGTGCATTTTTTTACTTGCATCTACTTGGAATTTCCCATCCACCAGCTGCTGGCTGTTACCCTGTGTCCTGGAGTGGGAACTGCTGGGGAAGGAATCTCCACACAAGCATGGGTAGCCATGTCTGTGCACGGGCACACACATGTGTGTGTGCACACAGAGTAAAAGGTATGTACAGGTGCAGACACACACAGAGATAAATACATAAAGTGTGCTTATACATGGACATGCATTTGTTTATATAAACATGTTTACACACACATATATACATGCATTCATAAAACAAGGCTTTTGTTGCCCTAAGGAAGGCATTTTCAGCATTTACAAGGAAGTTCTCTCTACCCAAACCTGTCCACTTGTTTACCTGTATGGTGGTTCTTAAAGAACTGGGAAAGGAGCAGGGATTGCATCCCATAGAGTGTTTATTCACTCAGCACAACAAAGCTGGTCCTCAGCACTCCCTGACAGGGGGCTTGTATGAAGATGTGATGGCCCACAACACAATATGGTGCTGGTACTCTTCATTAGCCAGCGGCTGCCGGACTAGCTCAAGGTGCAGGAGAGAAACAACGGGCAAGAGGGGAACAATGTCCCAATGGCTGGCACCTGGGAAAGGTTGTGACCCTCCCCAGCTCCTCTGCAGCCTGTGCCAGCCTGTCCAGGGTCCCCATCAGCCAGGCTGGAACTCCCCTCGGGGCCTTGTGCCTCCCTGTGCTGCGGAAGCCTGCGCCCACCTGCAGGGCTGGCTGCCACGGATGGGCACAGGTCAGGTGTGGTAGTGGAGAGTGGGGTGCTGCACCTGAGTGAGCACAGCCTGAGGGGGCTGGGACACTGCCACACCTGTGCCTTTCCAGAGGCACGGCTGGCTGGACACATGAAGGCAGGACCTCTGTCCTGGCTGCTCTGCATGTGCTCAGCACCAGCCCAGCAGCCTCAGGGAGGACGGTGCTGCCCCATGCCCACCTGTGCCCACCTACAGATCCCCAGGAAGCTGCGCCTGCTCAGCCGGGGCTGCAGGAAGTCCTGTGGGGCTGTGACTGTAAGTTGTGCCCCGTGGGGTTTTCCCTGGCTGTGCCCAGGCTCCCTGGGAAGTGCTGCAGCCCTGTGGCACGGCTGGTTTCCAGCCAGGGGCTGCACTCCCTGGATTTACTCACGGCACGGGGCTGCAGCCACGGCTCCTGTGCTGTGGCACCCACCTCCCTGGCCCGGCTCCAGCCTCAGCTCCATGATGGGAGTGCTGCTGGCTGCCTGGGGCAGAGTCCTCGTGCAGCTGCCGTGGCCACTGCTGCTGCTGCTGGGGCCACCTAACCCAGAGACACCCAGAGCTGCTGCCCTGGCACGGCGCTCTGCTGTACAGCAGAGAGAGGGCTAGCCCGTGCCCTCCCTGGCCTCAGGCTGAACACTGACACCTGAGTCCTGCCCCAAGAACCAGACACAGTGCCCCTGAGCACAGACACAGCTCCTAACACACACCCCTAAACATGGACACACACCTCTTCCCCTGCACACGGACGTGGAGCTCCTGCCTCATGCAGCCTGTCCTGGCCCAGGGCCACCTGAAGCCACACTGGTCACCTTGGCCCCCAGATGTGCCCCAACACTGGGGTAATGCTGGGCTGGGTCTGGCCCTCTCTTTGGCTCCTCGGGACAGTGTCAGGGCCCGCAGACACCCGGTGGCATTCCCTGCCCCTGGTGCCAGCCAGAGGGCATCCCCAGGATCCCCAGCAGCTGTTGGCAGTCTGAGCAGCAGCAGGGCACAGGGCCTGTCCCCACGGGGCTGTGTGCCCACAGCAGTGCCACTGCCAGCAGAACCTGGCCAGGGCTCCGGGTGCCCTGAGCAGCCTGCACCCCGTGGGCACTGCTTGGGCCATGGGGGCTGCTGGGGCTCTGTGCTTCCAGGCCTTGGACGTTGATCTCTGTGGGTCCCTTCCAGTTCAGGGTGCTGCATGATTTGGTTCCAGAGCTGTCCCCGCATGGCTCCTGGTGGCATGGCCATGGCTCACAGCCCCAGCTCCAGCCCCAGCGCCACAGCAGAGTGTGGGGGCAGGCGAGGGGGGCCTGGGGTCAGAGCTGGGACCAGGCTGGCACCCGGGGGCTCTTGGGGTCAGAGCTGGGACCAGGCTGGCACCCGGGGGCTCTTGGGGTCAGAGCCGGGTCCGGGCTGGCACCCAGGGGCCTGGGGCAGGGCTGGGATGGGAAGGGAGGCGCCAGGGCTGGGTAGGGCGGGATCCCGCGCGGGAGATGATGTATGGGCAGATGTATCAGATCGCACAAGATAAACAAGCAGTGAATTTCATCAGGGCCCATCATGGCTTTAATTTGGCTGCCTAATGAGTCAGATCCAGCCGCGCAGATAAAAGTTGTCAGAGCCGCAGCCCTAATGAATTTCTTGCCACTTGTAATCAAGGCAGCTTGTCTGAGGGGGATGATTAATGGGCCCCAGAGGAGCTGCCGTCCCTCGGCTTCCATTCCCGTTAATGCAGTCGCCAGGAAATTAACCAAACCCAGCACTGGGCTGGGGCCAGGGCCGGGCTGGGGGCACCCATGGGCACCACGAGGGGACGGCAATGAGGGCTGACACGGCGCAGGGGCCAGACTGGAACTGGGACCAGGACCGGGAGCAGGACCGGGATGAGGACCAGGTCAAGATGGGCACACACAGCCAGAGCACATCAAGGAGTGCAGGGCTGGGGCCGCCGCCTGCAGCCCCCACAAGGCAGCCCTCTGCCACGGGACAGGCACAGGAGGAGGTGGCACGGCTGTGGCAGGGACACCTGAGGGTACCTGTGGCAGCTGGGGGGGTCCTGGCACCTCCCTTCCCTGCAGCACAGGCTGGGGGCCCAAGGGCTGTGCCCGTTCCCAGCGCAGCACAGGGACACCCCAGGCACACCCGGAGCCCCCGAGTGCTGTTTGTGGGGTGCCCTGGGTGCAGCCAGCCCGGAACTGCCAGCACTGGGGCCCTGCTCTGCCCACAGCCCCCAGAAGCAGGCGAAGGCAGGGCAGGCACACGGCTCCCCTCACTGCTCGGGCTCTGCCTGTCCTTGGGGCTCCATGACCCCGCAGCCTGCACTCCTGGCTCGCTGGGGCAGCCCATCACCGCCTGCCTTCCCCAGCCCAGCTCCACACTGCTGTCCTGTGCACAGGGACCAGCCCCCTGCCCTGCACAGCCCTCTGCTGTGCCCATCTCCATCCCCCAGAGCTGGGCATTCCTCTGGGGCCATGCTCTGGCATCGTCCCTCAGTGCCCCAGGCTGGCACATCTCCCCCCCAACCTCAGCACTCTGCCGTGTCCCAGGAGCCTGGTCTGGCACAGGGCTGCTGTTATCAGAGCCCGAGCCCGAGGACAAGAGGCTGAACGCCGGTCAGGGTGGCTGGAGAGTCACCAGAGCCAGCTGCAAACCAGGGCTGCGTGGAGGCCCCAAAGGCAGCACACTGACACTGGCCTGGCAGGAGGTGGGTTGCTTTATTGGCCTTTATCTCCTTGGCTGCAGGTAACACACACAGGGCAACTTATGGAAAAGAAACCGTATATACAGAGTGTCCATATAAATATTTCCAATGTACATTTTATACACAAGTGACAGAGACATTCCATAGCAGTGTCCAAAGCCTTGAGGTTCCAGCATTCAGCTAGAGGCGTGACCCCAATGCAAAGAGAGATGCTCCTCTCCTCTCCTCTTGCTCAGCTGGAGACCAGCCCCACCTGGGCAGCAGCGGGAGCCAGCGGGAGGCTCTGATGGAGACACTGTGTATGGCTTGGAGCTTGTAGCTTTAACCTGGAAGGACAGTGACTCTACAGACACACAGACAGAGCTGGGGATGCCGAGGTGACCATCCTCTTTCCCCTCTAGGTCAGCAGGGAGGCTGGGAGGCCTTTGTCCAGGGGCAGTGCTGGGGAGGTGCACCCTTGCATCAGCACACGGGGAGCAGTCTGGGTGTGTGCAGCCCTCCTGCCCTGGCCAGAAGCAGAGGAGTTTGGGGGTCCAATGCAGAAACACGCACCTCCTGCTGCCCCCCACCTCAGCACTGCACTGGGGGTGCGGCAAGGCCAACAGGGAGGGACAGCAGGAGGGAAGTGAGCGCACTGACCTCTCCAAAGGAGCAGGCGCAGCCATCGGCCTCCCTGGCGCTGCTGTGCAGGGCAGGCCACACAGCTGAGCTGCCCCTAGCCCCTGCTTTATCTACAGATGTGTGGGGCAGCAGCAGACGCTGCCTCCCGTGCACGTACCGGTGACGAGAGCGGGGAGCGCCGGAGCCACCCCAGCCACTGTGCAGGAGCCCTCACAAGCTGCCAGCACGGGCTCTGCACAGCGGCACGGCCAGAGGCGGCTGCAACCAGCGCAGGGCAGCAGGGCCTGGCTCCCAGCTGGCTCCCAGCCTCTCCTGGCTGGAGCGGGGTTCTGCTGGGGCAGCCACCGTGGGGCTCGCACAGCCGCTCCTGCAGCCCGGCTCCGCGGCAGGGCTGGAGGGCAGCTGTGCATGGGCAGAGCCTGTGCCAGGGCCGGGGCTGAGCTCCACGGGCACAGTGAGCAGAGGGCTGTGCCAGGCTAGCCCAGGCCAGGGCTGAGCTCCACGGGCACAGTGAGCAGAGGGCTGTGCCAGGCTAGCCCAGGCCAGGGCTGAGCTCCACGGGCACAGTGAGCAGAGGGCTGTGCCAGGCTAGCCCAGGCCAGGGCTGAGCTCCACAGGCACAGTGAGCAGAGGGCTGTGCCAGGCTAGCCCAGGCCAGGGCTGAGCTCCACAGACACAGTGAGCAGACGGCCGTGCCAGGCTAGCCCAGGCCAGGGCTGAGCTCCACGGGCACAGTGAGCAGAGGGCCGTGCCAGGCTAGCCCGTGCCGGGGCTGGTGCTGAGCTCCACGGGTGCGGCGTTGTTGTTGGCGTTGGCGTTGCGGCGCGGCAGGCTGGGGGTCAGCGTGGCGGAGCTGTCGCTGGGGCAGCCGTGCTGCAGCAGGATGTCGATGCACTCCTGGCTGCCCGCCCGCCGGGCGTAGGCCAGTGGGGTCAGGCCCCGAGCGTCCCGGCTCTTCACATCCACTCCGTACTGCGGGGGAGACAAGCAGGCGGTCAGTGCTACCTGGGAACCGCGTGCCCGGGGCACGGCAGCGGCAAGGGGCAGAGAGCGGGAGGGTGGGCATGGACAGGGGACCAAGAGAGTCATGTCAGTGAAGTGGGCACGTGGGGGAGCCCATGGAAGCAGGACGGATAAAGGTAGCAGGGAGGCTGGGAAGCACCGGGATAGCACCAGGAGCACTGCGGTGGAGGTGCGGGTTCTGCCTTACCCAGATGAGCAGCTGTGTGAAGACCACATTGGCCATTGCACAGGAGAGATGCAGCGCTGTGCGCCCGTCTCCGTCTCCGTAGGTCTCGTTCACTTCCTCCTTGGTGCCGTGGGCCAGGAGCGTCACCACGAGCCGCAGGTCATCCTCCACCACGGCCCTCAGCAGCTGCTGCCCCAGCGGGATGTCAGACTGGGGCAGTGGGGCCAGAAAGAGCTTCTGCTCATACTTAGCCCGGATCCAGCGCTCCTTCTCCTCCCTGCCAGACAGGACATTGTCACAGTCACAGTTGAGACAGTTTGCCTGGGCCCCAGGCATACAAGGACACGAGTACCAGCACTGCCATGTGAACATACTCGTGTGAGCAGTGAACATCTGTCACACCCAGGTATGTTCTGCACAGCCCCTGCCGTGCCCCTGTGCCCACAGCTGCCACCGAGGCTGTGTCATCCCACTTTGGACACCTTTCCAAACCCTGCTCCGCTCCGTGCCCCTCCTTCAGCTCCCTACGGACACGGTGTGCTTACAGCCATGCCTGCACAGCCGCGGCAGTATCCTGCAGCCAGCCCCCGCACTGTCCGTGTGCAGCTCCGGCTGCAGCCCCTCATCTCCGGTGCTGTGGGCCCGTGTGGGGCAGCTCGGGGACCGTCCCTACCCCGGGCCTGTGCGTGGGCCATGGCCAGCAGCAGGAAAAGGCCAGCGCTGCACACGCCAGCCCAGTGCCACGGGAGGCACCTTATCGCTGCCGCCGTCCCGCCTGGTGCAGACAAAGGCTGTGTCCGCGTCCGTCCCGCCGGGGCGGCCGATCGATGCGCGCCGTGCCCCGCTATCTGCTGCCATTCTCTCCATCTGCGGCTGGCGGGCGGCCATCAATGGCGCGGCGCGCATGCGCGCTGCCGGCGGGCCTGACCCGCGCCCCGGCGCTGATAAGCGCAGAATGGGCTCTTGTCGGCCTGAGTGACAGCGCGGCGGCCGCGATCGGCACAGACAAGGGCTGAAAGGGACAGGCCCTGGGGACCCGCACCACGCCGCCAAGCCATCTCTCTTAACCCCTTCGGCTTCGCAGCCAGCCTCAGCTCTCGGAGCCACGGCACGGCCGTGGACGCCGTGGAGCCCCTGTGCCCCGTCAGGGGGGCAGGAGAGGGTGGCCAGTGCCTCACGGGCAGGCAGGAGCCCCGCACTGGGGCATCCTGAGGGATCCTGCCCGCCCCAATGGTTGCTCCCAAGCCCTGCAGTGTCACCTCCTGTGTGGTTCCCAAGAAGCATCTCTGGGGTTCACCGCCTCCCTTACCGACTGCTCTCGGGAGTGGGCTTGGGGTAGCCCTCCACCATTCCCTCCCAGACAGCGTTTGCGAGGGCGTTGCCGATGGCTGTCATGACCATGAGAAGCTCGCTAGGCCAGTCATCCAGGTCCAGGGAGCGCACACGGGACAGGTGGGTGCCCAGGTTGCGGTGGATCCCGGAGCACTCGATGCACATGAGAGCACCCAGGTTCAGGCTGGCCCAGTCGGGATCTGAGGGCAGCAGGATCAGCGGGGGAGAGTTAACAAGCTGCCCATACTCACCAGCCCGTCTCCTGCGGCCCAGACTCGTATCTGCCCAGCTCGGGGTCCCTGGAGAGGCCAGGCCCTCAGGCTGGCCCGGGAGGGGTCACAGCGTGGCAGTGGGGGCTCTGCCCCACCCCGAGGAGCAGGCCCGCTGCAGGACAGGGCAGGACAGACACACCGAGCAGGTCTCTCTGGGCTCAGAGAGGGGACGCCTGAAGCCCCCTCCCCTCTCATCCTGGGTGAGCCCCCCGCCCCGTGTGCCATCTCTTACTGGGTGCGTCGCAGTCCACGCAGAAGCTGTTCCCGCGCGCGGTGCGGACGGCCTGCATGGCCTGCGCGTCGCCCTGGCTGCCCAGCCGAGCCTGCAAAGAACCCCACAGAGCCCTTCAGTGCAGGCCAGCCCCCTACCCGCACCCTGCACCCCTCCTGCCATGCCACACCACGCTCCAGCAGGCTGGCCAGCGTGGGGGCTCTGACAACAGGGGCTGGAAGGCCAGAGGAGCAGGGGACAGCGGGCCAAAGTGGCGAGAAAGGGCAGAAATGTCCAGGGAGGGAATGAACCATGCAGGATCCAGCCACATGGGGTGCAGAGTACTCTGTGGGGCCAGAGCCAGACAGGGAAGAGGTGACAAGAAACCCAAGGGAACTGCACAGTCCCAGGGACAGGACTGAACTCCCACTGGAAGGAGAGAGATCCCACAGGATTCAGGTTGGACAGACAGGCAAGCATGGGACATGGAGGAAAGTGGCAAAATAGATGCCGGAGAAGATAGAACAGAAGCTGGCCAAGACCTCTTACCTTGTTTTTGCTGCTCTCACAGCCCTGCAGGCTGGCCAGGATCTGGCTCTCAATGGCCTGCACCCAGAGCTCCCGCTCCTCTGATGTTGAGGCTTCAAAGAGCCACGTCTGGCCCGTCAGTGACACAATAATGAACTCAAATGGCTCATCTGGTTCTGGAAGAGAAAGGTGTGCCTAACGTGGGACTGGGAAGGAGGAGGTCTGCCATGGGACAGATCCTGCCATCCGCACACGGCAGGGTTGAGGCAGCAGCAGAGCCCAGCAGGCTGGGACAGGCAAGTCCCCGTCTCCTCTTGCAGAGAAGTATGAGAGCTCTGTGCCAGCCCTGCCTCCTCCCTCCCTCTGCCCCTCACAGCTCCACTGGCTTGTGGAGCTCTCCCTGCCCTGTGTGCCACCCTCAGAGGAAGCTGCCAGCCTCTGGAGCAGTGGAATCAGCTCCTCCAGGGGGCCAGTGCCTGCAGACAGCCCCAGTGCCAGGGCTCAGTGCCCGCCTGGGATGGGCCCTGCACACGGAGTGAGTGAGGCCGGGAAGAGCAGCCTGTGCAGCGGGCTCAAGGCAGCTCCTCACCAAGGCTGACGAGGTGCTCTGCCCTGCTAACACCTGCCAGCCTGGCTCTGCCTCACACGGCCCCCCACGGGCACAGTTCACGGGGTGTCGTGTCAGCCTCACACCCAGCACCAGCATTTACCTTTTATTGCCAACTTCAGTAGTTAGTGCAGTAAATGACTTAACTAAGCGGGGCCTGAATGGAATGACTAATAAACGTTATGTCACAGCACACGCTTCAGCTCATAGCAAAATGATTTGTAATTACCTAATTAGCGTTATGCAAATAACACCCTCATCTCCATAATGTGCCTTCCCAGCTCTCTATTAAAAGCAGGGAGTCAACTGCTCAGCTCCAGAGACAGCGCGGAGGCCGAGGGGCCTCTGGCCCACATCGCGGCAGAGCTGTGCCGGCCCCAAGGCTGGCAGGGTCTGTGCACACCGGGCATGACGTGGGGAGGTGAGCAGGGGAGTCTGGAGGGGTCTGAGGGGGTGCCCCTGCTCTCCCTGACTGCTGTGCAGCACAGAAGTCTCTCACTGCAGAGGGGAGCAGCAGAAAGGCAGGCGCTGAGGAGCTGCACAGCCCACGGTCAATGGCTGCAGAGGCCCCTGGCTGTGTCCGACCAAGGGCACGGCCACCCCCCGCTGCTCTGGGGCCTCCTGGGCCCATCTGAGCCAGGCTGAATCCACGAACATCCCAGAGCACGGTGCAGCCCTGGGACCCCTCCTCAGGAGAGCCAGGTCCGTTGGGCATGATGGGAGTGCACAGCCCGTGCTCCAGGCTCGTGGTCAGCACCTGCACTGACAAGCACCAGGCCTGGAGACCACCAGGGCCCGTGAACTGGTGCAGGAGCACAAGGCTGGGTCTCCACACCATCAGAGCCTGGGGAGGATGGAATGACTCCAGCAGGAGGGCTTGTCCTTCCCAGAAGGAAGGCAAGGCTCTTTTACTCATTTCACCCTAAATCAGCCTGGCACTCCTCCTCTGGGGAAAGATGTCTGCAACTGCGTGTGTCCTGCTGGAATGAGAGGCTGAGCCCTCAGGAGGATGACAGACTGCAGGGAATGGGTAGTTAGCCACACTGCTGGACTCTCCCCTCCATGATGCACAGGTGTAACTGGCACATCCTGCTTGTCCAACACTTTCCTCCAGCTCTCAGCTGCAGGAGAGACCCCACAGACATCAAGTCCCAGCTCAAGAACAAGATTCTTGGAAAATACACAGCTGCCAGCCTGTGAATACTGGGAGAGGAAATAAGCAGGCAACAGCCAGGCTAACAGGCATTGCGTCCTTTGCTTGCTGGCAGCAGCCCCTGTGAGTGCTGCCAGAGCCCAGCACGGGCAGGGAGCCCCCAGCCTGCAGGGGAGCCAGGACTGTCCCCCACAGCCCCAGGGCTGGCGGCTGCTGGGGCTGAGCCCTGCCGGCCAGGCAGGAACGAGCAGCAGCTCCCTGGGCAGAGGGAGCACCTGCAGACAGGGCTCCTGGGGGACCCTGACATACCACAACAGGCCCTGCTCCCAAACCTCGTCCTGCCTTGGTCTGAGCCACCTGTGACTGCTGCTGCTGCTGCACTGCTGGGCCCAAGCCAGCTGCCTGCACTGGGGAAGCACTGGGTGCACTTGGAGTCCTCCTCCTGCTGCTGAGCCACTCCTGCACAGCAGGACCAGGGCATCACAGTCAGCAGGACACAGGGAGGGCTCCTGCTGAGGGCTCACACGGCTCCATCTTCCCTGTTCCTGTTTGCTGTTTGCCCAGCACCTCCCCACCATGCAGGCAGGCAGGGATCCCAGCCCCAGCCTTCCTGCCCCTGTACACTTCCAGGGAAACAAACGTCAGCCCTGCCTGCCCAGGGCTCTGGTGCGGGGGTCACTGCTGCTCCTTGAGGCAGCATGCTGGGGCTGGGGGCTCCATGTGGCTCCCACCACTCTGCTCAGGACATTCACAGCAGGGCAGGAGCTTCCCTCCTTCTGGGTGAGAGATTTCTGGGGCTCCAACCTGACTCGGACGGACTTTGCTACTGTGACAGCTGAGGGACATTCCAGAGCCCTGGGGCTGCCCAGTCCCAGCCCTGGGAGCAAGCCCAGTCCAACCAAAGCCCTGGCGCCAGCTCTGCAAGACGCAGGACCTCCGTTCCCCTCCTGCTTTGTGCCTCCTGGATTCCAGCTTCACGCCAAACAAAGGCCCTGTTGCTCTCGGAGCCCGGGAAGAGCTAACAAAGGACCACAGCTTTTCTGCTGGGCTGTGGCCAATTCCCCACCTCACAGTGCAGGACAGCACCATGGAGCTGGATCTCTGGAGGCCCCAGCACAGCATGACTATGACAGAAGAGTGTGGCACTGCAGGGTCACACCCTGCATTCACGGAGGAGGACCAGCAGAGCTGGGAAGGGAATCAAGGACTCGCAGCAGCTTCGAACGCTGTGCAGACCCACCTCCTGGGATGGCCTAGGAGCAGTGCCCGAGCTCCTCAGGGCACCCACACAAGCTGAATCAGACTCGAGCAGTTGTTTTAGGGAAAGCACTGGGTATTCTCAGCTTCTTCTGGGGAGAGGTACAGGTTTCCAATGTGGCACAGCCATTTCTGGCCGAATGAGAGGGAGGCACCAAGCAGATGACACAAACTGAAGGTTTAGACTACCTCTGCTGAAGGAGAACTGGCAGAACTCCCTCTCCTGCCCCGCACATGGGCACAAGCTCCTTCTCGGAGGCCGGAGGAGTCCCAGAGCTTGCCAGCTCCAGCCTGACAGGGATCAGACCGCAGAGGAAGCCACTCCTGCAGGAGCAGGGAGCCCTTCCCAGCTGCCTCCGATTGCGGGGCTGCCCGGGGGCAGATGGCAGAGCCCCCAGCCCCACCATGGCAGAGCCCCCAGCCCCATGATAGCAGAGCCTCCAGCCCCATGATAGCAGAGCCTCCAGCCCCACCATGGCAGAGACCCCAGTCCTGTGATAGCAGAGCCCCCAGCCCCACGATGGCACAGCCCCCAGTCCCACGATGGCACAGCCCCCAGCCCCACGATGGCAGAGCCCCCAGCCCCACCATGGCAGAGCCCCCAGCCCCGCCATGGCACAGCCCCCAGCCCCGCCATGGCAGAGCCCCCAGCCCCACCATGGCACAGCCCCCAGCCCCGCCATGGCACAGCCCCCAGCCCCGCGGCTGCCCCGGTGGGCTGGTGGGAGCCCATTACCCCAGATCCATTAGAATTAGTGGGCAGTGGAAATGAATGCGCTGCCTCTCTCTCCCTCTTGATGATTTTTTGATGATGTTTTAAAGACTGAGCTCCGTGAAGAGCTGCTGAGCAGAGTGGTGTGAGCCGGCTCTGCTAATGGGTGTTAACCCCACGACCCCCCTTCCAACACTGCCCAGGAACCAGGGCTCAGAGCAGGAGCAGGATTCGGGAGGGTACGGCGGGACAGCAGGGCATGTGGCACCCAGAGCCCAGCCAAGACCATGGGCAGGGCCTGCAGGGACAGGAGCAGCCCAGGGCAGTCACCGTCCCTCTGCCAACACCCCAGCCCTGGCGGGAAGCACCACGGGGCTGCCAAGAATGAGGAATGGAGACATCCTGTGTGAGACCAGAGGGACAGCAGGAGGGTGTAAAGTGCCCAGTGGAGCAGCACATCCCACTGACACCTGTGGGATGCCAGAGAGGAAAAGGAAGGGGAGCAGCAGTGACACAGAGCGCTGCCTTCACAGGTCGTGCCAAGCCCCCTCTCTAAGCTCTGAGTGGGGGGAAGGACAACTCTGAGCACAAGGGGTACCAGGGAGCTAAAAACACCTCAGCTTCAATACAGGGCTGGGGCAGAGCTTGGCCCTGCTCTGCAAAGGGCTCTGGCTACACCCTGCACTGGTGCCCAGCCCAGAGAGCCTCCTGTAGGGACCCTGACGTGGAGCCAGGGGAGCAGCACTTCCCAGCTCCACTCCCACAGACACCCTGCTTCTCTGTGGGGCGCACGCAGGCAGCGGGGGACAGGCTGGCCCCATGTGTCACCTGCAGGCAGCGGGGGACAGGCTGGCCCCATGTGTCACCTGCAAGCAGTGTGGGTCAGGCTGGCCCCATGTGTCACCTGCGGGCAGTGTGGGACAGGCTGGCCCCATGTGTCACCTGCGGGCAGCGGGGGACAGGCTGGCCCCATGTGTCACCTGCAGGCAGTGTGGGACAGGCTGGCCCCATGTGTCACCTGCAAATAGCGTGGGACAGGCTGGCCCCATGTGTCACCTGCAGGCAGCGGGGGACAGGCTGGCCCCATGTGTCACCTGCAGGCAGCGGGGGACAGGCTGGCCCCATGTGTCACCTGCAGGCAGCGGGGGACAGGCTGGCCCCATGTCTCGCCTGCAGGCAGTGGGGGACAGGCTGGCCCCATGTGTCACCTGCAGGCAGTGGGGGACAGGCTGGCCCCATGTGTCACCTGCGGGCAGTGGGGGACAGGCTGGCCCCATGTGTCACCCGCAGGCAGCGGGCGACAGGCTGGCCCCATGTCTCGCCTGCAGGCAGTGGGGGACAGGCTGGCCCCATGTGTCACCTGCGGGCAGTGGGGGACAGGCTGGCCCCATGTGTCACCTGCAGGCAGCGGGGGACAGGCTGGCCCCATGTGTCACCCGCAGGCAGCGGGGGACAGGCTGGCCCCACGTCTCACCCCACCCGAGATGCCCCCACACAGGCTGGGGCACCACTCTCAGAGCACAGGCTGCAACAAGGGGGCTGCTCCCCTGTCCCAGAAGCACCAGGATACAAAGCAGCTCTGTGAGGACAGAGGATGGAGCAATGTCCCTCTGGTCCCCACCAAGTGCAGCAGGACTGTGCTCCCAGCATTTGGACATGGCACAGCAATTCCCTCTCTACACAGGGCTCCCTCACACCAGCCCAAAGGCCCAGGGCTGCACTTTCCTCCCTCGTGGGAAGGGGGAGCTCAGCGCAGGGGATGGCAGGAGCGTCTCCATCCCAGCACAGCAGGCAGAGATCCCTCCGTGGCAGACAGCTTCCCAGCTGGCTCCCCCCTGAGCAGATGGGAGCAGGACAGTGCAGGACACCTTCCCTGCATCCCAGCAGGCCCACCAGAGAGGAACAGGATTCCACTCAACATCAGCAACACAGGAAGCACAGCTGGCACTGAGCCCCACTCCTGAAGCACAAGTTTCCTCTGTCACCTCTGCTCTTCACCATCTCCCAGTCACATCCAGCCTCCCCCTGCATGCCGTCCTTCTCCCACTCCCATCCCTTCTCCCACTTTGTGCTGGCACAGTAGAAGTGCCTCCAGAGATGCTGGAGAGTGGGCAGCCACACAGGGAGGAGGTGGGGGGACGCCTCCAGCATGTGGGGCACACGGCAGGACCCAGGGCAGGTCCTGTGAGACATGCAGGGAGAGCCTGGCCCGCAGCTCTCTGGCTGCCAAGCCTGTGGGAAGGGTCCTGGAGCAGGGCAGCCAGCAGCCCCTGGCCTCGGGTGCTTGTTTGCAAGCTGCGACTGTACCGTATCATTATGAGGTGTTTGGGATATCAACAAATTAGCAGGCGTCTGGGAAGAGAAGGATGCAGCACCATTCGTAAATGTCAGCTCGCTACCTCCTCATTTTGCAGATCATTAAACCCAATATTCCCAACCTGTATTAGTGCGACAGGGACAGGGACAGGCCCTGTGTGGGGACGGGCGCCAGGAGAGCGCAGCAGGAGCAGGGCTGTGCAGACCCCCAGAGCTGCTGTCCCGGCGCCCCCAGGCCCAGAGCGCCCCAGGCTGAGCTGGCAGGCACCCCCAGGGATGGCGTGGGGCTGGGGGGCAGCAGCACTGGGCACACTGAGCTGTGCCAGGGGGCGTATGGTGGGTCCCAAACGTGTGGGGAAGGACAGTGTGTCAGGAGGAGCAGGTGCTCCCAAGGGACACCAGGGGTGCCCAGGGGTGTGCAGGAGGGTCATGTGAGGGTCCAGCAGTGTCATTTCTGTGCGTGTGGCAGGGAGGATGCAATGTGGGGGGCAGTGTGTGCGCAGTGGGTGAGCCCGGGGGGTGGCAGAAGGGCCGGGGCTGTGTGCAGGCATCAGGGAGGCAGGGCACAGGAGGGAGGGCACAGACAGCGCATGGTGTGAGCACGGGCCGTGCCAGGGTCAGGGCTGTGCACGTGGGGGTCTCTCAGAGGGGTAACACGGAGCTGTGCCAGGTCCCCCGGAACCACAGACTGAAGGGGTGGGACCTGATGGACACAGGGCACCAGCTGAACCACAGGATGCCCAGCACAGGCTGCCTCCCTCCCGCCAGGGCTGCGCGGGGAGCTGCACGGTCCCTAACGAGCTGGAGTGACTCGTTAGCACTGAATTAAGAGGCTCGGGAAGGCAGCGCGGTGACACAAGCTGTGTGGGGCAGGCGGGAGCTGAGCGATGGCAGCTGGAATCCCCAGCAATCCGGTGAGCACGGCTCAGCCTCACACCCCTGCCTTGCCACCATCGGCCTCGACAGCCCCTGACAGTTGGCATTAATCACGCACATCGCCCCAACACAACTCTTTACTGGCCATCAATTTCCTGTGGGTTTTAAAACTAAAAAACAAAGACAAAACCGCGTCGTTTGGCCGCCACTGAGAAGCACATTAAGGGGCTGTCAGCTTCTCGCCATGCACCCTGCATCACTCTTTAAGCACATGAGAAGTTCATTATCCCCGGAGCTCTGGCAGCCACGGGGAGACTGGAGCAGGGAGCGTCGCAAAGGTGCCGCCCTCAGCCGTGTCTGCGGGCTCTGGGCCCTCCTGGGAGCACAACAGGGCCGGGGGCCAGGCCAGAGGAGGGCGGCTGCAGGGGGCTGTGGGTGCTCCACGGCAGGACAGGGCACTCCTGGCCACAGAGCTGGGCTGGGCTCCGATAAGAGCGGACTCTGCCGATGGTCCTTGCAGGATGACACTGCACCTACAGCAGGGGGATGAGCATCTTCGTCCCCTGACAGCCTGACACTCGTTTGCAGCCTGTGGGTGCTCCCTGACAGCCTGAGCTGCACTCCCAGCTCGGTGACATCTCCGGCAGCCCAATCCCACGCCTGCCATAGTTTGCGGATGCTCCCTGGCAGCCTGACACAGAGCTCTCTTTAACATGAGCCCATGTAAAAAAGCAACAGCTCGTTTGATTTATGATACTTCAGAACAACTAAGATTCAATTGCTCTGCACGTCCCTGGCTCTGATTACCTCCTAAATGAGATAAACTGATGGCAATTTATCCCCAGACCTCACCAACTTTCCCAGGATGCTAACCTGCGCTGCTCGTGCCTAGCTGCCGGCGTGGGGCGGGTGGAGGCAGAGGCAGGCAGCCTGAGCACGGCCCAGCCCTGCTCCCTGCACAGCCCCAGGGCTGCTCCTGCCGCAGGGACGCTGTGCCAGAGGCTGAGCCTGACACCCTGCCCGGCCCCACGCCGCTCCTGCAGGGTGCCGAGTTTTGGGGGTGTCCCTCCACAGCACTCCCCACACCAGTACAGCCACACTGATGTGAGCTAACGGTAAGCAGGGCTCCTCACTGGGCTGTCCTCACGCTCCTGCCAGGACAGTGAACCCTCCAGAGGGATGAGCACCACGAGGGGACAGCAGCGCAGCCACAGGGATGGCAGCTCTGCCACAGGGCCTGGCAGCCCGCTCCTGGCACAGCAATTTCACCATGCTGACTATGCAGAAGCAAAAACTCAAATTACCCTGATCTGAGAAAACTGCCATAACTGTTCAAAGCAGCTAAAAAAGATTCAAGGGGGTATCAGTCATACTAATGGACACCAGTCCACGACACCAACCACTGGCCATGCCCATGGTGTGGGGCAATGCTCAGCCCAGGCTTCACAGCTGGACCACTCAGACTTTGGGATGGGACCTCAGTGGAGGCTCAGCACCTCCTCGTGCTTGTTGCCAGTCTCAGCTGGGCATGCAGGACAGTGACCCATCATGGGTGGCACCTGAACACCAGTCCCAGAGTCACTCACTCCTCTGCCTTTGCCCTGGCCTGCTGGTCTTGCTGGTGAGCTGCCACACTGTCCAGAGCTGCATCAGTTCTTGGAACAGTCCCGGAGCTCAGAGCAGGACAGAGACCAACCAAGTCACTCACAAGGGCACCAGGGCAGGAGCTGTGCAGCAGGCACGTGGCAGGGGGGGATGGAAAGGATGTGTGACCCAGCTCCATAATTCATCCTGAGCACAGGGATGCACATGGTCCTCTCTTGAGGATGTCCCCCTCATGCCAAAATGGGGCACACAGCTCATTGCTGCTGGCACTGGCTAACCAAGCTGGGAAGCTCTAAGTGCAGCAACAGCGGCTGTTGCCCTGGACTCAGAGCATGGATCTGCTGGCAGGGATGCTGCCCATAGCAGCAGCTCCTGTTGATGCAGGGCAAGCTGGGAGCACAACAGAACTGACCCAGCCTCTGGAGCTCCAATTTTGCAATTGGATCAATTTTCCAATATACTGGATTCTTTTAAAAAAGCAATGTGAGTTCAGTTTGTCAACAGCTGACCAAAAGCCAGACACCCACCCTGCAGCAGCCCACGGCAGCACAGGTCTGGGAGCAGAGGTTCTGCCAGCTCTGCCCCAGCAGCACTGAGCTGGCAGGGGCTGCACCCACTCCCCTCTGCAGAAGGACACAGGGGCCTGGACAGCCTGGGCTCACACTGGAGATGTGCAGGATGAGCTGCCCCTGTGCCTGTGGGTCACGGGTGCCCCCTCAGCCCCAGAGCAGCTCAGCTGCCTGCTGCCAGCACTGTGGCACCAGCAGCACTGCAGACCACAGCCTGGGGGCTCCCCCTGCCCCCAGCACTGGTGCCAGGGGTTCTGGCAGCACGAGGATGCACAGCTGCAAGGTCTGTGCAGTGACAGAGGAATTTTGGTAATTGATACTGGTAAATGAAGTTCTGGGTTGAAAAATACCGAGGAATGCACATGGTAGGAAAAGTTACATTGCTAAAACACCTGACAGGGCTTTAAATTAACTATATCAACCTGAGACAGGGCCTGGGTAACACTTCAGGTAAGACAGACCTCTGCCCAGCTCACCACCACAGGCAAGGACCAGTGCAGGAAACCACAAAAAAACTCTGATGCCCTCATGCCCACCCCATGTCTCCACCCCCATCACTCCACCTTCCAGGGATGCTGTCAAACCAGGAAGGACAGGAAGAGTGAGCATGTGTCTGAAGAAACATCCCTATGAGATGATGGAAAACCTGGGATTGCCAAAGGGCTCCTGTCCTGGGCACACAAGAAGGGTGAGAGCCTCCAGCCTGTGCATGTGGGAGCAGAGGGCTGGGAATCCTGCCAAGCACGCCCGTGCTGTTCAAAAGGAACTCATCAAATGTTGAGACTTCAAGCAGGGGTTGGTCCGTGTTACTGCTTCATAAAAGTGTTCCCACATTCAGTTCCCTTTTCCACTAGCAAATGGCATCCCATTCTGTGTAGGTCAGGTCCCAGCCTCTGCACCTCCCACACTATCAGCTGAGCAGGGCCAGAGCTCTCTGCAAGCACTGCCACATCAGGCCTGTGCTGCTTGGCCTTTGCTGTGCTCAGCTGAGAGCCCTCACGTCCACTTCACAAACCCAGTCATCACACCAAGGTCAGCCTTGGGCCTCCTGTACAACTCCCTCAGCATTTCACTCACAGGGCAGGACACGCTCCTTCAGCACAGGCTTTCTCAGTCTCACACTGGGGGTACAAACCCACCCCCTCCTGCACTGCCCCACCACTCGTACAAGGAATGAGCCTCTCCTTTTGCCCAGCTCTGGGCTGAGAACTGCAAACCAACCTGGGCAGGGCAACAGTGGCTCTGAGGAGGCAACACACACGCAGAGCTAAGAACAAAGTGCACATACAGGCCAGGCTTCTTGCTGTCATGGCACACCAGTCTGACAGACTCAAACGATGCTGAAGGTTCCCCAGCCAACCAGCACAGAGGGGAAGCCTGTCTTAGTCTCAGACTTGTGCATTTCAGATGCAGACAACTGCAACAGCAAAAAAACCCAACAGAGCTGCCCAACTCTGCACACCATCAAAGCCATGGTTCCAAGGACAAGAACTTGAGCTGCTCTGCTAAGGGACACCTGGGCTGCTGGACTGCAGGCACACAGGTGATTTGGAGCAAGGTGCCAGGACAGCTGCAGCACCTTCAGGTACAGACTAGTATTTCCTGGATTGTTTTGCAACAACTGTCAGCTTCAAACACTTGTACTGAAACTTCCTTCCCTGTGAATTATATCTTTACTTTGGTTCACTACAGAAGCTTACTGAGTGCTGTGGGACAGGATGACCAAGAATAAAGTCAAATCTCACTTTTCCAGCAGCTATCACAGATGCAGGCTTTGGAGAACGTGGAGGCCAGGCTCACCACCACCTGGACAAATCTGGGGTCTTTTCCCAGCAGAATGCTTCCCCATGCCTTGCAGCCTCCCTGTCAAGCTCTGGGTCCCTCTTCAGCAACCACAGCCACCAGAATTTCTCAACACAAAACCCATCAGTTCTCTGAACATTGGGAAAACAATGCAAATGCCTTCAGCTGGTCTCCTGAAGCAGACCAGCTTTTCCAAAAGACCCTTGCTTGAGGCAGGTGCCCAGCACAGGTCTTCTAAATGATGAAAGTCTGACCAATTTACAAATCAATGGAATGAGGTGTTTGTGGTGGAAAGTGTCTGAGAGCACACCTTAACCATTTGGTGTACTCTCAGGTCTGCTGCTGAGCAATTGTCATTACCAGTGACTGTCTGAGCACACACAGGCACGATGGTGGCTGTGCAGGGCACAGGGGAGATGGAGGAAGGGCAGATCAGAGAGGCTGGCAGCCCTTTGCTGCCCCAGCACCTTGGGACAGTGCTCCGAGCCCCAGGTCACCACCGAGCCCCTCCCGAGGAGCACTCCAAGCCCCAGGCCCCAGGGAGCACCAGCAGAGCTGCCCCAGGCAGACCCTTCCTACCTTCTGCTGCCGCGCTGGGGCCGTCAAGCCGAGTCGTGCCCGTGCTCTTTTTCCTGCGATGCTTTTTCCTGTTGGCATGCGGTGACGGAGGCGGCTCCAGCTTTGGGCTGGCGGCGCTGGAAATGTTTGGGCTGGAGCTCAGGGAGTCGGCAGTACCGTTAGCTGGGGACACAAACAAGGCGGGTCATGCACGTGGGACAGTGGCACTCCCCTTCCAGAGACACCGAAGCGCTCTGCAGCCAGCCCTGCTACTTGGCCGGCTCGGCCCACACGGCCCCAGCAGACGGGGCAGGGCCTGCCCAGCGCCATGGCACAGGGCCTCCCCCACGCCCACTGCAGCTGAGGGCTGGCAGCTCCCCGGGCAGCCAGGCTGCACCAGCCTGCCCCGGGATCCAGGCACAGCCACCCCACGGGGGCAGCCGGGCACGGGCAGCCGCGCCCCGTGGCAGCCCGAGGGCCCAGAGGTGCCCTCCCGGGCCAGCAGGGCCCTGCCAGGGCTGGGAGGCGCTCTGGGAAGGGACAGCCCCGAGGCGCTGCGGCTCTCGGGCGGCCCCAGGGGCTCTGCAGAGCCCTGCCCTCCCAGCTCCGCTCTGCCAGGCCCGGTCACCGGGGCTGCCACACTCGGCAACCTGAGCGTGATGGGCTCCATAGGCTTCCCACACGGAGCTGAAGAAGCTGCATCCCCAGCAGCAACGCACCAAATTTATCCTCAATCATACTGTTCCTTACAATTAATAGCAGAATTAGAAACAATCAGGGAGCTGCCTAATTACTGTCAATTAGAGTGCGCTAATCAAGCTCCGATCACACACACACACGCTGCCGCTGCACTCACCATTAAATGTCAAATTTCATTAGAGACCAGCAACAAAATCAAAAGCCTGACATTCAATTTCAGCAGCACACACAGCGCAGGCTTCCAATCAGCATAAAAATGCAGACTCCGGGGAAGGCAACGAGGCGCAGGAGTCCTCGCTGCACTGTTAACCCTCTCCTAAATCCACTCCTGCCTCTCCAGTGTCCACCCAGCCCGGGGCACAGATGGCAGCTCCACGCCCAGGACCCCTGCCCCGGGCAGCCTGCCATCCCCTCTGCCACAGCCCAGGGTCCCCCAGCAAGCCTGACTCCCCGTTTCCATGTCCTGTGGCACCTGGAGCTAAGAAAGGAACCACAGCATTGCACAAGGGCAGCGGCTCCAGCACTGGGATGGCAGGGACCTGCCAAGCCTTTCCCCCACCCCAGCCCATCCTCTGCTCCCCTGGCTCATCCTGGTTTGGTCAGAATGGTTTTGGGGCTTGGTCGGTCTCGACAACCACCAGAAGTGGGGTGGAGGGAGGCACAGAGGGGCAGAGGCAGGAGCTGGCCCAGGCAGGGACCGAGGCGCAGCTGGGGTCCCCCTCACACAGCTGAGAGGCTGCAGCCTTGCAGCCCTCCCAGCTCTGGTTTCTCCTCACTGACACCACTTGGGTGTTTCTGCTGCTATTTATCCATGGGGAAATACCTCACCCTTGACAATTAAAAGTGATAAATCTAATAAAATCAGACTCCAGTTTTCTGAATATAAATTACTGATCCTGCTGCAGGACCGTGCTTAGAGCAGGTGTGAAGCACCTTCAGCTTCCAGCCATATGTCACAGGGGACCTGAACTTTCTCATGGTGCTACCATGCTACACGTGGTGCCTCCATCCTCCCCGTGCTGCCCACCTGCTCACCAGGATGCTCCCGGGGCCAAATCCCACACCTCTGGCACCCTGCCCCGCTCCAGGCTCAGTGACAGGGGCTGCACATCTCTGCACTCCCCTCCTTGGCTGCCGTGAGCCTGGCAGCTCCTGAGGGACCATCCCACGTCCCTGCTCTTACTGCCCAGCAGCCAGCGCAGAGCTGGGGACATGCAGGGCCCGTGGGTGGGCACAGGCTGGCCATGGGGTGGGGGCAGCACATGCAACACACTCCCCATGTTAGATCAGGCACTGCTCACTCTCTCCTTCCCCAGGAGGACAACTGAACCCCTCTGACCCCCCCAAGGACTCCCAGAGCCCAGCTCACCAAGGGAACCTCTCACAGGCACACCTGGGACCTCCTGGGCCCTTCTCCAAAGCAGCCAGCCTTGGGGGGCCCTGGGACCCCACAGGTGGGCTGCAGAGCTCCTGCACAAGGGACAGGCACAGGGTGTGCTGCAGCATGTTCATATGACAGCCTGGCCCCGTGCCACTGCTCCCCCAGGTACTCTCCAGGGCACAGCCAGAGCAGCCAGCCTGTCCCCAGGAGCTGGCATGGCAGCCTGCAGCCTTGCTGTGTGCCAGCACCAGCTCTGAGCACAGGAAAACTCCTCACCTGCTCTGCCAGGCAGAGTGGAAGCACAGCAGAGCCTGGCCCTGGCAGAGCTGGGGCTCAGCTGTGGGGCAGGGCAGCCTCCCTCAGCTCAGCTCCTGCATGGAGGGAGGGCTGCCTGTGCTGCTCAGCTCAGCCACGAGGGAAGCACTGCCCCAACAAATCCCCCTCCCCAAGGACACTGAGAGCCCACCTCTGCCACCTGTGGGACACAGAGCAGGGACGGGGAATGCCTGGGGCCCCCATGCTGTGCTGTGGGGACACAGAGCAAGGATGGGGAATGCCTGGGACCCCCATGCTGTGCTGTGGGGACACAGAGCAGGGATGCAGCCCTGGGAATGCCTGGGACCCCCATGCTGTGCTGTGGGCCCTCCAGAGCAGCTGGCCCCGTGCCCAGTCTGTGCAGCTCTGACAGGGTTTGGGGTCCAGCACAGGGCAGGGGCACCTGAGAGGGGATGAGCAGCCACCAGCAGGCAGGACAACAGTGAGCACTGGGATGACACCTCATCCCTCCAGGTCACTGGCAGGAGCAGCAGCACAGAATCACAGAATTGTTTGGGTGGGAAGGGACCAAAGCTCACCCAGTCCCACCATGGCAGAGACATCTCTCACTGTCCCAGGCTGCTCCCAGCCCTGTCCAACCTGGCCTTGGGCACTGCCAGGGATCCAGGGGCAGCCAGAGCTGCTCTGGGCACTCTGCTGCTTCACCACCCTCTCAATAAAACATCTCTTCCTTGTATCTAGTCTAAACTCACCCACTTTTAGTTTAAAAACATTATTCCTTTTCCTGCTACAACAGACCATGCAGATCAGCTCTCATCTGAGTCTTCAGTTTCTGTGCACAGAAGAGGAAGATTGGTCCAGGTGCTGTGAGCACGGACAGCTCCTCCATGGGCAGGAACAGAGGGACAGGGGACAGAGGGATGGGGGCATGGGCTGGCCTGTGCCACCCAGGGAAGGGCAGGGCAGGGCAACACACAGCACGGCCACAGCAGCCCCCAGCACTGCAGACAGGCTGCTGGGAGCAAGGCTGCGACCTGCCAGGCAGCTCCTGGGGCAGGAGGGCACTGGGGCAAGGAGCTGCTGTCCAGAGGGCTCATGGCACAAGGAGCTGCTGTCCAGAGGGCTCATGGCACAGAACGGATCTGTGCCAAGGCAGTGCCCTGTGCGGTGCTGCATGAGCGCACTGGAGCTGCTGCTGCTGCTGCTGAGCACGCCGGGCACGGAGCTGCTGCGGGCCGGGCCGGGCTGGGCGCTGCCTGGGGGGACCGTGCCCAGCCCAGGGACCCTGCCCAGCCCAGGGACCCTGCCCGGCCCAGGGACCCTGCCCAGCCCGGGGACCCTGCCCGGCCCAGGGACCCTGCCCAGCCCAGGGACCCTGCCTGGCCCGGGACAAGCATCGGCTGTGCCCAGCCCGGGACAAGCATCAGCCATGCCCAGGACAAGCACCAGCCGTGCCCAGGACAAGCACCAGCCGTGCCCAGCCCAGGGACCTGCACAGCCCGGGACAAGCTCCAGCCGTGCCCAGCCCGGGACAAGCACCAGCCGTGCCCGGGACAAGCACCAGCCGTGCCCAGGACAAGCATCGGCTGTGCCCAGCCCAGGACAAGCACCAGCCGTGCCCAGGACAAGCTCCAGCCGTGTCCAGCCCAGGACAAGCACCAGCCGTGCCCAGGACAAGCTCCAGCCGTGCCCAGCCCGGGACAAGCACCAGCCGTGCCCGGCCCTCCGGCGCTCCCTCCGGCCGCCCTGGCCGAGGCCGGGCCCGGCACATCCCGCTCAGCGCTGCGCCCTTCCGCTCCCCTCGCCCGCGCTGCCCCATCAGCAGTAACAGTCTGATTAATTCGCTTCCAGCAGGGAGCTGATGGGGCCAATGATGGAGCCGCTGCATCAGGCGCGCTGAAATTGATAGTTTTTCACAGTTACAAATGAGGAGCCTCCTCAGCTGCAAATGGCGCCCGCACAGTCGGACTCCGGTAATGATCATAAAGAGGCTCCTTTAAACTGCGAAAGCCCCTGGGAGCGGGCGGGGGGGCGGCTGCCGCGCTAATGAGAACTACAAGGGGCGAGCAGGCATGGAAATGGCTCCTCCACTCTTGATGTGCATTTAACTGCTTTTTTAGTGCGGCGGCAGAGCCAGGAACGAAGGAGTGATGAATGCAGCACAAAAGCATTTATTTTCCAATTCGGCAAAGTGGCTACGTTGGGAAATGTATGAATTATTTTAATTCACTCAACTGTCCTGAAACATCACTGAGAGCGAGTGAGCGTGGGGGAGGGGGTGGGCCGTGCTCGGTGTGTGCTCCAGAGACAGGAATCACTCCTGTTCCTTCAACCGCCCCGGAATCTGGGACACGGGGGTGCCAACGAGGGCAGCGATGGGGGAAAGCAGTGGCACAGACCCCAGAGCTCAGAGCAAGGTCAGAGCAGAGGGCTCGGAGCCATCCTGCTGTAGAGAGGGGTCCCTTGGCTGGAGCATCTCCAGGCCTTGCAGGACAGCCTCCTCCCTGGTGGACACTGCCAGCTGACCCTGCGGGAGGGGGACAGCCCCAGCGAGGCCCAGAGGCTGCGTCTGACACCCAGGAGCCACTCTGGGCTCACAGCCACAGGGCAGAGCTCAGCCCCGCACCGCGGCTGCAACGAGCTCCCCTCCTGCCGTGCTGAGGGGACCCGGCCAGAAGGGGCTGGGGCAGCTACTCACAGGGGTTGGGGCAGCTGCCGGGGACAGCCACGGCCTCGTTCCACTGGTCTGCGCTGGACACGGAGTAGGAGCGCTGGTGCATCCCGTCCGGCTTGGAGCTGAAACCCACCAGGTTGATGCCGCTGATGGAGCGCTCCGAGTGCAGCGACGTGCTGCTGGTCGAGTGGGGAGCACCTGCAGGAGAGACACGAGCACGGACTGACTGACGGACTGACTGCTGGAAGCACGGACAGACTGACTGACGGACTGCTGGAAGCACGGACAGACTGACTGCTGCCTGGGACTGACTGCTGCCCGGGAGCACGGACAGACTGACTGCTGCTGGAAGCACAGACAGACTGACTGCTGCCCAGGAGCACGGACAGACTGACTGCTGCCCGGGAGCATGGACAGACTGACTGACTGCTGCCCGGGAGCATGGACAGACTGACTGACTGCTGCCCAGGAGCATGGACAGACTGACTGCTGCCCAGGAGCATGGACAGACAGACTGACTGCTGCCAGGGAGCACGGACAGACTGACTGCTGCCCAGGAGCATGGACAGACTGACTGCTGCCCAGGAGCATGGACAGACTGACTGCTGCCCAGGAGCATGGACAGACAGACTGACTGCTGCCCAGGAGCATGGACAGACTGACTGCTGCCCAGGAGCATGGACAGACAGACTGCTGGAGGCACTGGAGCAGAGAGAGAAGGCAAAGCTGTCCCGTAGCTGAGGTTGCACTCCTCGGGTGGCTCCACACGAGGACAGGCTCCCCCTGGCTCCCCTCTCCCAAGGGCTGCTCGTGCCTCACCCCAAAGGTGCTGACAGCAGAGCCCAGCACACCCCACGCCCAGATGGAGCCCAGCCTAGGGGGCTGCAGGGCAGCACCCCGGGATGCACAGCTGGGGACTCTGGCACACAGCTTCTCCACAGCTGGAGCTCACAGTCACAATTTTCACCACAGCCTCTGGCCCCTGGCAAACCCAAACCCAGCCCACAACCAGCACACCCACTTTCATCTCTCAACTTCACTTGTGTGTCCCTGGCAGGAAATCCAGCCATGCTGGGGGCACTGGGAGAGAGTGTGAAATCACATGGAGGGTGAGCAGGGGAGCAGATGTCTGTAAGGTGGGGATGGCAGGTGGAAGCTCCTCCTTCCACAAGCTCAGAACTGCTGCGGCTGAGCCCAGAAACCTGAAGCCCCAAGAGAGGAGTGATTTTGGGACTAGAGACTCACAGAGGACAAGATCGCTCAGTGATGCAAACTGGGTCAAGTGTTTCTGGATTACAGGAATACCCAAAATGCCCAGAATAGCAAACAAATGGCTCTGGCAGGGAGCACACTCCCTCCCGCTCAGTCTGCAGGCAATGTGACAGAGGACAGGGGCCCGAGGGACTCCTCTGCACCTGGCCAGCACCACCCCCTCCCAGCTCCCCTCAGGCCATTCTGCTCCTGCCCTGCAGAGCCAGCGCTCTGGGAGCTCAGGCCTGAGAGAAGGGGCCCTGTCCCACCTACAGAGCTGCTTCTCCTCCTTCCCTGCCCGAGGCACAGACACTGAGCTGGGACTCTCACTGCAGCCCACCTGGCCACGGCCCAGGGCAGGGCACGAACAGCTCCAGATGCTGCACAGCCACAGCTCCAGCTCTGCAGCCATGATGAGGCTGGGCTGAGGAACCACTGGTCTGATGGGACTGCTACAGGTGAGAGCCTTCCAGGGAAGCAGAGGAACGCCTGTGGCAGCAGGTCCTCAGTGGAGCTGCTACAGCCAGGACAGCTCACCTGCCTTCAGTGGGAAACCACATTGCCTTGGCTCTCATGGATCCCAGCATGGCTGAGGTGGAAGGGAGCCCTGGCACCATCCTGCACAGCCTGGGTCAGGCAGGGCCCCCCAGAGCCAGTGGCCCTGGACTGTTTCTGATGAGTGTGGAGCATCTCTAAGCAGGGAGATGCCATAACCTCCCTGGGCAACCTGTCCCTGTGCTGTGCCACCCTCTACGAAGAGCAGAGCTCCACAAAACCCCACGTGAAGGCCCAGAGACACAAAGATATGTGTCCCAGAGCCCATACCCAAAGGTGTGTTTCTGTCCTTGTTGTTTCCATGAAAACACAACTGTTGCTATATAGATGTGCCCAAGCATAGCCAGGGCTGCCGAGTGTGTGATGGGACAGCTCAAGAGTCCAAACACCCCCTGCAAAGGCAGGTGCTGAAAGGAGGGGTGACATGGCCACCAGCCCTGCACCAGGCATGGCTGCCACCCATCGTCACCACCACCACCACCATCACCACCCCTCCCTCATCACCAGCACACCATGTACCTCCCACCCTCCTGTTCCCTGTGCTCACCCTGCACCAGGATGCCCTGTGACCCCCCTGCAGACCCCAGCTGCCCTGTGAGCCCCCTGCAGACCCCAGCTGCCAGCAGTGCTGATGGAGGGCTGGTTGGGACACAGCTCCCTGCCCCTCAGCTGCCAGGACCCTGCACCCCGAGGTGCCAGCCCTGTGAGCTGCCCCTGTGCTCCCCAGCCTGGCAGGACCCTGCACCCCGAGGTGCCAGCCCTGTGAGCTGCCCCTGTGCTCCCCAGCCTGGCAGGACCCTGCACCCCGAGGTGCCAGCCCTGTGAGCTGCCCCTGTGCTCCCCAGCCTGCCAGGACCTTGCACCCCGAGGTGCCAGCCCTGTGAGCTGCCCCGGTGCTCCCCAGCCTGGCAGGACCCTCCTTGCAGGGCCCCTCCACGCTGCCAGCCTCCAGCCTGGCTCTGCATGTTCCCCCTCCCTCCCTCCCTCCCTTGTTCAGCGCCACAGAAACACGTGTAAAACCATGACACTGACTTTGCCTCTAATTAGCCCTTAATTTACAAGACACACTCGGAAGGGTAATTAGCTGGCGCTCCGCTCCTGACTGCTGCATCCATCTCCTCTCTGCCTCCTCGTGGGAGGGAGCCTGCTGCTGCTGAGGCTGGGCTGGGCTGGGCTGGGCTGGGCTGGGCTGGGATGGGCTGGGATGGGATGGATGGGATGGGATGGGATGGGATGGGGTGGATGGGATGGGATGGGATGGGATGGGATGGGATGGATGGGATGGGATGGGATGGGATGGGATGGGATGGATGGGATGGGATGGGATGGGATGGGATGGGATGGGATGGGATGGGATGGATGGGGTGGGATGGATGGGGTGGGATGGATGGGATGGGATGGGATGGATGGGATGGGATGGGATGGGATGGGATGGGATGGGATGGGATGGGATGGGATGGGATGGGATGGATGGGATGGGATGGGATGGGATGGGATGGGATGGGATGGGATGGGATGGGATGGATGGGATGGGATGGATGGGATGGGATGCTCAGAGCTCAGACAGCCCCAAGTGCCCCCAGCCCTGGTTATGGCCACAGCCATGGAGCAGAGGAAGGTGAAGAAGGGAGAGCAGAACCAGAGGGCCTGGGAGAAGCTCCTCCTGCAGAGGGGAAAGTCCTGCAGGGCCCTGGGCAGTGCAGAGGTGACCCCTGCTCCCTCACCCAGCCAGGCCAGGAGCTCCAGCCCACCAGGACATGCCCTTCCATCACACTTCTGAGGAGCAGCACAGGCTGCCACGGATGCCAGGGCTCCATTTGGAAAGAAGAGCAGCCTCCATCAGCCTGTGCAGCCCCTCCAAGCTCCCTGCAGCTCCCTGCAGCTGCCTGGAGTCACCCAGCCGTGGGGGAACTCCCTCCCAGCCCAGCCGTGCTCGCTCACAGACCTGCACTGTGCAGCTCCTGCTTCTCCCAGGGAGCTGCTGGGTGCTCCCAGCAAGGCCAGAGCTCTCAGCAATTGCATCCCTTTGGCAGGGACACCCTGGCAGTGCTGGGTATGCTCCCTGCCCATGGGGTAGGTGACAGGGGACACGCAAACCCTGCCTGCCTCTGGGTCAGTGCCTGCAGAACTGAACCCCCAAACTGCTGCCAGCTCCCCAAGTCCCTCTCCCAGCCAGTTTCCTCGAGCCCCCCAGAAGAGCCTCACAGGGCTCCTGCTGCCTTTTCAGTACAGCCCAGCTGCCAACACGGCACTGGATGGAAAATGACCTAAAACCAGAATGTCCTTCTCCCAGGCACGACGTGTGGCAGCCCAGATGCTCTGGGGAAACACCTGCACCAGAGAAAACTGGGAGTTCCTCATTAGGCTGTGGCTGCCCAGGAAACAGGATAAAGGGGAGTCAGCCAAAAGTGCACCACCAGTCAGGAAGGAGAGAATTTGCAGAGTCACTTGAGGATCTTTTTAGGATCTCTTTAATATTTTCAAGAGCAATTTGGCAAATAAAACACAGGGTCTGGTGAAATTCCATGGTGACATTATGCTGGATGCTGCTACCAGGCCCTTACTTACAGTGTGGAGGAAACCAATTTTGGCAGAGGGAAGGAGCTGTGCTGAATTTTTAAGAGGCAGCAGCAGAGAGCCCTGTGGGCAGAGGGCACAGAACTGTCAGTGTTGGCTCAGGGTGGTCACGGAGGGGCTGCAGGATGGGTGAGGCCGCCCTGGCACGGAGCAAACCCTGAGTTCTCAGGCACTGCCCAGGCCAACAGCACAGGGCAGGTTAATGCTATTACCTGCTGCCAACGGTGCCCAAGGAGCCAGCAGTCACTCTGCCCCTCAGCACTGGTTGCCAACATGTCATCATTTACTCCAAACACAAACCAGGATTACCATGAGTCACCTCAGTGCACTGGCTCCCCCGGGCCTGGCTGGAGCCTGCAGCTGAGCAGGGCTCAGAGCCCCCCAAAAGCTGCAGCAGCTCAGGCCCTGAGCAGGGCTGGACACAACCTCCCCTCCCCGAAACCAGCAGCTCCTTGAAGGGAGGGAGAGCCAGGGCAGAGCTGCCTGCCTGGGAAACCTCTGGTGGGACATAACTCACCCCTGCCAGGGAGCCAGCAGCTGAAGGTGGTGACCCTGGAGCCCCTGTGGCTGCTGCTCCCAGAGCCCCTGTGCCCCAGGGCCAGCCCAGAGCCAGGAGCCTCTGTCAGGCTGGGTTTCCAAATGCAGCACTGTGCTGTCACCTGGGCATGATGGGTCCTTCCTCCTCAACAGCTTCCAAGAGCCCCAGCACAGCCAGGAGCCCAGGATGCAGACGTGGCATTGAAAGGCATCAGCCCTGGGCTCTCCTGGGAGCTGGCCCCATGCTGAGCACCCACACAGCTGCCAGGCGTGGGGGCACGTCCTGGGGTGACAGACAGACAGACAGACAGACAGACACACAGGTGTTCCTCCCAGCCCTGCCAACACTGAAAGTCTGTGTGGATCCACTGATCCCATCAGGGACTGAGGATTCCCAGCCCGCCCCGTGGCAGGGCCATCAGGGTCTGCCAGCTTGCACACAGCAGGAGCCACTGCCTGCCCTGGGCCTCACAGATGCTCTGACACGGGCATCTCCCTCCTCTCTCAGGGCTGCCCTTGCACAGCACGGTTCTGGACATCTGCACATGCTAAGGGACAAGTGACACCCCAGCCCCTGACTCGTGTGGGCACAAACCAGCAGGACAGGAAACTCTGCAAGGTGCCAGCGTGTGTGGGACAGCTGAGAGCCCGGGCTGGCCGTGCCAGCAGCATGGGGAGGGCTGGCTGTGACACCCCCGTGCCCCAGGATGAGCCAAGGCTCCCCCAGCCAACACACCAAGCCACCTCTGGTTCACAGGGTGACAGCCCCCGTGCAGCCCCACAGGGCCCAGCACACTGGGAAGGCTGGCAATGGGCACCGCAGTGCCACTGCCCCCAAATGCCACACTGAGAGCACTGGGAGTGCCAGCCCGGGCACTGCCCAGCTCCCCGTCTGCCCCATGCCCACCCAGGGGCAGCTCCGTGCCAGGGACAGGCAGCTCCTGGAGCAGCAGTGGCACACCTGGAGCAGGGAGCAGCCCGAGGAGCCCCGGGCTCTGCTCACAGCCACACCACAGGTCTGCCCCTGGCACTCCTGCCCGAGCAGTGATGGATCCCCCAGAAAATCTGAGCCTGACTTGAATGCTGCTGGTGCCAGGGAGATCACAGGGGTGCTGGGGCAGTGGTTCCAGTGGTTAATTGCCTTCACTGCTGAAATCTGGGCCTCATTTCTGGCCTGAGCTGTGCTCCTTCTGCCACTGTCACTGCATCCTGGTACATTTTATCTGATAAAGAGCTCTCTCACCAAATTTCTGTTCCAATACAGGTATTTACAGGCAGTGTTGAAATTACCTTTTAACCTGTTCTCTGGTAAGTTAAATATATTGAGCTCATCGAACCTTCCCACAAGGTGATTCTGAGAGCAGTTCCTGGTTTTTACAGCCTTTGCTGTCCATCATTTTTAGTCTCATCCTGTGGACATTATCATAAATCCATTAACCTGAGCTCTGTGGAAGTCCTCTCCACCCCAAAACTCACTGTTACCATCCACACCTTGACCACATCTTCTACAATTCCTGAATTAAATAATTCAGCCTTGCTGATTCCAACATGTCCACATCTCCTACCTGCTGTTTAATTTGCTGCCTAATTACAGCTGGAATATGAAGAATTCATCATTCTGTGCTGAGATACATCATCTTGCCTCTTCCCAAACACCAGTACAAGTGCTCACTGAACACTTTGCTTTTTTTCCTTATTAACCATTCTATTATTCCCACACAGTAATGAAAGAATGCTGGGGTTAGGATTCATTAGTTCCTAACACACTTGAAAAAAGCCCTTTCACTGGCATCCCCTCGTGCAGCCATGGCACTGCAGGCTCCTGTGCCAGCCAAGGTGGGCTGGGAAAGGAGCTCCTGGGACTGGACCCATCACTTTTATTTGTATGTTCCAGACTTGGTGAGAGAGGTGAGCAGTGACTGCTCTTGTGGCCCTCAGCCTGAACGAGTGCCACAGGGTGACACTGCCACCTGAGGAGTGCCCCACCCAGCACCGGGCAGAGATGAGCCCTTGGCAGGGAATGGTGGTGAAGGAGAGCAAGACAGAGAGTGCCAGGGAGGACAGGGGAGCTGCCCTGGGCTCAGCACCTGCAGCAGGAGCTGAGGCACAGGAGCTGAGTGTTTGCCAAGCACAGCAGCTGTGACAGTGATGAAAGAGAGGTTTCTCTGGGAGAAGGGGCCAGAAGTGAAGTGCCAGCCTAGTGCAGATGTCCCCAAAATGGGGCAGGCAGTGCTGGTGTCCCCATCAGCTGGGACACCCCTGTCCCCACAGAGAACGAGATGGGGGTGGTCCCCAGCAGCTGTGCTGTGCTCTCAGTTCACCAGTGGCTGTTGCCAAGCCCCTCATCACCAGCACTTGTCAGGGCTGCTTCACTTCCTCCCTCACGGGGTGGCACCGAGCGTGCCTGGGGCAGGGCAAGGCTGCCCGAGAGCCCAGGGCAAAGGGTGGCACAGCCTTGGTGTGGCTGCAGCCAGAGCAGCTGGAGCCCCTGCCATGACCCAGGAGGGTCCCTCTGAGGGCTGCTCACAATTCATCACTGCTGCAGGGGCTGTGCCAGGAGCGCTGGCACGGGCACCTCCAGCACAGCTCCAGCTGGCTGTGCCAGCCACAGCCTCCTCCTGCTGCAGCTTCCAGCTCCTGCTCTGCCCTTACCCACTCCTGGATCATGTGGCTGGGGATTTTATCCCTCTTCAGACACACACAGAGACAGCTGCACAAACCACAGCAGCACCAGCAGCCAGCTCCTTCCCCCTGCTCCTGCCCCTCCTCACTCCTGGGACAGAGAACAAACAGTTCACAACTCTCTCCACCAAGACTGACATATTTTTAAACAGTTCAACCTTCCTTTTAACTTTCTGGTATCTGGTAAAATATTCTTTAAAAACTCCTAATTATGCTTCACTTTTTATTTCCCTGTTTAAATTTCTTCTCCCAAAAGATCTGGCACGTAATTGCTTCCAGCTTGGTGAAATTGGCTCAGACACATTTGTGTGTGCATGTGTCTGTGCATGTGTTCAATACTCTATTTGTGATGTGGATGTTACTCTGCCTGAACACCAGCACAGCACAGCCAAGTCACCTTTACCCAGGCACGACTGAGTTGAGTTTGGTGACTGGCTGCAGTGAGGGTACCAGGGTGTTCTCCCTGGGACCTGCTCTGCTTTTGGAACCAGCACTCACAAAGTCCAGGGAAGCTTTAGTGCAACTTCATAAGGTCCCTTAGTGACTCTGCTACATTGACAGCATTCACTCTCCAGCATGTTACAAAGGATTATCCTGGAGAAGCAAGGGGCTGGAAGGAGCAGCAGAAGCAGATGAAGGGAGCAGGGCCTGTGTTCCAGATCACTCTCCTGCTCTGTGACTGCGAGCAGAGGTGTCCTTACAGTCCCTGCAGGAACCTGAACGACAGGCTGCAGGAAATGTGCAAACAGCACTGTCCAACACAGCCCAGCACAGCCCCAGAGCCCTGTGGTGGCAGTGGGACAGGGACAGGCTGCACTGGCAGGGGCCCCTGTCTGTGTGCATGGAGCAGGAACCTGCTCTGAGACAGAGCTGCAGGGGGGAGGCAGCAGAGCCAGAACCCTGTGGGCCTGCAGAGGAGTGTGGGGCTGGAGCAGCCCTGCAGTGGCCAAAGAACAGCCCCTGCTTCTGCCCCAGTGCAGCTGGGAAAGGCCTCTGGGGAGGCTGGGATTGCTGCACTGTCCTGCACAACTCCTGCTTCTAGAGCCACTCACTCTCACAAGGCTTCATCCACCCCTGCCTGCTTTGTCCACAGGGGCTGCTTGGGGTGCAGCAGCAGCTCCAGGGGCTGGAGCAAGCCCTGCTCTGTCTGGGGCTGCTGTCCCACTGCTCTGGGACAGCTCCTGCCAGCAGCACAGAGCAGGGCCCATCACTGTGCCCTGTGTGCTGATGGCACAGGGACTGACTGCTGGAGCTGCTGCCAGCCCCAGGGCTGAGCTGGGGCTGTGTGACAGCACACACAGTGGCCTGTGACACTCCCTGGCCCCTCTCCCTCCTGCAGCACAGGGCTGGCCTGCATGGATGGGAAAGCCTGGTTTGCTGGAGGAGGCTCCCAGCCCAGCTTGGACAGCACTGGCCACCCCTCCAGCCCAGCCCTCCTGGCAGCACCAGGCAAGCACTTGACACTGAGATTTTCACAGGTGGCCACTAATTACACCCTTGTAGCTTTTCCAGATGCCCCATGCAAGGAACCTGAGCCACATGTTCCAGAATTCAGGATGCTGAGAGCTCCAGCTGCAGCCCCCAGGCCTGGCTATCTGCCCTGTGCCCACCTGGCTGCCCCGTGCCCACCTGGCTGCCCCAGACACCGTGGCCAGCCCTGGGCAGGCTCTGATCACCGTGGCACTCTGCTGCCTTGTGCTGCTCCCTCCCTGCTCCTCTCCTTCCTTTCTCCAAGGCCTTTCCCCTGCTCAGCCCTGCACTGCACAGCTCCTCAGTGATCTGGTAAGGAATAAGTGTATCAACTCCCCGTAATTATCTCTAATTAGGGTTAGTGATTACACCGCTGGGTGGGGGAAAATCAGTCTCTGCCTTCCCACAGGGGAGGGCAGGTAGAGCTGGGCTGTGCAGGGGAAGCAGCAGCAGCTCCCTGGAGCTCTGATCCCCCATGGCCTGTCCCTCCTGCTCAGCCCTGCCTGCTGGATGTGAGGGGAGCAGGATGTGAGCCTGGCCCTGCAGCCTGTGTCCAGCACCAGAACCAGGCACCAAGGACTGCTGCTCCTGTCCTGCCTCCTGCCATCCCACCCTCCTCTTCCCACAGAGTCCTGACAATTTCCAGCTTCTGCTCAACGCAAAACTTTAAACCAGCAGCTCAGGCCTCACATTTGGATTCATCCTCCACCTTCAGACATGCAGATAAACATTCCTAAGAGGTTACTGTATGACTGTAATGGTGAATGTATAATATTTATAATATACATATGAATTTGCAGTATTTTATACATGATTCATGATGCAAAATATTAATTACAGATAAATTTTAGTAAATCTCTCATCTCAGCTTCATCTTCAGACTACAAACAACCCTTTAACATATTATTGGGAAGGGCAGAAGTCCCACACTGGGGAGCAGACAGACCCTCACCCTCTTCCCTTCAGCTCAGCATCCCCATGTGTGAGTTACAGAGCCCCAGCCTGGTTTGGGTCAGGGGGGACCCCAAAGATCATCCCCCTGCAGCCCCTGGCTGAGCACAGTGATGGACACTGGGCTGTCACAGTCACTGCACAGACAGCCAGGGGACACAGCTGCAGGGAGGGAGGGAGGGAGGGGAGCCCCACGGCTGGAGGGAGAACACAGGACACAGGACACAGGACATGGAACAGAGAACACAGAACACAGGACACAGGACATGGAACAGAGAACACAGAACACAGGACACAGAGCATAGGACACAGGACACAGAGCACAGAACACAGAGCACAGAGCACAGGCCACAGAGCACAGGACACAGAGCACAGAGCACAGAGCACAGAGCACAGGACATGGAACAGAGAACACAGAACACAGGACACAGGACACAGAGCACAGGACACAGAACACAGGACACAGGACACAGGACACAGAGCACAGGACACAGAGCACAGAGAACAGAGCACAGAGCACAGAGCACAGGACACAGAGCACAGAGCACAGAGCACAGAGAACAGAGCACAGAGCACAGAGCACAGGACACAGAGCACAGAGCACAGGACACAGAGCACAGGACACAGAGCACAGGACACAGAGCACAGAGCACAGGACACAGAGCACAGGACACAGGACACAGAGCACAGAGCACAGGACACAGGACACAGAGCACAGAGCACAGGACACAGGACACAGAGCACAGAGCACAGGACACAGAGCACAGGACACAGGACACAGAGCACAGAGCACAGAGCACAGAACACAGAGCACAGAGCACAGGACACAGAGCACAGAGCACAGAGCACAGAGCACAGGACACAGAGCACAGAGCACAGAGCACAGAGCACAGAGCACAGGACACAGAGCACAGAGCACAGGACACAGAGCACAGGACACAGAGCACAGGACACAGAGCACAGAGCACAGAGCACAGGACACAGAGCACAGGACACAGAGCACAGAGCACAGAGCACAGGACACAGGACACAGAGCACAGGACACAGAGCACAGAGCACAGAGCACAGAGCACAGGACACAGAGCACAGAGCACAGAGCACAGAGCACAGAGCACAGGACACAGAGCACAGAGCACAGGACACAGAGCACAGGACACAGAGCACAGAGCACAGAGCACAGGACACAGAGCACAGAGCACAGAGCACAGAGCACAGGACACAGAGCACAGAGCACAGGCCACAGGACACAGAGCACAGAGCACAGAGCACAGGACACAGAGCACAGAGCACAGGACACAGAGCACAGAGCACAGAGCACAGGACACAGAGCACAGAGCACAGAGCACAGGACACAGAGCACAGGACACAGAGCACAGAGCACAGAGCACAGGACACAGAGCACAGAGCACAGGACACAGGACACAGAGCACAGAGCACAGGACACAGAGCACAGGACACAGAGCACAGGCCACAGAGCACAGAGCACAGGACACAGAGCACAGAGCACAGAGCACAGGACACAGAGCACAGGACACAGAGCACAGGCCACAGGACACAGAGCACAGAGCACAGAGCACAGGACACAGAGCACAGAACACAGAGCACAGGACACAGAGCACAGGACACAGAGCACAGGACACAGAGCACAGGACACAGGACACAGAGCACAGGACACAGGACACAGGACACAGAGCACAGAGCACAGAGCACAGAGCACAGAGCACAGAGCACAGGACACAGAGCACAGAGCACAGAGCACAGGACACAGAGCACAGAGCACAGAGCACAGAGCACAGAGCACAGGACACAGAGCACAGAGCACAGAGCACAGAGCACAGAACACAGAGCACAGAGCACAGAACACAGAGCACAGAGCACAGAGCACAGAACACAGAGCACAGGACGCAGAGCACAGAGCACAGAACACAGAGCACAGGACACAGGACACAGAGCACAGGACACAGAGCACAGGACACAGGACACAGAGCACAGAGCACAGGACACAGAGCACAGAGCACAGGACACAGGACACAGAGCACAGAGCACAGAACACAGAGCACAGAGCACAGAGCACAGAACACAGGCCACAGGCGGCGGCCCTGGAGCACTCGTGTGCACGGAGCAGAGCAGCTGTGGGACTGTGGCAGTCCCAGGGACACCAGAGTCCATCCAGCCCTCCCTGCCAGGTGTGGAGCACAGCTGGAACTTGGGATGCTCCTGGGCACAGGGCAGGGTGACCCCGGCTGCTGGTGGGAGGGGAAGCAAAACCAACTTTGTTCAGAAGTCAGAGCTGAGCTTTCCCTCCCGAGTGCCCATTTCCACTCTTCTGTAGGAGATTAATGACCCTGCTCTGACCTGAAGAATCTGTTGTGCAGCCACAAGCAGGAGAAAGGCAGGAGAGGATCCAGCAGCCTCCTGTCTGCCATGACCTGCACCACCCTGCTCTCACTGCTCTTCTTCCCTCAATGTCATTGTCCCCCACGGCGAGCAGCGGTGTGCCAGGGAAACAGGTTTTCCCTTTTCTTTGTTAATTCTTCCCTCATTACATTTGAAATTCCACAATCAGTGTGCACTGTAATTGTCGAATTTGATGCTAATGATTAATGAATTAAACATGGATCCATCAATTAGTCCTCGGAGAATAATTCTGCATAAAGCAGCGGATAATGTAATTACAGTAACAAAGATAATGAGATGTTAACATCGACGGAGCCCGACGTGACATGATCACAGCAGGCTCAGCAACCCCGGCCTGGGGGAGCCAATCCCTCACTCTGCAGAGGAAGAGCACGGGGGGCACGGGGCTGGCGGGGGGGCCGTGCCAGCGCGGCGCCGCCTGGCACTGCCCGCGGCCCGGCACCCGCCCGGGGGCACCGCGGAGCTGCCAGGCCAGCCGGGACCCAGGGAGCGCCCCGAGCTGCGGGGGACCCGCACCACGCCCTGCCAGCCCGGCCCTGGCAGGGGCTGAGGCCCGCACAGAGGCCCGGGCACGGGCACGCTGCCAGCTCCGTGCACCCACAGCTCCCTGCGCAGCCTGGGCTGGGTGCAGGCACTCAGACCTCGGCCCAGGCCCAGGGACCCTCCTCTCCTCAGAGCAAACTGCAGCGTCGGCCGAGCCCTGCATCCCGAGCAGCGTGGGAAAGCTCTCCCTGGAGGAGATGCAGCAGAGATGCCGCAGGAGCAGCAGGAGGAAGGGGACTCGCACTGGCACTGGCCCCAGCACACGTGCCAGACCACGCAGGCTGTTCCTCGGGCTGGAGGGACCTGACCAGCAGCAGTGCCCACCCAAACCCTGCAGAGCTCCAGCTCCCAGTGCCGAGTCTGACTGGCCTGTCCTGCTGAGCCTGCCCAGCGCTGAGGGCACAGCTGCCACCTGCCCTCTGGCACCGCATGCCACGGGACACTCACCGTCCTCAGCAAGCTGGAGAATCCCCTCTGACCCCCAGAGTGGAGCAGAACTTTCCCCTTCAGCCTGCTCCCTTCATCCTGCTGCTCTGGCTCCCCCACGATTGTTTCCTTCACCTCATCTCTGTGTGCTGCTGGAAACATCTCCAGCTGCTGCCTGCAACACAGCCACGTCTGCACTGCTGCAGCCTCTGACTGCACTTCTGTTCACTTCCCTCTCCACTCTGCACTGCTGCAGCCTCTCACTGCACTTCTGTTCACTTCCCACTCCAGGCAGGCTTCCGGGTGCTCAGCTCCCACAGCCCCTGCCACCCCCGAGCTGCAGAGCCAGCTGCTGTGCCCACTGTGCCCTGTGCATGGCTGTGCCCATGCCTGGCTGTGCCCGTGCATGGCTGTGCCCGTGCATGGCTGTGCCCGTGTATGGCTGTGCCCTGTGCATGGCTGTGCCCTGTGCATGGCTGTGCCCATGCATGGCTGTGCCCATGCATGGCTGTGCCCTGTGCATGGCTGTGCCCATGCATGGCTGTGCCCGTGCATGGCTGTGCCCTGTGCATGGCTGTGCCCATGTCACCTCCACTGTCACAGGTGTCACAGACCATGCCCTCCCTGCCCAGCTGCCCTGTGCCAGCACTGCAGCAGGTCCCTACAGAGCTCTGTGAGGAAGAACCCTGGCCCAGCTGGGCTCAGGCTCCCGTGCTGACTGAGGCTGTCCCTTGTGCCACCTCTCTGCCCCTCACTCCAGTCCCTTGCCATGCCAGCTGCACTGTGGCACGGGCTGCCCTCGTCCCTCGAGCCAGGAATGGGATGCAGCACAGACAAGGCCGGGTGAGGCTGAGGAAGCAGAGCAAGGATGCACCTGGGGCTGTGAGGGACAGGGCAGGAGCACAGACACTCCAGCAGAACAGGAGCAGCAGGGATTTGGAGGGACACCTCTAGTGAACACCTGCCTGCAGGCCACAGCACCTGTGAGCTCTGGAGATCTCTCATCCCCTTCCTGCCCTACCACAGGGTGCCACCCCCTGCCATTGGCAAGGACACCTTCTGTGCTGCTCCAAGACCTGTCCAAACTGGCCCTGGACACTTCCAGCAATGGGGCAGCCACAGCTCCTCTGGCCAACCAGTGCCAGGACCTCACTGCCCTCACATGGAAGAACTTCCTAATATCCACTTTGAACCTCCCCTCCTTCAGTATAACATCATTCCCCCTGTCCCATCACTCCAGGCCCTTGTCCAAGCTCCCTCTCCAGCTTCAGGCACTGGAAGGGCTCCAAGGTCTGCCCTGGTTAACACCTCCAGCTCTCTCAGCCCACCTCTGTAGGAGAGGGCTCCAGCCCTTGGAGCATCTCCATGGCCTCCTCTGGACAACGAGAACTCATCCAGCCCAAAATAAAACCAAGCTAACCACAGTAAAGTTTCCTTCTTGAATGGTTTAAATACGGGGGCACAGAGTCCCCACTGGTTTCACAAACACAATTCCCTTCCCATTCCAGCTGTATTTAGCTGGAAGCTGTCTGTGCCTGCTCTGGAGTTATTCTGAATCCTCACCAGAGCACTGCACTCTTGCATTTCATCCACATACAGGCCAAGGTGAGACTTCATTTTTTTCCTCTTCTCCCCTCTATGTCCTTGGTCTTTCCTCACCCCAGGTAAGGACAGAGCAGTGGACATCACCCAGCAAAGTCACTCACCTCTGCAGAGTTCAGGTGACAGAGGAACCACAGACACTGCTCTGACCTCTAACCACTGCCCACCTGGCTTTGCCAGACTCCTGGGCCAAGACAGCAAATCCCTCCTGTCTCCAAAGTTTGTGTCCTCTGAAGATTAACCTGTGACTGACAAAGGACTGCAAACTTTGAAGAGTTTCTTCCCCAGTTCCCAAAATATGTGTCAGATGAGAGACGCCCAGTGGATCCAGTAACAGCCTCATCCACAGTCCCAAAGGTGGCAGAACTCTGAGGTCACTGCTAATTTGAAGCCAGGCAGATTCTCCTCAACCCTAAATCCAGCCCTGGGCATTGCACAGGGGTAAGAGCATATCACCTCAGAGAGTCTGTGTCCCATCAGGGCCCTTGGTGACTGCATCCACTGCTACTGGCCTTGGAGGCATCAGAGAGAGATTAAAACATTCCTCAGAACAGCCTTTACTGATTGTGTACCAGACAAAAAGCATTTCTGACACTGCAGGCACGGCCTGAGCCCTGCATGGACACACTGAGGGTGTAAAGCTGCTGTGCTGAGCCCTGCATGGACACACTGAGGGTGTAAAGCTGCTGTGCTGAGCCCTGCATGGACACACTGAGGGTGCAAAGCTGCTGTGCTGGTGCTCAGCCCTGCATGGACACACTGAGGGTGTAAAGCTGCTGTGCTGGTGCTCAGCCCTGCATGGACACACTGAGGGTGTAAAGCTGCTGTGCTCAGCCCTGCATGGACACACTGAGGGTGTAAAGCTGCTGTGCTCAGCCCTGCATGGACACAGCTGCTCTGGGCAGCCCAGAGCACTGCTCTGCTCCAGGGCCAGGACACAGAGCCAGCAGGGATCCCAGAGCCTCAGACCCTGCATGGCAGTGACCACTGTACCACAGGGTCCCACCCTGCACACACGCCCAGCAGCCCCCCAGGCTGGACCAAAGCACAGCTCCTGAAGAGAGAACTGTCCAGTTGTAAAGGCTCAGGCAGTGCTGAGTCCAACTGCTCTCCAGACAAACCAGCCCAGCATTCCCTTCCCCCTGCCAGGAACCTGCATCTCCTGCCCCATGTCCCTGCTCTAGCTCTGAGCCTGCCCCAGCCCCGTGGCCCAGACTGCAGGGACACTCACACCACGCTGCTCCTGCCAGGAGCAGGGACCCAGGTACAGGGGCATCCCAGGGACATCCCAGGGACATCCCAGGGACATCCCAGCCTGCTCCTGACAGGGATGGTCAGCAGGGATCAGCAATCATCCCAGAGACATCCCAGGTACATCCCAGCCTGCTCCTGAGAGGGATGGCCAGCAGGGATCAGCAATCCAGGATCATCCCAGCCTGCTCCTGAGAGGGATGGCCAGCAGGGATCAGCAATCCAGGATCATCCCAGAGACATCCCAGGGACATCCCATCCTGCTCCTGAGCCCAGCAGGACTGAGGGCACTGCTGAAGGAGGACAGGGTGCTAAGTGAGCAGCTGGTTTGACATCAGCAGGAGCTCCTCTGTGGTCTGAGTCCTTCCCCCAGCTCTGGTGCCTCAGACAGGCCCCTGTGACAGGCAGGCACAGAAGTGTCCCTGTCCAGAAGCAGGAGCTGTCCCCTGCTGGGGAATGCTGAGTGTGGGGGGTGGTGAGAGTGTCAGTGTGCAGAGGAGAGCCAAGGCAAGAACAGGCAGAGCTGCACAGCCCCAGCCAGAACTGACAGTTTATCCACACATGACTTCTGCCATGTCAAGAACAGAGTTTGGGTTTGGAGGGCTCACGATGCCCTCCCTGGCACCATGAGAGCAGTGGTGTTACTGTGCCCCATTCCCTGCCCATGTCCCTGTGGGGTGATGCCAAGGACTCCAGCAGCTCCTGCCCCTCAGCCCAGCTGCAGTCCACCTCCCCTCAGCCCCAGGGCACTCTGAAGCACTGTGCTGACAGCACCTGACCATGGGGCACAGCCAGGGCACGAGCAGGAATGAACCAGATGGGGATGTGCCACCCAAGCTCACCCCGAGTGCTGGATTTGGGGGGATTTCTGTGATCAGCAGCACCACCAGCACTCCCTCAGCATCCCAAACAGAGCCTTCTCCATCACCTGTGCACCACACTGTGCCAGCAGCCAGCTGGGAAGAAGGCAGGTGCGAGCTGCCCACCCTGGCAAGGACAGCAGCCCCAAGGATGCAGTGAAGGCTCAGGGAAATGAGGGCAGGATGGTCCCAGGCTCAACAGTTGCCCCTGGCAGGTGAGAACCTCCTGTGGCAGCAGCAATGAGGAGCATGGCAGGAACTCTGTGAGAGGAGGAGTGTGACAGGAGCTCTGTGAGAGGCCAGAGGGGCAGCCAGCTCCAGTCCCAGCTCACCACACCCCGGGGCAACTCTTCAGGGAGCACACAGAGGGATGATCCCAAACCAGATCTTCACCATTTCTCCAGGGAAAGGTAAGGAGGAGAGAGGGTCCCAAAACCAGAAACAAACACAACTTGTCAGGAGCCAGGAGCCTCGGGATTTCCTTTGGTTTAGGGAGCAGCAGCTTCCAGCACGTGTAGCAGCTCACCAGCCCCAACACTGTCCTCAGGGTGAGGAAATTCCTCAGGGGCTCACACTGCCAGTTAAACCCTCTGATGTTCTTCTGTCCTGGACACCAACCAGCACAAAACCCTACCAGGATTACCTCTTACCTGTAAAATCCTGTCAGGGTTACCCAGGGAGCTCACCTGGGGCCTGCCCAGCAATGCCAACACCCACCCAAGGGCCTGCCCGGGGCTGGTGAAAGGTGACACTCCAGAAGGGCCCCGTCACCAGCCCAGCAAAGCCAAGGGCTGCTGGGCACCGCGGAGGGACAGCTGCTGCCCCGTGCCCCCCACCAGCTCCTACCTGTGCCAGCTGCCAGCTGGGAGCTGCTCCTGTCCTTGGGCAGCCCGTTGGCCTTGGGGCTGGCGCCGGGCGCGGCCGTGGCGCGGGGCAGCCGCTTGCCCGGCACCTTCACCGTGGTCCGCAGCAGGTCGATCTCCTTGCCGTGCACGTTCTGCATGTAGTCCTGCAGGGGGACAGGGGGGACATCAGCCCTGCCCCAGCCACACAGCACAGCCCCACCCCGGGCCAGCACCCAGCCCTGCTGGGAAAGCACGGCTGGGGCTCAGAGACCAGGCAGAGCCAACGGGCACAGAGCGGGCAGCACCCCCTCCTCACCATCCCCTGGTCAACCTCAGCACTCAGCTGCAACAGCATGGGATAGGATACATGATATAATAGAATAGAATAGAATAGAATAGAATAGAATAGAATAGAATAGAATAGAATAGAATAGAATTACAGCATAAGCAATAGCATACCTAAAAATTCCCTCTCAGGTCACAGCTGGGGTAAGAGAAACCCAAAACAACAGAATTCAGGTAACTCCCTTGCTCATTCACCTGCAGAGCTTCCTGTTATTCAAAACCTGGTGCTTCATTATACAGCCAAAAGCCCACGAGCAGGCTGTAGCTATCACTCTGCCCTGTTTTCCAAGAGCATCTCAGCTTTCAGCCAGAACAAGGGTGCAGCCTCCCAGTCTCTCCTGAGCGTTGTGTCCCTTCCTGTGCCTCCCACCCTCCCTGCTCCTGGGGTCCTGTGGTTCCTCCCCAGCCCTCTCTGACGAGGCCAGCTCCTCCTCGGGCTTGTGCCCCCAGAAGGGGGAGACCCAGCCAATGTCACAGGGGAACTGTTGGTCAGATCCTGGGGGAGCAGGGACCAGCTCTGGAGCTCAAGGCTCTGGGAGGAGCAGGGAGCAGGGGACCACATCCCTGGGCTCCTCTGCTGCCATCAGGAGCCACAGCTGTCCAGGGAGAGCTTGGGGCTGCTGTGGGCTGCTTGGGTTTACTCCAGTTCACAAGGAGGTCACCCAAAAGATTAACTCAGAGATGGTCCCCGTCTGCTTCCACAGCCAAGAAGATAAACACAAGAACAAGCTCAGTTTAAGAGCAACAATCCTCCCATCCTGGGCCCCAAAGCAGGTGACAGGGGCTGCACAGGCCCTGCTCTGTGCTTTCAGGTAGCTATTTGCAAGGGCCACGTCTCCCCAGAGACCTTCACACCTTGGTGTGAACCCCTCCCTTCCCACTGCCCCCCTGCAGCCATCCTGCCCCAGAGCACCCCGGGCATGGGGCAGCACAGCCCCACACTCCTGACCCCATCCTGTCCCAGAGCACCCCGGGCATGGGGCAGCACAGCCCCACACTCCTGCCCCCCATCCTGCCCCAGAGCACCCCAAACCCAGGCAGCACAGCCCCAGACCCCCATCCTGCCCCACAGCACCCCAAACCCGGGCAGCACAGCCCCACTCTCCTGACCCCCATCCTGCCCCACAGCACCCCAAATCCGGGCAGCACAGCCCCACTCTCCTGACCCCCATCCTGCCCCACAGCACCCCAAACCCGGGGCAGCACAGCCCCACACTCCTGCCCCACAGCACCCCAAACCCGGGCAGCACAGCCCCACAGCACCCCAAACCCGGGCAGCACAGCCCCACGCCCCTGGGCAGCCTGGCCCCAAACCCGGGCACTCCCCAGCCACAGCCGGGTGACTGGCACAGCCCTGGCACCGGCTGGGCGCGGAGCTGGTGCCAGGCCTGGGCAGGACCCTCCGAGGGCTGCAGGATTTTCCCTCACTCAGCACAAGTGCCGCGGTCGCCGGCTGCCTGCCGGAGCGAGCGGTCACTGCGCTCGCCTTTATTACCCACCATAAAACTGCAATTTCTTCCCAAGCCTCCTCGCTAATTACCCAGCCAGTTCTCTCATTTCATTTTATTACTGGAATTAACAACGAGTTCAAAGCGTGGAAAGCTATTAAGATGTGTGATTAAGCCACATTCAATTAGTTTCTACAAACAATTTAATTGATGTTGCAGATAGAATTAACAGAAGGTGATTGTGTGAATGGCTCCACTGGCTGCAAAATGGGAGCTGCTTGCCTGGCTCTGAGCAGCGCGGCCGGCGAGCCTGGGCTCAGCCCCGCACCTTCCCAGCAGCACAACTCTCTCCCAGGCTCTGGGGAACTGATGGGAAACTGCCCCAGGCTCTCCACACAGCTCCTTCTTCTCCTTTCACTGAACACACTCACAGGAAGGTAGAGCACAGACACACCAAGGAAAGCCCTGCTGGCCCAGGGACCAGGCCCCCAGCACTGCTGCCTCCACTCCAGGCCTCCTGCTTGTCCCTGGAGCCACCAATGCTCCCGTGCACAGGCAGAGGTGGCACCTCAGGGCAGGAACCCACCACGGCCCCACGGCTCCCAGCCATGAGTCCAGGCTGGTGGTCAAGGCAGATTTGCTTCCATCAGGAAAGCAATTCCAGGGCCAGCTCACCAGCACGTGCTTTGCAAACCTGTGACTGAAAACCCAGAGTTTACACCTGACTCCTGCTGAGGAAGCTTTCGGGTCGGGCTGGAGGTACCATGATCCAGATCCAGAAACAGGCTGAGGGATGAACTCCCAAGAGCAGATGAAGAGCTCCACCAGGAAGCTTTGGCTGGTAAAATCAGCACTGCCAGAGCCAGGCCCTGACCTCCACCCAGTGGGGCACGGACACACCTGGCCAGATGTGCACTGGTGGAGAAGTAAATTAGGGCTGCTGATCTCTGAGGTCCTGACACCCACCCCAAGAGGGACAGGGAGAGAAGGTAACAGAGATGGAGGAGAAGACACACCAGGAACTGCCCTGACTCATGCCAAGGAACAGCCACTGGGAACACAGAAAGAGCACAAAAATGCTCTGGGGCACTGAGCATCCTGATGGACAGGGAACACTCTCTTCCTGCAAGGCTCAGTCTGCTCCCAGGGACCCCCCTGCTGCCTCCAGAATCCCACCATCCCCAAGCACACAGCAGCACAGGCAGGGAAGAAGCTGGGCCTTCCCATCAATGGCAAAACTGGATGCTGCACGTCCCCCTGGCTGACACTCTGGGTTTGCTCTGCCCCACAGCTCCCCACCCCATGGGATGTGCTGCTGCCCCTCTGCAGGGGTTGAGGAGCACGTGCCCACCCCTGGAGCACAGCTCTGCTCCATCCCCAACGTGCTCTGCTCGTGCCATCCTGTGAAGGCCATGGGGGCTTTGCCTCGGGCCACAGGTGCAAATCCATCCCAGCACCTCCAGACTGCCTCTGGAGGATGGGGGGAGCAGATGCAATGGGACACCCTTCTCCTGCTCTGGGCTAACTCTGCCCCTTCCAAGCAGGCTGTGCAGCAGTGCCAGGGGCAAAGGGAGGCTTGGGGATCACACTGCCAGAACTGCAGTGGGCAGTGGGGCACCGTGGTGGGTGCCAGGGTCCTACCCCCAGCTCCTGGGCAGGCGATGCCACAGGGCAGCACACAGGGCAGCACCCCAGCCTTGTGGCAGGCTGGGCAGCCCAGGCCCTGTGCCCACGGGTAACCCAGCCTCGCTGTAGGTAAACACACCCAGCAATCCAAGTCCTATCTCAGGGGCAAGGTTCAGAGCTCCTCCTGGAAGCAGGCAGGACAGGCCAGCTGGCATCACCCTCAGCAACGGGCTGAGGATCACCAGTGGCACCAGCTGGAAGCAAACCAGATTTTTTCCCAGGGCAACGCAGTAATGAAATGAAACACTGAAGTGCGGGATGGAAAGCAAGTGGCATCAATCTCGATCACCCCCTGAGGAAGGAATGGTGAAAAAAGGAGAGAAACCTGGTGTGTGGCAGCAGCAGCATCTGAGAGTAGCTCAACAATAGCCCAGAAATTGCTCTCCCTCCAGAGCTGATGGTAATAGCAAGGCAATTTCCACGGTGGAAATGTGGTAAGCCCATACACAGGGGTGCACAGGTGAGCACACACACAGAGGTGGCAGCAGCAGCCACTCCCTCCTGGCTTGGTGATCTGAAGACTAAAAACTGGGGTTACAAAGAACTGCAGAGTACATCACAGTATGGGGATTGAGGGCTCTGAGAAACAGCTCCAATGAATCAGAGAAAGGAAATGCAATGGTTGGGTCTCCAGTGCAGTGACAGGAGGATCCAGGGGCTCTGGAGCTGGATAACTGAGCAAGGCGAACCCTGGAGTGATGGTGCAGGGTGAGCAATGAGGAGAAACACTCTGAGGCTTGGGACACTCCAATCCCCCACATCTGAGGAGATCAGGGACACGCTGAGGGCCTGGAAATGTTCACAAGAGCTGCAGCACCTTGTTCTTCTGGTAGCCCCCTAAAGCACCGTGTGCCCCCCATCCGTCTGTCTGTCCTGAGGCAGCACACCCTCGGCAGAGGTGCTGGGCCTGTGTCACAGGTGTGTCTGCCCCTGGCTGCTGCTGCAGCAGCACTCTGAGCTCGGAGGGAGGGGGAAGAAGCCATTAGCCCCACAGCAGGGAGGTGACAGAGATGGATGGGGCAGCAGCTGCGCCTGGGCCGAGCAGGACCAGCCAGCTCTGGGGGCAGTGGGGCTCTGCACAGACACCCCCTCCCTCCCCAATACCCACAGCCAGCCCAGGAGCATCCCTGCACAGACACCCTCTCCCTCCCCAATACCCACAGCCAGCCAGGAACATCCCTGCACAGACACCCCCTCCCTCCCCAATACCCACAGCCAGCCCAGGAGCATCCCTGCACAGACACTCCCCCCCCAATACCCACAGCCAGCCCAGGAACATCCCTGCACAGACACTCCCTCCCCAATACCCACAGCCAGCCCAGGAACATCCCTGCACAGACACTCCCTCCCCAATACCCACAGCCAGCCCAGGAGCATCCCTGCACAGACACTCCCCCCCCAATACCCACAGCCAGCCCAGGAACATCCCTGCACAGACACCCCCTCCCTCCCCAATACCCACAGCCAGCCCAGGAGCATCCCTGCACAGACACCCCCTCCCCAATACCCACAGCCAGCCCAGGAGCATCCCTGCACGCCCCATGGCACCAGCACACACAGCTGCAAGCAGCTCTCTGCCCGCTCCTCGCCCGGCTGCAGGGCAGTGCAAACAGCACACAAGGGCACTCCCAGTGTAACAGGGCACGCCTCCCCCAGCCTGGCACCCAGCAGCCCGCAGGGGAGAGGCTCCTCCCGGCCCTGCTGAAAGCCAGGTCTGCTGAAAATGCTGCCTGGGAGTGGCCAACAGCGAGCTGCTGCACAGGGCAGAGCCCAGAACGCCCGTGTGCCACCCAGCTGTGCCCCAGCCCCTCTGCACGGACACTGCCCTGTGCCACCCTGCTCCTCCACTCAGCCCAGTACTCACGTGCAGGCTGGGGTGGTAGGTGAGGACCCCGTTGTCACACAGTGTCACGTACTTCTTCTTCCACTCCTTATTGAGGGACTTGCCACTGCGTTTGAGGAGAATGCCCTGAAAGAGAGGAGCCAGAGTCTCAGGTGGTGTTTGATCCAGGCCCCTAATGCTCCACTGCAGCCCTGCCCCTTGCAGACTGGTGTTTGACAAGAAACAACGAGCAGGCTCAAGGAAACATCCTCTGGGTCGGCTTTCCCACATTCCCTGGGCTGCACTCTCTCCTTTCCAGCCCCCAGCCCCACAGACAGCCCCTCCTCTCAGGGGTAAGGGTCTCCACATGTCAGTGCCAACGTTCAGGTCCTCTGAGGGACCCATCACATCCTCTGGAGCTCCAAACCACTCTCTCTCCCCCTGTGAAGGGCAGTGCCCATACAGGGCAGGAGCCAGCCTCCCCACCACAGACACAGACTGCTCCCAGACCCTCTCCACCACCCAAAGTGCAGAGGGGTGGTCAAGGCAGGGAAAGCTGGGGACAGGCAGGGGCCGATTCAGAAACAGCACTCCAAATACAGGTTTCCCAAGGGATGCACATTTTCTTGCCTGCTTGTGATTCTGAGAGCTGCCAAAGGGATGGACACATCCCAGAGGGAGTGCAGGTCCTGGTGACAGTCAGGTCATCCCCTCTTCCCAGCAGGATTTTACCTGGGACCCACCCTGCTGTCACTGGCACCACACTCCCAGGTGTGCCAGGAAATGATGGCACCCAGACAACCCAGACCTGACTCCATTGATCTGAGCCAAAGCCCACAGCACAACCCTCATCCTGCTCTCCCCACTCGTTTCTGCCTCCCCAGGAAATCCACCTGCAGCAGCAGTTCCTCGTGTAGCAGGTAAGGACAGAGGTGCAGAGGGAGGAGGAGGCTGGGCAGACAGCAGCTGCAAGGCTCTGGAGCAGGGAGAGCACACCAAGCACTCTGTCAGCAGGGAGGGAAGCACAGCATGGGGGACAGAAGCAGGAACGAGTAACAAAGTCTGGGAAAAGCTGGCTCTACCAACTGTCAGGCCTGGCCCTCTGGAAGTGCTGTCTGGACAGACACCCAGACTGCCTGCCCCTAACTTGGCAGAAATGTGGGCCCTGGGCCAGCCCCTCTCAAAACCCTGGGCAGAAGTCTCAGCCCTGCCAGCCCTGGCATACTTGGGGGCCCTGTCCCAGTGCCTGGAGACCGAGCTGCTGCTCCTGCAGGGTGCAAAGGCCCAGCACAAACTGGAGGGGGACAGCACTGCCAGACAGGAGCGTGAAATCAGCAATGAATGGTGCACAACAGGCAGAGCCCCTGAGGAGAGGAGAGGAGAGGAGAGGAGAGGAGAGGAGAGGAGAGGAGAGGAGAGGAGAGGAGAGGAGAGGAGAGGAGAGGAGAGGAGAGGAGAGGAGAGGAGAGGAGAGGAGAGGAGAGGAGAGGAGAGGAGAGGAGAGGAGAGGAGAGGAGAGGAGAGGAGAGGAGAGGAGAGGAGAGGAGAGGAGAGGAGAGGAGAGGAGAGGAGAGGAGCCAATGCCAGCTGGTGCAAACAGGACATCAGAGGAGCCTGGCTCTCCCTTGGGTAAAACACACTCTCTGATGGCAGGAGTGACTGTGCTGACAAGTGTTTTTAGCTTTCTGTCAGGACTTTAGCTGAGCAAGAACCCTCCTCAACACCAGTTGTACAAAACCCATGGAGCCAGCCATGAGTGCAATGGGAACTAGTCAAGAGCAAGGTCTCAAAACACACCCATGTCTGAGAACAAGCATGGTTATGGTTATAAATGGCAAACCTGTGCCCAACAGGGCTTACAGAGGTCCAGCCAACCTGCATCTGAGTCAGACTAGCTCCTCAATGTCTCGCCCAAATGAACTCCAAGAAAACACAAAACCAGAAAACCCAAAGGCAATGATGGAACTGCATGGTGAGAACCAGTGCAGGTCCTGGTCCTCAGCCCCAGCTGCCTCCTGTCACGGGGCACACCGAGCTGCTGGGCACAGCGGGCACAGCACTGCCTAGGGCAGGTGGCAGGAGCCTGCCAGGGGCTGCCAGGGCTGGCCCTGCACAGGGCTGGGGGAGCTGCCCACCTGTGAGCTCTGGGGCTGGAGGGGCCCTCTCTGAGCAGCTCCAGGGCCCAGAGGAAGGCACCTTGGGAAAGGCACCTTGGTGTGGCAGCACTTGCTGGGTCAGGCAGGGCACACGGTGCCCATGGGTGGTACTGCCACAGCAGGGCAGAGCTGCTGCAGTGCTGGGAGCTCACCTCACCCTCCCTCCCTCCCTGCACAGGCTCAGCTGCACCACGGCACCCCAGACTGTTCACAAAACCTGCCCTGATGGGCACACACTGCTCCTCCCAGCTGAGATGGGATCCTGATGTGCCTGCACCTCCCAGCTGAGACAGCAGCCATGCCATGCCATGCCATGCCATGCCATGCCATGCCATGCCATGGGCAGGACAGCTGCCTGGGCGCTGTGTGCCATCCCCCCACACACAGCCAGCAGCACCCGTGCTCCCTCTGGTTCTGGGCCCACCCAAAACTGTCCTCTCTGACACCACAGCTGGGCCACACATTTCCCACACAGTGTATGAAAATGATTGCTCCCCCTCCCACACAAAGCCAGTTCAACATCCACCAGCTCACCCAGCAAAATGGTGAATTCAGAACATTTGTTTGTTTGGTATCTTTCAAACAAATCTGCTCCAGACTGGGCTGAAGTTACAGATCCAACTCAAAGTCCCTTCTGAGTGTGACAATTCCCTCTGGACACAGTGATCTCTTCTGGGCATGAAGATCCCTCCTGGGCAAGTAATGATCCCTCCTGGGCATGACAATCCCCCTTCTGGCCCTAAACCCAGCTCCTGGGTATGATGATCCCCCTTCTGGCCCTAAACCCAGCTCCTGGATATGATGATCCCCCTTCTGGCCCTAAACCCAGCTCCTGGGTATGATGATCCCCCTTCTGGCCCCAGCTCCACAGTCTGACCCTGTCCCTATAGCATCCTGCAGTTCCTCTCCTCTCCTCTCCTCTCCTCTCCTCTCCTCTCCTCTCCTCTCCTCTCCTCTCCTCTCCTCTCCTCGACTCCAGCCTGATGCCCCTGATGCCACAAACACCCCTGCAGCCCTGCCAGGCTGCCAGCAGAGAACAGCTGGGCTGCCCTCGGTCAGCCCCACACCTGCAGCCTGGCCAACTGAAGCACAGCCAAGGTGGGAGCTGAAAGGAGGGCCTGGCACTACAGCCCCTTTGTGCAGGCAGGGGGAACAGAGCTCCAGAGGGGGAACAGAGCTCCAGAGGGGAAACAGAGCTCCAGAAGGGGAACAGAGCTCCAGAAGGGGGAACAGAGCTCCAGAAGGGGAACAGAGCTCCAGAAGGGGGAACAGAGCTCCAGAGGGGGAACAGAGCTCCAGAGGGGGAACAGAGCTCCAGAAATGGAACAGAGCTCCAGAGGGGGAACAGCCCAGGCTGCTGCCCACGAGCCTCCCGGGCAGGCTGCTCTGCCCCAGAGCCCTGTGCCAGCACACACGGGTGCTCCCCAAGTCCCTGGGCACCTCGGGGAGGATCCCAGGCAGGATGTCCCCAGGTCCCCTCCCCTGTCACACACACAGGGAGGGGAGCTGGTGCTGTTCCCCTCCTGGTGCTGCTCAGGCTGTGCCGGGCCGGGCCGGGCTGGGCTGGGCTGGTGCTCACGAACAGCAGCAGCAGCAGCAGCAGCAATATGCAGTGTAATGAAGCAGGGAGTGGTGATGGCCCCCAGAGGACTCGTTTACTCCACAAATCTCCCTTCCACTCACTTTTTGCTAAGAATTTTAACACCAAACTTAATTGTGAAGTCGCGTATTGATTGGAAAATGCAAATGGCAATTTAAATGTAATCTAAGCTCCCAGCATGATCCCAGCTCCCAGGGAGGAGGAGCCGCCCGCCCTGGGCCCTGCAGGAGCGCACGGCCCGGGCAGAGCCAGGCCAGGGCCCGGGGAGCCTGGGGCTGCCAGCACGCCCCACGCAGCCCTCCCCAGGGGCTGGGACATGTGCAGTGGGGGCTCAGTGCTGCTAACCGACAGCTGAGGGAGCTTCCTGTCCCGGCCTCAGTAACCCACTGCTCTGAGCCAAGTGTCCAGCCACGGGGGAGCCCTGCAGCACCATCAGCAAAGCGACACCGGCACACAGAGCTGCATCCCTGGCACACAGCAGCCCTGGCAGAGGCACCAGCTGCAGGAGGGTGCGTGGGTGCCGTTCAGGTGTGGGGGGCCCCGACACCCACAGTCCCACCTGTCCCCTTGGGGAGCTCCATCTTTTCCAGATGTGCCTAAGGGAGACAGATCAGGTCACCCAGAGGCGCTGTGCTGCAGAGGGCAGGGACGAGTGACAAGCAAGCACCCTGTGGCAGTGACACACACCCCTCCTCTGCCAGGGCTCCCGGGGCTTCTCCTCCTGCAGCTCCCAGCCGTGCCTCCTGCTCCTGGCTCCACGCAAACCCCAGACCCCACTGTGTGCTGTCAGTGCCCCCCAGTGCTTGCTCTGTGCTCACAGAGAGCAGGAGGGATCGTGGATCACAGTGACTGCAGCCCTGGGTGAGCCTGCTGCCCCCAGCACCCGCTGTCCCCAGCACCCGCTGCCCCCAGCACCCGCTGCCCCCAGCACCCGCTGCCCCCAGCGCCCGCTGCCCCCAGCACCCGCTGCCCCCAGCGCCCGCTGCCCCCAGCGCCCGCTGCCCCCAGCACCCGCTGCCCCCAGCACCCGCTGCCCCCAGCACCTGCTGCCCCCAGCACCTGCTGCCCCCAGCCCTGGGCTGGCAGTGCCCAGCCTCCCCTCCCAGCTGCCCCCAGCCCTGGGCTGGCAGTGCCCAGCCTCCTCTCCCAGCTGCCCCCAGCCCTGGGCTGGCAGTGCCCAGCCTCCTCTCCCAGCTGCCCCCAGCCCTGGGCTGGCACTGCCCAGCCTCCCCTCCCAGCTGCTCTCAAGTGACCTGCCAGCAGCCCCAGCACCAAACGTGCCAGCCCAGCGGTGCCCATGCCCAGGGAAGCCAGCGCTGGCCACAAAGCCAGGCAGCAGACTGTGCCCATGTGCCACCCACAGCCCAAACCCGACAGCTTCTCTGCTCTGCTCTGCTCTCAGGGCTGGGCAGGACCCACGAGCAGTGTAAGAGCAAAAGCAGCCAAAGGCCCCACGGTGCCACTGGTTCTGAGACAGCGAGCACTGACACCTCCATCACCTTCCAGAGGGGGCAGCTCCATACCAGAGACCAGAGCAACCATGCCCTGTCCTGAATCTGTGATACAGAGCTGCACCTCCCGAGTCTTTGCTCCTCTCCCTGCTGGTGGTGCCAAGCCACTCCCTGTGTGCAGGGCCACGGCAGCAATGTGCCAAACTGCAGTGCTAACCCCACAATGGACCTCTGGCAGGCCCTTCCCCACCAGCCACACGTTGGTATCTGCTGGAACAAGCTGGTGTGCACCTGGCAAACACCATTTCCCCCATGTATGTTCCTGTAAAAACATGCCAGGATCTCTGTGGAACCACCTCTAGCAACTCTGGCTAGAAAAGGTGCCAGTCCTGAGCCCAGCATGGGCCTGGATCTCCCATGGGAACTCTGCTCCAGGCTCTCCTTGTGAGCTGCAGCTGCTGCAGTGAACTGCTTCCTCTGCTTATTCTGAACCAGGCAGAGGTTTGGCATCTCCTCCTCCTTGCAAAGCCCAGACAGGATGTACAGAGGTTGTGTTTGCAGAGCTGGGGCTCTGTTGGTCCCACAGGAACACCATGGAATGCCTTAATCCCACTAAGCCAACACAGCCTCCAGCAGACCAGGCAAGGCCAGGCCCTGTCAGCAGCACGGAGACACAGGAGCAGGTGAAGAATCATCCTGCAGGTGAAGAATCATCCAGCAGGTAAAGAATCATCCTGCAGGTGAAGAATCATCCTGCCCTGCCGAGTGGATCCTGGAAAAAGGAACCCAGAGGTCCAGGCACAGGGGCTGTCAGGTAGGACCAGCCCTCGGCAGGCAGCAGCAGGACCTGGGGAACCAAGCCAGGTCTCACTGAGGGCTCCAGCTGCTCTACCTGACCACAGAACAGCCACGACCACTTCCCCTGCTGCCCAGGGAGGGCTGACCCCCAACCAGAGCCTGTGGGCACCACCACTGCAATCAACAATGACCCACTGCAAACCAACAACAACCCACTGCAATCAACAATGACCCACTGCAATCAACAACCCAGCTTAAACAATGACCCACTGCACACCAACAATGACCCACTGCAATCAACAATGACCCACTGCAATCAACAATGACCCACTGCAAACCAACAACAACCCACTGCAATCAACAATGACCCACTGCAATCAACAATGACCCACTGCCCACCAACAATGACCCACTGCAATCAACAATGACCCACTGCAATCAACAACCCAGCTTAAACAATGACCCACTGCACACCAACAATGACCCACTGCAATCAACAATGACCCACTGCACACCAACAATGACCCACTGCAAACCAACAACAACCCAGCTCAAACAATGACCCCTGCAATCAACAATGACCCACTGCAATCAACAATGACCCACTGCAATCAACAATGACCCACTGCACACCAAGGACACACCACCAACAATGACCCACTGCAAACCAACAATGACCCACTGCCCACCAAGGACACACCACAAATAGTGACCCACCACGAACAGAGACCCAGTGCATGCCCAGAGGCTCTGTGCTGCAGAGAGCAGGGCATGGCCAGCACTCACTGCCTCTTGCTGCTGGGGCAGTGCCAAACCTGGGCACCTCAGGGGCAGAGCCCCCATGTGTGGGATCCCACAGCCTCCAGCCTGGCTCCAGAGCCAACCCTCCCAGGGCTGCCCTCCCAACACCAGCCTCCTGTCAGCACAGCCCCGTGCCTGGGGCACCCACAGCCCTGCACAAACCTGCCCCAGGATCACTCCACGGCAGGGAAGGGCAGGAGCTCTGGCAGCTCCAGCACTGAGCAGGGTCTCTCCTGTGACCCACCACCCCCTCCCCAGCTAGCCTGGCTGCACTGAGTCCTTCCCCATGGAATCTCAGCCTGGAATCCTACCAGGCAGCCAGAACCTGCTGGGGATGGAGACTCTACTCTGCTGCCTCATGTCCCAGCACTCCTGCAATGCAGGGACACAACTGGCCCTGTGCAGCTCAGCACTGGGGGCCCATGGGGCACAGAGGGTAAATGGATCCACAACAGGGGCACAACATGCAAGGCAGGGGCACAACCAGGCACTGCCCAATCAGTGTTTCCTGTAATGCAAGGAAATCCTGACTCAAACACCATCCAGGCAATCCACAGCACCTGGCTCGCTTGGACATCACCCACCACTGCTTGCCAGGGATGGACACAGGGCTAGGCAACACTCTGGGCTGGATCCAGGCAGCTCAAGCTTCCCTGGAGCCAAGAGGCAGGAGCAGAATGCACTGCTGCTGCAGGAAGCAGGGCCTCCCTTGGGCTGCCAGCGGCTCACGGTGTGGGCACTCTGCTCACAGCTCTGACAGGAGCCAGGGAGGAGAGGAAATCCCTCCCTGTCCTGCCAGGAGCAGGAGCAGAGTGGAAAGGAACAGGGGAGAAGAGCAGCAGAGAGGAGCAGAGAGAGGAGCAGAGAGAGGAGCAGAGAGAGGCTGCGGCAGAGGCTGCAGCGGGCGTGGGGCATGGATGCCATCTGCTGGAACTGCTCTGCAGCCGCTGCTGCAGCCTGGGAGTGCCTGCCACAGCCTGGGAGTGCCTGCCACAGCCTGGGAGTGCCCTGCCACAGCCTGGGAGTGCCCTGCCACAGCCTGGGAGTGCCCTGCCACAGCCCCAGCAGTGCCCTGCTACAGCCCCAGCAGTGCCCTGCCACAGCCCCAGCACTGCCCTGCCACAGCCCCCAGATCCCTGCTGCACACCCACCCAGCCATGGCACAGGGCCCAGACCCCTGCTGCATGCCCACCCAGCCATGGCACAGCCCCCAGAGCCCCGCTGCATGCCCACCCAGCCATGGCACAGGGCACCCCAGCACTATGCTGTCCCCCGCACCGGTGGGCGTGCAGCCCCTGGGCAGGGGTCGCAGGCAGCCCCCCAGGCTCCCTGGAGCCGGCTGGGGCAGCAGGGGAAGGGGAACACGCACCTGCTTCATGGGGATGGCGCGCCCGCTGCCGATGCTGTCCGCCTTGCACTCCGGAACCTTCTTGTCGCGCTCCGGGTCCGCGCCCTTGCGGGACTGCAAGAGAAGAGACACGGGCGCGTCAGAGCGGGCACGGGGGGCGCGCCGCGGCCCCCTGTCCCCCGGAGCTCCGGGCCAGAGCGCTCCGCTCTCCCCCAGGCCAGCTCTCCCAGCACCCGGCCCCTCTAGGGACACTGGGGCCGCTCCGGCCCGGCCCCCGGCACGCTGTCCTCTCCCCCCGTGCAAGCAGGGCTGTCCTCCTCCTCCTCTGGCACAGCGGGGCTGCGTGGGCCCCCCTCCCGTGGGGCACACAGGACATGGCGACAGACAGAAATGGCATGGGATGCGGGTGGAGCATGGATGGAAGCAGGAGGGGGTCAGGCAGTGAAGGAACTCACACCTCTACTAATCCAACAGATTTATTCTGGTAACACACTTGCACCATACAAAGTAGCACAGGTCACCGGGCAGATACCAGCCCCTTACAAAAGAGCATGGACAATAAATATCTACCACACGTCTAGAGCGGCGAGAGCGGGACCCACCAGCGCCCGAGGGCCGCGGGGAGAGCAAACTCTGATAAATACAATATGAAATTTACAGTCTGTTGAGCAGAACTCATTCAAAGTGCTTAGGACAGAGGGAAATACCGAGTCATACATGGCATGGAGCACAACCAATACATTCAGAATCACAACAATGGCAGGAGGCAGCGGCAGCGTCTCTCTGGAGCGTCCTACACACCCCCTCGGTCCAGGAGGGCCCCGTGTGCTTTGGATCAGAAAGGGATACGAGCCCCGCGCGCCTGGCACACCGATTCACCAGAGTTTGGGCCCAGAACCAAACAAAGAGATCGAAAGAGAAGGAAACTAAAGAGACACAGATGGCCGCTCGGCTGCGAGGAGAAGAGGAGAAGGAGCAGGAGTCCATGCAGGCTGCAGAGGTGCAGGAGGGAAGGAGGAGCGGAGCGCTAGCGGCAGGCGCTGCAGCGGCTCCCGCAGGCAGCAGCAAAGCGTCTTTGGGCCCGTCCAGCTCCGTGCGCGGCTGTCGCCCGGTCCCGGTGTGTCTGCAGGTCTTCCCATCCCAGGAGGGTCGTCCGCCCGGCATCCCCGAGAACGGGCAGTGCCTAGACAGCATCCGGCAGGCCCAGAAATGTCCCAGCTTAAAGTGCAGGCGCAGGCCGTCTCAGCGCTTCCTAGACTTTACATTGGGGGGATTTAAAAGGCTCCTGCGTGTCTCCGAGGGGGGGACCCATGCTGGCTGGAGGGCGGGCGAGCCTCTAATCTTAGATCAATCCCAGTGCCCATCCCTTATCCGGCCCTGGAGAGGCAATGAAAAGTGAGAGAATTTGTACAGAGGTGCCGTGTGTAACCACCTGGATCTTCTAATTTGGAAGGAGTTGGAAAGGCCTTTTTGTTGATGAAAAGTTGGAAACAGTGGCACATATCTGCAAATATCGAAAGAATAAAGAGTTTGGCAAGTTATACTCAGAACACGGACACGAGTCTGTCAGTGATGGGTGCCAGCAGACAGCACGGACAGGCCACGGAGTGGGCGCCGGCGGCAGCAGCAGTCGGGGCTGGGGCGGGGGCAGGAGTGCGCGGGTGGGCGCAGAGTCTGTCTCCACCTGGAGCTCTGGGGCACGCAGACCCCCGGGGGGAATGCGATCCACTGGGGAGAGGGAGGGGAGCAGGAGAGGAGCCAGAGCAGGAGAGAGGAGGAGGAGAGTAGAAGAAGAGAGGAGGAGGAGGAGAAGAGAGAGGAGGAGGAGGAAGAGAAGGAGGAGAGCGGGGAGGAGGGGGAGGAAAGGGGAAGGAGGAGAGGATAAGAGGAGTCAGGCATAGCTCAGGACTGGGGCTGCAGCAGCTCCCAGCGCTGGGCCGAGCACTGCACCCCGGAAAGGCCTGTGCCCACCTGGGGACCCTGTAAGGACCAAGGCTGCTGGCTACCCCTGCGCTGCCTGCCTGGGGAAAGCTAGCGGCAGAAAACAGCCTGCCTGCCCTCTCCTTCCCTTCCCGCCCCTCCTGGGCCTGCCCCACTGCGGGACGTGTCGGGAGCTGCTGCTGCTGCCACGACCAGATGGGTGAAGACGTCAACGTGAGCCATGGATGTGCACCAGCACAGAGCAAGCAGGTGAGGTGAGCCCGGCAGGGAGGTGAGCGCGGCGCAGAGCAAGCGTGAGCCGGGTGAGCGAGCGGAGAGCCCCGCGGCGCGCGGGGTGACTCCACAGCGAACAAGAACAAGCGGAAGCAGCAAGGCACCCTCCTCCTCCTCCTCCTCCTCCTCCTCCTCCTCCTCCCGCAGCGAGCCCCCCCCGGGAGCGAGCACGGCGCTCCGAGAGCGTGAAGGCGGCCGGCGGCGAGTCCAGGGGCGTCGGGCAGCGTGGCTGGGCCGTGGCACAGCGAGAGCGCCCGCGGGCGGCAGCAAGCACAGCGGGAGGGTGGCACGGCCGGGCGGGCACCCACCAGCCTGCGGGCAGGGGAGCGGGGCCCGGGCACCGCGCAGCCACCGGCATTCCAGAGGGCACAGCAGGGACAGCCATGCGTGGGAGCGGGACCTGCCGCGAGCGAGGGGCCGCGTGTGCTGGCAGGAGGGGCTGGGGAGCACTGCCCACCCACCACCAGCACACGGGCAGGGTGAGCGTGGGCCGGGGGGGCACAGAGAGCTGGGGGTGCGGGAGATGCAGCCCGGGGAATGCACAGAGCGTTGGGGAGGTCAGCGCAGAAGCTGCCAGGATGTCAGAAGCCAATGGACATGGGCACATTCTCAGCACCAGGAGCGGGGAATCTGGGATGCCAATGGTGCAGTGAGAAGAATGGGGCACAGGACACTGAATTTGTGTGGTCTGGGCTCAGAGCAATAGCGGCTGGTCACAAGGGTGACACAGTGCAACAGGTACGAGGGCTTTGTTGTGGCTGGTTCCACAAACAGCAGACACAGTGTGCTGAGCAATGGTGGCTGGAAAGCACATTGAGATGGGAGAGGAGCAAGGCCGGAGCCTGCACACGTACACAGGGAACAGAGGCTACACCTGCACTAGACATGGGACAGGGACACGTGTGTGCTCACAGTGAGGGGACACTCATGGCTGTGCTCAGAGCAAGGTGAGTGTGAGGGCAGGACTGGGCACACTGCGTGGACGGCGTGTGCGTGGTGTGAGCGTGCAGAGAGGCAGGCTGCGAGGCAACCAGCACAGCTGAGGGCTGCAAATGTACCCTGCTCCACCTGGGGCCCAGAGCTTCCTGCCTCCCCTCTGCCCTCCCTCCCTCCCTCCACACCCGCAGCAGCTCCCACGCGCTGCTCAGGTCACGCAGGATTCAGGAACGGGACCGAGCGGGGCCCCGTGCCAGGCGCTGAGCTCTGCACAGCACCACTGGCACAGCATCAGCAGCACCAAACGGGAGGCCCAGGGACCGGGGGCTCCGTGCCACGCTCGGGGAACGCAGCCCCGAGGGGGACATGAGCAGAGTCACTGGTGCTGTGCACACACAGCCGCGCTCCCTGCAGCGAGCGGGAGCTCACCCACGCTGCGCGCCCGCCCGAGTGCCCCCTGCACGCTGCCAGGTGTGCGAGCACCGTGCTGCCCCCGGCGCTCCCCGTGCACGCACACCCTGCCCGCAGCGCCCTGCACACCGCGGCCCCGCACGCGCGGGCCCCTCGCACCCTGCCAGCACAGCACGGGTGTGTGTGAGCCCCGAGGGCTCTGGCTGCCTGGCCCCCGCCTGCCCTCTCTGTGCTGACCCCGGGCCCCCGGGCTGCTCACCGTGAAGATGTTGGAGCGCCGCTTGGACTGCTTGCGGATGGGGGTGGGCGTGTTGGAGGCAGCGATGGTCTCGATGCGCAGCTCCCGCTGGCTGATGCTGGGGGTGGAGGGCACGGACGACGAGTAGTCACTGAAGGCTCCTCCACCGTTGGTGGCCTGAGGAGGAGATGGGCAGTCAGAGAGGCCACGGGGAGGCAGACTGCAGGAGCACCACCTGCCCACGGGGCCTCATGCCAGGGCAGGGCGTGCCGTGCAGGACTGGGGCTGGGTGACATCCAAACAATCACAGAATCGTTTTGGTTGGAAGGGGCCTCAAACACCGTTTAGTTCCAACCCCCTGCCATGGGCAAGGACAACTTCCACTAGACCAGATTGCTCCAAGCCCATTCAACCCAGCCTTGAACGCTTCCAGGGATGGGGATCTCTCTCTTATGGGGCAACCCAGAGAGACATACAATGCCAGCACTGCTCCTGCTCAACAGAGGGGCTTGGGAAGCCTTTCACCTCTTTCTCTCTTGTTTTTTCACCAGTAAAATGTTCAAGTTCTGAAATCAAGGAGAAGGGCAGCAACTGGCCAGAGAAACCCAGCTGAAGCCCTTCCAAACATAGGTGTGGAACAAGGCCTGAGGCAGCACAGTTCCATGTAGCTGTTCCCAGCAGAGGGGCACAGCTATGGCACCTCCACCTGCTCCCAGAACACAGATCAGGGTCACCCTCCTGGGGCAGTCATTCCCTTCCTCTGAGCCCCTCAGACACGAGGCTGTGAGGCAGCCCAAAGCCTGCCGAGCTCCAAGTCCCACTCACCCATTCCTGTCTCTGAGTACAGCCCTGATGCCAGTGGGGATGTGTGTCCCCAGGACTCCAGCCTCCACCTGGCACAGAGTGCCACAGCCCAAGCTCAGCCTCTGTGACACCCACCTCTGCTGCTGGTCTGAGCCATAGCCTCAGCCATGGCTGCTTGGCCTGTGCTGGGAACACAAGGGGCTCCCCCATCCCCTCACTGGACCCCACAGCAAGAGGAAGATCCAGCCACGCACCCACGTCACCAACACATCTCTTCAGACAAGGCTGCTCACTCCCACCCTGCCCAGCGTGGGCAGCCATGGGACAGGGGCTCAGGGACACCCCAGGAGCAGCAGGGGCATGGAAGCATTTCAGGTCTGCAGCCAGGACATCTCCCCATGACAGGCACACGGCAGCCCCAGCTCCCTGGCACTTCTGAACTGCATTTCAGACACTCGGGGGGAGCTGCCCCTGGCAGGGCAGGTGAGCTCCAGCAGCCCAGAAGGGCAGCCTGGCCCTCCCAGCTGCACAGCCACAGGGTGGTGGTGGCATCACTGGCCCAGTGACCTCTCCATGCTGTCCACACTGTGAGCACGAGTGCAGCCCCTGCAGGGGTGATCTCTGTGAGAGACCCCATCCCCAGTGGGATCAGAGCCTAACTCTGAGATGAGCACTTCAGAGAAGGGTGAAGGGGCTGCACAGGCACAGCAGGGACCATGACCCACAGCCCAGTCCCAGAGAGGTGCAGCCCTCACCGAGCCATGGATCCCTCATCTTTAACAAGAGATGTGGGAGAAGACACACGATGAGAACCTAGGAGAGGAAAAAGCCACCCAAGCAGCATTTCAGTTTCCTCCTCACAAAGGCAGAGCAAGGAAAAGAATTCCAGGCTGTGAGCAGGTGGGTGGCTCAGACCATCCCAGCCTGTCTGGAAACAGGAACATTTCTGGAGTCCTGAAGCACAGAACGAGAGGGACCCTGGCCTGCCTGTGCTTTTCCACAAGCCCAAGAGGCTGGGAACCTGGTGCAGTGTGCTGGGAGCTCCTGTGCAGGGTGAGGAACCTGTGCTGGACAAGCAGGCTCTGCTGCCGACTCCAGGGAAGGGCAGCACCAGGGACACAGAGGGACAAAGCACCCTGGCCCCTGCCAGGGGCTCTGAACCCTCAACAGAGAGAGCTGCAGTCAGTGCTGGCCCCAACACCCACACAGCAGCGCTGTGGTGAAGGAAGAGCTGCAGAGAGCCAGGCCTGAGTGCACACAGGCACAGTCTGTGTTCAATTGATTAATTGATTAACTGATTAACTGTTTAACTGATTCATCACACGTGAACTAGGGCAAAGAAAGTGAAAGAGTGGGAGCATGCAGCAGCACAGACAACCTGACACTGGAACAGGAGCTGGCATGGCTGTGTCCTGCAGGCCATGCTGGCCCTGTCTGGGTGGCCTTGGCTGCACGGTCAGGGTGCTGTGGCTGTGGGGAGCAGCCAGTTCCCAGGAGGCTGCAGAGCCTGAGCTCCTGCCACAGCAGCTGGAACAAACCCTGTGGCTGCAGGTCATGGACACTGAAGCACCAAGGAAGAAATTTTGCTAGAGCCTGGTTTGTATTTTACTCACTCCCTGCAGTGCTGTGTGTCATTTCTGTCTGACCAGAATAACTTTCCCTAGCCTGTAAGCCTGCAGGTGCTGGAGCCAAGGTGACTGTCCTTGAGTGATGAAGGGCACTGGCCTCTGGGCCTCCCATGTCCCACTGACCAGACCTCAGGAAGGGCTCTGGGGCTGGAGGAAGGCTCACACCAGGCTATGGAGGCAAGCTGCCACGAGTCTGGGGGCAGAGCAGAGAGTCCTGCAAAGACAGAGAGTGGCTCAGGCAGCCCTGAGCCAACCCTGAGCTCTGCTGGAGCAGGGAGCTCCCTAACTTCCATGGGATCCAGGGACACAGACCCCAGGGATGTGGGAGAACAGACGGCAGCTCTGGGCCGGTCCCACGTGTCTGCTTTGTCAGGTACTTTGCTGGAGGACCTGAACAACCACCTGTGGTCACCACTGCAGTCTGAGAACAGTGGGAACTGGAAACTTGGTAAGCACCTGTGGGACAAATCCTCCCCGGGAGTGTGGAAGAGCATCAGCAGCCACGGGTGCCTCAGCTGAGTTCAGGGCAGGAATTCCTGGTGTAACAGGGCCTGAGGCAGAGCAAGGAGCTTGGGAAGGGCTCTGAGTGCAAGAGACAAACAACAAACACCAGCCTGGTGCCTGTGGGAAGCAGGAGAAGCCAGAGGAGCACAAGGATGATGGAAAGGGCACCGTGAGCTGAGCAGGCAGTGGGGCACGGCTTCCACGGGGAAATGCCAACGCCTGCCCCACAGCTCCTGAGCTCTGACAGAACAACGTGCCACAGCAGGCCAGGGAGCACTGTTACAGCTCAGGTGAGCTGCCCTCAGGGCCTCATTTCACTTGCAAACTCTAATTTTCCACCTCTGTGCTCTGATCTCTCCCTGCAGAGTGGATGGGGCCCTGCAGTGCCCCCAGCCATGCAGGCAGGCAGACCCAGGCCATGGGACAGGAGCCACCACACTGGGCAGCCCAGAGCATGGCAGGGATGGCAGCAGCCCCAAGGCCAGGGGTGCCCAGTTGCCTCCACCAGCCTGCTGGGTACCTGTGCCACCTCCTGCCAGCTGCTGGGAAGCAGCTTCCTGGCAGAAAGACAAACTGCCATCCCACAGCAAACACAACACTGACTCACCCACAGCCTGGGGAACTCCCAAAGGCACCAGGGGCCCTCAACAAACACTGAGAACGGGGCAGCAGAAGTGAGGAAATCAGGTAGAACAACTCTGCAGGTGCTGCAAGCACCCACTGGCCCCAGAAACTCCCACCCCATCCTGCAGGCAAGGGCAGGAGCTGCCAGGAGGAGCAAGGTGGCACCCAGGGCCAAGGGAGGAGCGGGATCCCCAAACCCACCCAGCCTCAAATCCCAATCCATCCCAAACCTCAGCAACAGGTGTGGGCAAGGGGCACAGGGGAGAGCCCAAGGCAGCACAAGAGCTCTCCCTGGGGTGCTGGCTCTGGGGAACAGCAGTGCCTGCTCCAGCAGGGGCAGACCCACATCCCTGAAGCTGTGGGAAGGCCAAAGGGGCACACCAGTGTCCCCATGAGTGCAGGACTCCAGGGAATGCTGGCCTGGCTCCTGCTGTTCCAGACTGAGCTGAGCACACAGCCAGGCTGAGTGACCTGCTGAGCACATCTCTGACTCATGAGAGCTCTGGGAAACCCTGACCAGGGCTGACCTGCCCCTGCAGCTCCCCTTCCCTCCCCACGGATGGAGCAACATCCTCCAGGCTCCGCTGCAGAACAAGGGGAAAACCCCAAAGTCCCAAAGGCAGAAATGGAGCCAGGGCCCTGGGCTGGACCCCAGGAGCAGCAGCACAGGGCAAGGAGACTGGGCACAGCACAGAGCCCCAGGAGAGGGGAATCCTGCAGACAGGAGGGCAACAAGGAGTCCCTGCTCTCCCAGTCCCCACGCTGGGCTGGTCCAGCTGACACAGCACACCAGCACTGGGCACCTCCACAGAAGTCAGCTTGGCTCAGCCACAACTGTCAAAGCTGCCTCCACAGGAGTTGTGGCCAGCACAAGAGAAGGGGCAGGGCTGGTCCCAGCTCCCACCTATCACAAGCAGCCCTTTGTGGGGGACTCCTTGTTCCCCTTCCAAGAAAAGGGTGTTCTCAACTGGCAGCTCCAGAGGACAGCACTGTCCCTGCAGTATGGGCCAGAGCAGGCACAGAGCAGTACTGCCAATGCCAGGGGCTCCTCCTGCCCCCAAATGCCAATCCTGGTGTTCCAGGGCCTCCTCCTGCCCCCAAATGCCAGTCCTGGTGTTCCAGGGCCTCCTCCTGCCCCCCTAGGCAGTCCTGCAAGGGAAGTGGATCCTTCTGTCCCAAGTGCATGTCTCACCTGCACACACTGATACCTGAGGCACAAGGCAAAGCTCCTAATTGTGTTTTCTGTCTGGCTTCTCTCCACCTCATCTCCATGTTAAGCCCTGTGCTCCTAAACTCTTCCTTGAGAGCCTTCTTCCTGTTTTCCCTGTGCCAGTTACTCCTCCTTGACTTGCAGAAGAAAATGAGAAACCCTGGTGAGAGCCCCAGGCCCTCAGGTAGACAGAGCTCAGCTCAGCTCCACGAACAGCCTGCCAGCCTCCCTGCCACCCTCCCTGCCACCTTCCCTGTCACTCTCCCTGCCACCCTCCCTGCCACCCTCCCTGCCAGCCTCCCTGTCACCCTCCCTGCCACCCTCCCTGCCACCCTCCCTGCCACCCACTGTCCCCCCAGGCAGGGTGGCCTGTCCACCCCTCCAGAGCTGCCCCACATGCACTGCAGGGCCAGGAGCAGGGGGCAGCAGGCACAGCTCCCCACAGCCCCTGGGCACGGTGCCCTCCCTGAGCTCACAGCTGAGTGTGGGGCTGCTCTGCCCCGCTCCCTGTCAGAACCACCCGTTATGGGTGGATTTGCTTCCCAAAGCCACTTGGGTTTCCCTGAGGACAGCGAGGAGCAGCTGCAGAACCTCAGTTCTGAGCCCATGAAGGACAGGCAAATGCCTCACAGCATTTCAGGGTCACTCACCAGTGCCTCACTATTCAGAGGAGCCCTTAGTAAGGGGCAGAGATGTGCAAACACAGGGGCAAGGATTGCTGCAGGGGCCCCTGGCACCGGGAGGGTTTGTGGGGGGACCCCACGAGAGCCAGGACACAGACTGACTGTGGGGACCCCCGTGGGGCCCAGGGGCCGAGGGCAGGGGGCAGAGCAGGCGTGGGGAGGGGGCACAGGCACAGCCCTGCCAGCTGCACGCTGCTCACTGCCCTTCACTGCTCTGCTCACCACAGCTGCCCAGCTCCCCAGCCAAGCAGGGGCACAGCACAGGGGGCAGGGTCTGCCCCGAGCAGGCAGCACAGCTCCCCTGCACACAGCCCTGCTCAGAGGGGCTCTGTGGGAAGGCAAGCACAGGACAGCAGGGCCCTCTGAGCAAACTGCTCCCAAAGATCATGACATGACTTAGAAAATCCTTCCAGAATTTGCTTCCCACAGCCAGTCCCAATCCACCCTGTAGTTCAGTGCTGCCTCTCCCCAAGAAGCTCTTCCATGTCACACCTGTGTGCTTCAGTCAGCTTTGGCCAATCCCTGCACCCACCCCTCAGCTAAAGCAGCCAAGTCTCACTTTCCTGCTGTGCCAGGGTCTCTTCTGTCCCAGCTGTTTTTGCTGCTCCTTCAGGCTCCATGCACAATCCCTGGAGTGCCTGGATTGCTCTGGGGACCCCGGGGCTCTGGCAGCCCCATCCCTCACACAGGGAATGCTCTCCAGCCCCACAGCAAGCACCCTGCCTGCCTGGCACAGCCAGTGCCAGTGACACACACCTGGGGGGACTCTTCTCATACCTTGGACAAGGAAGAAAACCCTCAACAGGTGTCCAGCTCCCCTGAGCAATGCTGACGTTGACCATCAGCCTCTTGCTTCCTTTCCAGCACAGGTGGCCTCTTCCCAGCCAGGCTCAAACTGTACACAGTTTGCCAATAAAACCCTCAAACTGCCAGAGACACCCAAATCTGTATCTCCCTGGCACTTTGCTCTCCACCTTGGATGTCTCCCCCTGAACTTGTCCCCAGCCTTCTGGACACAGCACACTGACAGAACTTTGCAGCCCAGCCCATCCACCTGCACACAGACCTTACCTGAACTTGCTGGTGTCCAGGTGACCTGCAGCAGCAGGAAGCTGGCACACCTGCACCCACCTACCTGCAGTCCAGCTTTAGAAGCCTGTGCAATCAGGCAGGCTGCAGACAGGGCTCAGGTGTGTGCAGGACAGGCTCCTGTGTGGGGGCCAGGAGGCCCTGACACCCCCAGAGCCTCAGAGGCAATCCCCCATGGCAAAGCCACCAGCCACACGTGCTGTCCTCAGGGACAGGCAGTTTCCTGCAGCCCTGTCCCACATCTGTGAGTCCATGTGCCAGCTGTGCACAGATGGGATCAGCTGCCTTGGGTGCCCTGGGGAGCAGTGCAGCCCAGGACCTCTCCTTTCCTCCCCAGCAGTCTCCCAGGCAGCATTTCTCATTTCTGTGGGCACTGGGATGTAGCAAAGCCTGAATGCAGTGAGGTGGCTGCCTGAAGGATCTCCTGGCCCAGCCTCTCACCACGGAGCCTGTCCTGCCTCAGCTCTGCTCCAGGATCACAGAACATCAGCATCCTCCCACCTTGGCAAGCCCCACAACAGCACAGAGCCCTTCCTGGGGCAGAGGGGAGGGAAGCTCCTTCCCTGTTCTGCTCCTCAGCTCAGCACTGAGCTCACCTCCCCACAGGTACATCCCCTCAGATGCAGGGGCACAGAGACCATCAGCTCCCCGGGCCCGGGGGAAGCAGGAGCTGAGCAGCTGTGCCCATGCAGCTGGGGCAGGCAGGGCAGCCCTGTCACACACACTGCCCACAGCTCTGCTCTGTGCCTGCCAGGGCATGGCACAGCCTGGGCACGTGAGCCACGCCACAGGGTGGGACAGGGAACCTGACCTCACCAAACTGCCACACACTCACACAGCCATGGAGAGCTCTGGCTTGGAAGGGACCTCCAGGTACATCCCACTGCACCCCTGCCTTGGGCAGGGACACCCTGCACAGACCTGGCTGCTCCCAGCCCCTGGGACACTGCCAGGGACACTGCCAGGGACACTGCCACCTGCCTGGGACACTGCCATCTGCCAGGGACACTGCCAGGGGCACTGCCACCTGCCTGGGACACTGCCAGGGACACTGCCAGAGACACTGCCACCTGCCTGGCACACTGCCTGGGACACTGCCACCTGCCTGGGACACTGCCTGGGACACTGCCTGGGACACTGCCAGGGACACTGCCATCTGCCAGGGACACTGCCAGGGGCACTGCCACCTGCCTGGGACACTGCCACCTGCCTGGGACACTGCCATCTGCCAGGGACACTGCCAGGGGCACTGCCACCTGCCTGGGACACTGCCACCTGCCTGGGACACTGCCAGGGACGGGGCAGCCACGGCTGCTCTGGGCTCTGGAAGAAGCCCCAGGGTGGCACCGCAGCCCTCCCAAGGGCCAGCCCAGAGCAGGGCTACCAGCCTGAGGCTGAACTGAACTGCTGGCCACTGAGCTCAGGCTGTGCAGAGCACAAGGGGTGCCTGGCTGGCCCCGGGGCCGTTCCCCACCTGGTTGATGTGGACAGAAGGGATGGAGGCTGCAGACACGGACGAGTGGCTGGGTGAGTTGGGCAGGGACTTGCAGGGGCCGATGGAGAGCTGGTGCTTCTTGCGCAGAGCCACCACCTTCTGAGCCACTGCAAGGGACAAAGGCACAGCGTCAGCCTGCACAAAGCATTTTCCTCCCACACACATCTCTAGAGGGCTGCAGGGAGAGCCAGGCCCTTGCCCTGACTGGTGCTGCCTGCACTGCTCAGGCCCAGTGCCCAGGGCCAGCTGCCCTCTCAGCATTACACGGAACAGCAACTCCCCATGGGCACCACGTGAGCCTGGGCCTGCTGCAGGACAACCCCTGGGCAGCCCATCACCCTCAGTCCCCCTGGGCAGCCCATCACCCTCAGTCACCCCTGTCAGCCCATCACCCTCAGTGACCCCTGGGCAGTCACCTCAGTCACCCTGGGCAGCCCATCACCCCTCACTGGGCAGCCCATCACCTCTCAGTCCCCCTGGGCAGTCACCTCAGTCACCCCTGTCAGCCCATCACCCTCAGTCACCCCACACAGGAACTCCAGGAGCCAGGGATTGAACTGCCTGGGCAAATGGCACCTCCATCAGCCTGGGCCCTGCGGGTCTGTAAAGGGACACCCTGAGGGTGTCGAATCCTTGGGGGGTCTCTAGGGACCTCTGCATGCTCCTCCCCTGTCAGATGTGCTCTGAAACCCTGAGTGAAGCTCGGTGCTGGTGCTCAGTGACACTGGGCACGGAGAGCTCAGGCTCTGCAGGCAGGGCACACCTCACTGCCTGGACTGCACAGCCCCGTGGGGCAACCCAAGAATGTGGAACAGACTCGTGTGAGGGATGGCAGGAATGATCCCAGAACGCCTGGCTGATGTTCAGGAGGCAGAGGAGCCTGGGTCTGGCACGCAGGAGGGTGAAGGTCACCTCAAGGTGCCTCATTTCAGGACTGGGGAGATGCTGTCCCTCCAGGGTGGCCTCATGGTTCATTCCTCATTAGCAGTAGTGGTGTGGGATAACGATGGGCAGAGCCTCTGCCAGGCTCCCTGCCCACAGCAGCAGGGGCTGAGGGCTTCTCCTGGGTATGTCCTGGCCCCTGGGGGCTGCAGCTCACAGTGTGCCCAGCCAGCACTGGGATGGGACATGTCCCTGGCCAGGGCTGCAGAGCCTCCCTGGGAGCCCATGCTGGAGCCTGGGCCTGCAGCCCTGTGCTTGAGGGGACAATGGAGAGCAGCAATGCCACCCCCAGCACCCCTGCCAAGGTCCTGGGCCAGGGAGCTGCTGCCTGCCCTCTCCTGCCCTCTGCAGTGCTCAGGGCACAGCAAAGGTGGGACCAGGCACTCAGGACCTGCAGCACAGCTGAAGCTCAGGAAATCACCCACAGCACAGCTGCTGTCCCTGCTGGGCCCTGCAGGACCAGGGCTGGCTCACTGCTCCTCCTCCTCCTCCTGCAGGACCAGGGCAGGGTCACTGCTCCTCCTCCTCCTCCTGCAGGACCAGGGCTGGCTCACTGCTCCTCCTCCTCCTCCTGCAGGACCAGGGCAGGGTCACTGCTCCTCCTCCTCCTCCTGCAGGACCAGGGCTGGCTCACTGCTCCTCCTCCTCCTCTTCCTCCTCCTCCTCCTCCTGCAGGACCAGGGCTGGCTCACTGCTCCTCCTCCTCCTCCTGGGCCCTGCAGGACCAGGGCTGGCTCACTGCTCCTCCTCCTCCTCCCTGCAGGACCAGGGCTGGCTCACTGCTCCTCCTCCTCCTCCTCCTCCTCCTGCAGGACCAGGGCTGGCTCACTGCTCCTCCTCCTCCTCTTCCTCCTGCAGGACCAGGGCTGGCTCACTGCTCCTCCTCCTCCTCCCTGCAGGACCAGGGCTGGCTCACTGCTCCTCCTCCTCCTCCTCCTCCTCCTGCAGGACCAGGGTTGGGTCACTGCTCCTCCTCCTCCTCAGAAGCATCACCAAGGTGCCCATGGCCAGGGGCTCCCTGACCTTTTCTTGGTACACAAACACCCTTAAAATGAAGCCCAAGAACTGAGGCCCCCCACCTGAAGGCTCCTTGCAATCTGTCCTGGCATCTGCTGGATCTGCATCCAGATTTCTGCAAACAGGAATTGTGAGGACAGCCCCGAGAATGAAGTCCTTTAACCAGACCTCTCTGGAGGGCAGAAGGGCACACTCCACAGCAGCCCCACCTCAGCAGGGCTCTGCCATGAGGGGAGCAGGCCGAGCCCCCTCAGGAGTCCTGGAGCTGAGCAGACACTGCAGGGCACAGCCCGGCCCAGGGCACTGGCCCTGCTCCTGCCAGGGCCGCCTCCTGGCAAGGCCTGGCAAGGCCAGGATCCCACCCTTCCACCACAGAGGTCCCTGTGACATCTGAGGATTGGGAAGGATGGAGGAGCACAGTTCCCACAGAGCCAGCAGCACCTCCAGGGGAATCCTGCTGGGACATGAGAGACCAGCAAGGAGGGAGGGACCCCATTCCCTGCCACGTGTCCCTCACGGTGACCTGTGCCAGCCTGGGTGCCCAGACACAGGCACAAACCCCCGGCACACCAGGCACACCCTGCTGTGTGCTCAGCCCAGCCACAGCTCGGGCACAGCTCGGGCACAGACCAGACACCGAGGGCTGCTCTGAGGAACAGGGCTGCTGCTGCTCTGAGCTCTGCTGCCAACACAGCCAGGAGCCCCAGGTCCTGGGGACAAGGGACACAGCAGTGTGTGTGTGTGTGTGTGTGTGTGTGTCCTGGAGCAGCCCCCTGCAGCACCGTGTGCCCAGAGCTGCCTGTGACCCAGGGCAGGGGTCACTGCCTCAGCTCCCTGCCTGCACACAGACAGAGGTCAGCCCCACAAAGGGTCAGAGCCAGGCTGACCCAGGGCAGGGGTCACTGCCTCAGCTCCCTGCCTGCACACGGACACAGAGGTCAGCCCCACAAAGGGTCAGGGGGTCCCTGTCACAGGGAGGGGCTCTCTGCAAACAGAGGGGCAGCACACACACCACCCAGCACGGGCCAGCAGGAAAACCAGCCCTGAAGGCAGGTCCTGGTGCTCCTACTGGGGAACTGGACATCCCTGCCTGCCCAGGGCAGGTCTGCTGATCCAGGGTGTGAGGAGTCACACAAAGGCAAACTGATGGAAACTGGATTGGGGTGCAAGGAGTCATATAGACAAACTGATGGAAACTGGACTGGGGTGCAAGGAGTCATATAAAGACAAATAAAGGTAAATGGATGGAAACTGGACTGGGGTGCAAGGAGTCAAATCAAGGCAAATTGATGGAAACTGGATTGGGGTGCAAGGAGTCATATAAAGACAAATTGATGGAAACTGGACTGCCATGTGAGGCAAGGTCCTCCCAGAGTCTGTGACTGCCAGAACTCCCCAAGACCCCAAACCAGCTGCATCACGACCCACCAGTGCTCACAAGGAAGAATTCTCACCCACTCCAGAATCACCTCATCCCATCAGCTCCAGGCCATTCCCCTTGTCCTGTCACTAGAGGGAACACGCAGTCTCCTTTAGGGGAGACTGCAAACCCCAGGAGATGGCTCCCTGAGCATCACTGTGCTGCAGCCCCCTGCCCAAACCCCAGGAATGCTCTCCCACGGTTCCCAGCTGTCCCACCCGGCTGTGCAGGGGCTGTTTCCTGCCCCCAGGGCAGCAGAGCCCCCTGTGAGCCCCCCGTGCCCAGAGCCCAGGGGCTGCAGTACCATCCTGGAAGACCCTCTCCACGTTGAGGCCGTAGGTGGCGCAGGTCTCGTAGTAGGTGCAGCGCTTCAGGTCGTTGGAGAGCTTCCGCGCCCGCGAGTCGTCGATGACGCGCGGGTTGGTGGCACTGATGGCATCTGCAAACAAAGGGACACGAGGCTGCAGGGCAAGGGCCTGTCCCAGCCATCCAGGGGCCCCACCACACCTCTGGCCTCCCTCCCTGCCGTCACACAGAGGAGCCACCTCCACAGCACTGTCCCACAAATGCCTGCGGTCACAAAGCCCCACGTTTGTACAAGAATGGATGGATCTCTGTAAATGAACCTGACTCAGCTCCCCAAAGCACCCAGCCACCAACATTTCAGCCAGACAGAGGCAGAACACCTCTGGGAGGTGTGGGGACCAAGGCCAGGCAGCCCCAGCTGCCAAATAAAATGGATTGGTCAGTCTCCAACATTTTAGAGCTCATGGCCAAGCCCTAAGTGTTAAAGAATCCAAGGGAAAATCCTCCTGGTTTAACAAGAAAGTCAACTCTGCTGGGATGGATCCACAGCCAAGGAATTCCTGGACAGCTCTAAAATACAGGCTCAGTTTGTATCCCAGATAGCCACCAAGTGCTTGCCTGTCTTGGAAAAACATCCTCCAAAGAGGAATTCAACTCCCTAAAGACCAGCCAGGGAGGGCTGTGAACAAACCTCCTCAGGGGGGTAGAACTGGGACCTGCCCTGTGAGGAAGCCTCCTCCAGCCCTCCAGATGGTTGTGTGCCTATACCAAGGCCAGGACCTCACCTGGTTCTGTGTCTGGGACAACAATGGCCACAACCCTGTGACCTGTCCTGCACCTCCAGGGCATGCTGCCACCCCATTCCTGAGCCAAGATCACTCTGTCTAAAATTCATTCCACAGTCTCTAAATATCCACAGTTTAACAACTTTGTTCTGCTGTTAATGTGGGGGTCTGGAGCAGACCCCTGTGACTCCCTCCCACTGCTCCTGCCTGTTTTCCTGGCCTCAGAGCTTCCTCCTGGCCAGGAACAGGTCACACAGTGCTCAGGAACTGTCCTGCCAGCACAGTTTTTCCCTACATCCATGTCCTGCTCCTGCTCTCTACTGTCACACAGACACTCCTCACCCCAGGCTGCCTGCTGCCTGTGCTGGCAGAGCTGGGACAGGCAGCACCAGGGGATCATGCCATTTCCAGAGGAAAGCAGCTCCATGGGATGAGGCAGCTCTCTGGGGGGAAGCTGAGATGGTGTGAGGAGGAACTGCCTCCTCAGGGCCCTGGGCTGGGGCCCCAGCCCTGTCCCTCAGCCCCATGTAAGGCTCACAGAGCAGGATGGCCCCCGTGCCCTGGGGCCAGCACCCCGTGCCCACAGAGCCAGCAGGCACAGCAGCAGCGCTCCTGCCCGTGCCCGTGCCCACCGTCCTCACCCTGCGTGCCCACCAGCACCATGGGCACCTCGGCGGTGTTCCGGTAGCTGCACAGCCGCAGGTAGTAGTTGTAGACGGTCTGGAAGCTGATCTCATCCTCCAGGCTGAACACAAACACCACTGCATCCACCCAGGCAGCAAACTGGAGACAGGGGCAGGATTAGAGCACGGACGGACAGACGGACAGCCCAGGGCAGCCAGCAAGGGCAGCCACAGCCCGGGCCCAGCCCCTCCACCAGGGTGGGTGGGGAGGGACCCCAGGGAGGACAGATCTCCTACCTGGAGCTCAGGGGGGCCCCCTTCATCTCGGATCAGCAGCAAGTAGCTCTGCCCATCCACCACGATCTCCTTCTTGAACCGGCCACCTTGGGGAGCAAAGCTGTGGTCAGTGACGGGGGGCAGGCAGGGGACCCCCAAACGAGGGCCGGGGGCTGCAGAGCCCCATGGCAGGGGAGGAGGAGCAGGGCTGGGGTCACCTGCTGCCCCATGGAGAGGAGTGATCCCAGCCAGCCCCACACCCTGGGAAGCAGAGCTCACCCTCTGGAGACTCCTCCTGCACGTAGGTGCCCGTCAGGTAGCGATGCACCAGGGCTGACTTGCCACTGGACAGGTTCCCCACGATGCCCTGCAACACATGCACGTGTCACCGTGTCACCCGTGCCCCTGCACACGAGGCCACCCCCGGGAGGGGACAGCACCACGCTGGGGCACACTCTGGTGAGAGGGAGAGGTGTCCCTGAGAGGGCACAGGGATGGTGTCACCCAGCCCAGCGTTCAGTGGGCAGCCAGGGGATGGACTGGGCTCAGTCAGGCACAGAGCAGTGAGACTGGGGCACAGCCACCTGGGCACAGGGCTCTGGGCACTGCTGTGCCCACCTGAACAGGCACAGCCACCTGGGCACAGGGCTCTGGGCACTGCTGAACCCACCTGAACAGGCACAGCCACCTGGGCACAGGGCTCTGGGCACTGCTGTCCTCACCTGAACAGGCACAGCCACCTGGGCACAGGGCTCTGGGCACTGCTGAACCCACCTGAACAGGCACAGCCACCTGGGCACAGGGCTCTGGGCACTGCTGTGCCCACCTGAACAGGCACAGCCACCTGGGCACAGGGCTCTGGGCACTGCTGTCCTCACCTGAATAGGCACAGCCACCTGGGCACAGGGCTCTGGGCACTGCTGTCCTCACCTGAACAGGCACAGCCACCTGGGCACAGGGCTCTGGGCACTGCTGTCCTCACCTGAACAGGCACAGCCACCTGGGCACAGGGCTCTGGGCACTGCTGAACCCACCTGAACAGGCACAGCCACCTGGGCACAGGGCTCTGGGCACTGCTGTGCCCACCTGGACAGGCACAGCCACCTGGGCACAGGGCTCTGGGCACTGCTGTGCCCACCTGAACAGGCACAGCCCTGTCAGAGCCACACCAGCTCCTCAGGGAACACCTGCCACCCCGAGTCAGTACAGGAGGACACAAGCCTCTCTCCCAGCCCACACAAGGCCAGATTTGGGGTGCTGAGCCCTGGACAGCAGCTGCCAGGGGAGGGGGAGCAGGGAGCAGCCCCATGTGGGGTGCAGGCCCAGCCTGTGCCCGTGCCTGAGGCAGCAGCACCACGTGCACCCCCAGGATGGGAGATGGTGCCACCCACACAGAAACACCAGCACCAGTGCCCAGGCAGCACAGCAGAAAGCTGTGAGCCCACATGGGACTGGGGGGCAGCACATCCCACTGCAGCACCCTCAGACTGGCCGTGGGGGTGACCCAGCATGGTCAGACCCAGCCCAGCTCGGCCCGGTGTCACTGTGCTCCTGCCCATGTGATGCTGCTCAGCTGTGGGACCAGCTCTGTACTGCTGAGAACTGCTGAGGCAGGGGCTCAGCCTGGAGAAAGGAGGCTCAGGGGGACCCTCTCATTCCACAACTCCCTGACAGCAGGGTGCAGCCAGGTGGGGAATGGGCTCTGCTCCCAGGTAACTAAGGGCAGGACAAGAGGGAACATCCTCAGATTGCACCAGGGAAGGTTTGGGATGGATATCAGGTATCCCTTTTCCACAAAAAGGGAAGGGGTCACCTTCAGCTGAAGGTGAACCAAGTCACTATCCCCGGAAGGGTTCAAAAACGTGGAGGGGCAGCTGAGGATACAGTTCAGTGGTGAACACGGTGGTGGTGCTGGTTGATGGTTGGACTTGATGACCTTAGAGGGCTTCTCCAGCCTTAAACGTGCAGCTGAGCTCACACGGGCACAGCAGTGCCAGAAGATGTGGGGTGAGGAGGGGCCATGGGCACTGAGCTGCCCCTGCCCCCAGGGAGTTTGTAACAGCCCAACCTCTGCAGGCACAGGCACAGGCACAGGACGGGGCTGCAGGTGGGTCCCAGCGGGTTCCCCAGCTCCTGAAATGCCCCCGCTGGGCCGGGCACGGGCTGCCCGTGAGGAGCAGACAGGCTCCAGCCCCACGGCCTGTGTGGCACAGACGTGCTGCCAGAGCCCGGGACAGCCCCGTGTGCCAGCTCCTGGTGCCAGCAGCGCCAGCACGGGGCAGGAGCAGGGGGCACTGATCAATGGCTGCCATGGGCACGCTCTGACACTGCCCCATGTGCCACCCCTCCGAGCAGTGACAGACCCCAGCACAGGTGACAACACAGAGAGCACGGGCTGGGCTGCAACCCTGCCCTGTCCTGCAGCCCTGCCCTGTCCTGCAACCCTGCCCTGTCCTGCAACTCTGCAACGCTGCCTGTCCTGCAACCCTGCAACCCTGCCTGTCCTGCAACTCTGCAACCCTGCCTATCCTGCAACCCTGCAACCCTGCCCTGTCCTGCAACCCTGCCTGTCCTGCAACCCTGCAACCCTGCCCTGTCCTGCAACCCTGCCCTGTCCTGCAACCCTGCCCTGTCCTGCAACTCTGCCTGCCCTGCAACCCTGCCCTGTCCTGCAACCCTGCAACGCTGCCTGTCCTACAACCCTGCAACCCTGCCCTGTCCTGCAGCCCTGCAACCCTGCCCTGTCCTGCAACCCTGCCCTGTCCTGCAACCCTGCAACCCTGCCCTGTCCTGCAACCCTGCAACCCTGCCCTGTCCTGCAACCCTGCCCTGTCCTGCAGCCCTGCCCTGTCCTGCAACCCTGCAACCCTGCCCTGTCCTGCAACCCTGCCCTGTCCTGCAACTCTGCAACCCTGCCTGCCCTGCCCTGTCCTGCAGCCCTGTCCTGTCCTGCAACCCTGCCTGTCCTGCAACTCTGCAACCCTGCCTATCCTGCAACGCTGCCTGTCCTGCAACCCTGCAACCCTGCCCTGTCCTGCAGCCCTGCCCTGTCCTGCAACCCTGCAACCCTGCCTGTCCTGCAACCCTGCCCTGTCCTGCAACCCTGCCTGTCCTGCAACTCTGCAACCCTGCCTGTCCTGCCCTGTCCTGCAACCCTGTCTGTCCTGCAGCCCTGCCCTGTCCTGCAACCCTGCCCTGTCCTGCAACCCTGCAACCCTGCCCTGCAACCCTGCCCTGTCCTGCAACCCTGCAACCCTGCCTGTCCTGCAACCCTGCCCTGTCCTGCAACCCTGCAACCCTGCCCTGTCCTGCAACCCTGCCCTGTCCTGCAACCCTGCAACCCTGCCTGTCCTGCAACCCTGCCTGTCCTGCAACTCTGCAACCCTGCAACCCTGCCTGTCCTGCCCTGTCCTGCAACCCTGTCTGTCCTGCAGCCCTGCCCTGTCCTGCAACCCTGCCTGTCCTGCAACCCTGCAACCCTGCCCTGTCCTGCAACCCTGCCCTGTCCTGCAACCCTGCAACCCTGCCTGGCCTGCAACCCTGCCCTGTCCTGCAACCCTGCCTGTCCTGCAACCCTGCCCTGTCCTGCAGCCCTGCCCTGTCCTGCAACCCTGCAACCCTGCCTGTCCTGCAACCCTGCCCTGTCCTGCAACCCTGCAACCCTGCCCTGTCCTGCAACCCTGCCCTGTCCCTCAGCCCTGCCTGCCCTGCAGCTCTGCCCTGTCCTGCAGCCCTGCAATGCTGCCCTGACCTGTAACCCTGCCCTGTCCCTCAGCCCTGCCTGTCCTGCAGCTGCATGTCCAGAGCCCCGCTGGGCAGGGCTGTGCCCATCTCAGGGACAGTGCAATGGAGCAGCCCAGGCTCTGCCCGAGCCCTCCCTGCCACTGCCCCCTGCCCACAATACCCACACAACCACGGAACCCCAGAGGGGCTTCTGTTGGGAGGGACCCTCAGAATCGTCCAGCTCCACTCCCTGCCATGGACAGACCCCTCCCACTGTCCCAGGCTGCCCCAAGCCCCATCAGCCTGGCCTTGGGCACTGCCAGGGATCATGGGGCAGCTTCTCTGGACAACCAGTGCCAGGCTCTCACCACTCTCAGGAGGAAGAATGCTTTCCACCTGATCTAGTATTCCATCCAGCCCTGCCCTCTGTCCATGGGAAGCCATTCCCCTTTGTCCTGTCACTCCAGGCTCTTGGCCCAGGTCCCTCTCCTGCTTTCCTGGAGCCCCCTTGGGCACTAGAAGGGGCTCCAATGTCTCCAGAACCTTCCCTTCTCCAGGCTGAGCAGCCCCAGCTCTCCCAGCCTGGCTCCAGAGGGGTGTCAGCCCCCAGAGCACCTCCAGGGCTCCTGTGGAGCCTCTGCAGGGCCATGTCTGTGCATTGTTGGGGCCCTGGCACACGGACATGGCACTCTGGGGGGCAGTGCCACACAAGGTGCCACAGCAGAGCTCTGCAGAGCCCAGCTCCGGGCAGGCAGCTCAGGCTGCAGTGCCAGGCTGCCCACGGCTCCTCTGCCAAGGGAGCAGCTCCTGAGCTGCCCACAGCAAGGGTGCCACACCACGCCAAAGACAAACACTGCAGTGGCACTCAGCTCCAAAACCTGGGCACAGCCTGCACGTACACTGTCTGCACACAGTGCAAACCCTGAGCTGCATCCACCAAACCCTGCTGCTCTGCCATGCTCTGCAGCTCACCTGGAGCTCCAAACCAGCCACACAGGTGACAATCCCGAGGAGCACAGCCCCTGAGAGGCAGCAAACTGCAGCCAAACCAGGTCTGCAGGCACTGGGGGAGCCTCTGCTCTGAGATTTTTGGGACAATGTGCTGGCACTGCCCGGTGCCAGCTGCAGGGGACAAGCCCTGCCAGGGGGCACCACCAGTGCCCCTCTGCAAGAACTGCCCAGTCACAGCTTCCCCCTGGCCCCCAGCACTGGGAGGGAGCTTTTGGGGGGAAACCGAGGGAGGGAAAACTTCTGAACGTATCTTAAGTACATCAAATTTCTCAAAGACCTTGGAGAAAATATCCTGGATGGCTGGGAACACAAGCAGGGAGAGCAGTGAGACCCTCAGCTCCTGAAGGAAGTGAAGCCTGGCAGCATTTCTTGCTGGGGTCAGTGTTGGGCCCCTCAGGACAACAAAGACCTGGAGGGGCTGGAGGGTGTCCAGGGAACAGAGCTGGGGAAGGGGCTCTGCTCCCAGGAGGGGCTGAGGCAGCTGGGAAGGGAATGGAGAATCCCTGAGGAGCTGGGAAGGGGCTGGAGAATCCCTGAGGAGCTGGGCAGGGGCTCAGGCTGGAGCAAAGGGGGCTCAGGGGGCCCTTGTGGCTCTGCACAGCTCCTGCCAGGAGGGCACAGCCGGGGGAACAGGGACAGGAGCAGAGGGAACGGCCTCAGGCTGGGCCAGGGCAGCTCAGGGTGGGCACAGCAGGAATTTCCCCATGGAAAGGGCTGTGCAGCCCTGGCACAGCTGCCCAGGGCAGGGGTGCAGTGCCCATCCCTGCAGGAATTACAAAGCTGTGTGGATGCTGCACCTGGGGACACAGCCAGTGATGGTCTTGGCAGTGCTGGGGAAGCAGCTGCACTCAAAGATCTCCAGAGGCTTTTCCAACCCAGCTCTAAACTGGGACTCTGAAAGGCCTCTGGGCTTTTACAAGAGCTGCTCTGGCTGGATCAAATCCTGGAGCAACAGAGATCCCCAGGGGCCATGCAAAACCTGGGGAAAGGGCTGGGCCACTCGAGGAAGGGCTAAGAGCTTTAGGATGGTTTATCTGGCAGCATGGCTCTGCAGCCTGGCAGAACCCAGCATCAGGCAGCAGCACCCAAACAGCTGTGAGAACGTTTTAAAATGCATTTCACAGGTAAAATAACGAATATTTGAAGTTTGGTTTGATTCTCACTTAACTGCAGGTAGAGACACTGTGGCAGGACAGTGCTGGAATGTTTTGCAAGAAGAATTTTGTTCTTTTGTTTCTTGGACTAACATTGAAAAAAGTTAATCTTGCAGAAGCTGGAGGGAGACAGAATGGAAGGGCACACGCCAGGAGCCTGTAGGGAGAGCTGAGGGCTGGCACAGAGAGCACAGGAACAGCAGAGGGAGGAATCCATCACTGAAGAACCTGCAGCTTCAGCTGACAAACATCAGCCCCTCCCTGCAGCAGCCCCAGCTCCCCTCCCTCCTCAGGCTGAAGCCTCTGTGTGTTTCCACATGCAAATGCAGGGTTTTCCTGAGGATGAGGGGATCCAGGGTATCCAGGCACAAGCCACAGGTACTCACCACCTTCAGCTCAGGCACCGAGCGGCTCAGGGTCCATTCCTGGCTGTTCACAAATGAATCTGCAGACAGAGGGAAGAAATCATCAGGTTACCCTGGAGACCCCAGCAGGGATGGTGCTGCACCCTCCCTCCAGGCACATCCACGGTTCTGCCCCAGAGACACCGAGCTGCAGGAGGAGCTGAGCCAGGGGCAGCAAAGGGGCAGCACTGCTGGAGCCCTGCCCTGAGCCCTGCAGGGCACAAACCCCTCAGCATGCCCTGCCCTGAGCCCTGCAGGGCACAAACCCCTCAGCATGCCCTGCCCTGAGCCCTGCAGGGCACAAACCCCTCAGCATGCCCTGCCCTGAGCCCTGCACAAACCCCTCAGCACGCCCTGCCCTGAGCCCTGCAGGGCACAAACCCCTCAGCATGCCCTGCCCTGAGCCCTGCAGGGCACAAACCCCTCAGCATGCCCTGCCCTGAGCCCTGCACAAACCCTTCAGCATGCCCTGCCCTGAGCCCTGCAGGGCACAAACCCCTCAGCATGCCCTGCCCTGAGCCCTGCACAAACCCCTCAGCATGCCCTGAGCCCTGCAGGGCACAAACCCCTCAGCACGCCCTGCCCTGAGCCCTGCAGGGCACAAACCCCTCAGCATGCCCTGCCCTGAGCCCTGCAGGGCACAAACCCCTCAGTGTGCCCTGCCCCAGGGAGGCTCTGGGGAGCACACACCCCCTTGGGGAGCACAAGCCCTGGAGCTGAGGGCACTGCCAGCGCCCCCAGCCTGCCCTTGGCACACACAGGCACCAGAGCTGCCAGCAGGGTACCGGGCACCTCCTGACTGAACACCAACACCAGGGCTCAGCACACTGTGGAGCTGGCAGCATGCTGCAATGGGCTCACACAGGCTGTGGCAATCCTGCACGGCTGGGGAAACACGCCCAGCCTGGCACAGAGCACCTGGAGGAGCAGCAGGACCTGGGGGATGCCCTGAGTGCCAGGGGCAGCCAGCAGCCTCCCTGGCAAACCTCAGTGCCCCACTCGCCCTGGCCGGGTCACACCTTCCATCCAACAGAGCTCCAGGGCAGGAGCAGGGAGCAGCAGCTGCTGCAGGTGCATCACACACAGACAGAAAGGAGCTTTGGAGAACAGCAACCTGTGGGAGCACTAATAAACCTTCAGGAGCCTCTAACAAACCTGCCAAATCTGTGCCCACTGCAGGACTGGGAATGTCAGATGGCTCAGAAGGGAACAGCAAATCCACCAGACCCAAAAGCTGCAGCAATCACACACAGTGACCTGGGCACTGTCCTGCTCCAGTGCCACCCAAGGCCACAGGGAGGGGGGCTCCAGATCTGCCCCAGCAGCCCCAACCCCACAACTCCCAGTGCCTGCTCCAGCAGTACCCAAACCACCCTCACAGGAACAGTTCCCAATTCCCAATCTCCCACCCAGCCCTGCCCTCTGGCACTGGGAGCCATTCCCTGTGTCCTGTCCCTCCATCCCTTGTCCCCAGTCCCTCTCCAGCTCTCCTGGAGCCCCTCCAGGCTCTCCCTGGATCCTTCTCCTCTCCAGGTGAGCATTCCCAGCTCTCCAGCCTGGCTCCAGAGGGGCTCCAGCCCTGCAGCATCTACCTTGTGTGGGGGCAGCAGCACAGCCCTGCCAGAGCCCCCCAGGGCCTGCCCTCAGCCCAGCTCCTGTTCCAGCCCCCCGAGCTGCCCAGGGGAGCTGGGCACACAACAGCCCCAGCTCTGCCTCCAGCCCCAGGCTGAGGCTCCATCTCACCTGTGCCACCTCGCTGGGCAGCCCCAGCCATGGGGAGAGCCCGTGGCTCCCAGTGCCAGAGGGCTGGCTACTGCTCTGAGGGCAACAAACCAGCACCTGGCACTGTGCCCTCGTCCCTGTTCTGGGTGCCACCAGCACCCACAGCTTCCATCCATGCAACATGTTCAAGAAAGGTGTGAACACGGAGCTCCTGCCTGGAGTTCTGCCTTCCATGGCTGACTCAGGAACGCTCCTTCTCCAGGAGTGACAAACACTCCCCAGGCCTGCTGCAGGGACACCAGGTTATTTATAGCCCTCCTGAGGAATCCTTTCTCCGCCGTGTCTTTCACCTGCCCTTTCCATTTTTAGGCACAGGTAATGTTCTTATTAGAACAATTCATCAGTCAGGAGGAAAGTGATACATTTTTGAGCCCTTTCCAAAAGGTAACAGCACACCTGTACTCCAACTGCATCACTGGGTCTAAAACAGCTGTCACCTGCACTGGGGACCTGTGCCCTGCTCAGCCTCTCTGCAGCTGATGTGACAGACAGGGCACCGTGCAGGCCTGAGGGCAGCACACTCTGGGGCAGTGCCACCACACACAGCAGGATTTGGGCAGGCTCTCACTGGGCACAGGGCACACTCTGGGGCAGTGCCACCACACACAGCAGGATTTGGGCAGGCTCTCAGCGGGCACAGGGCACACTCTGGGGCAGTGCCACCACACACAGCAGGATTTGGGCAGGCTCTCAGTGGGCACAGGGCACTCGGGACTGGCCCTGGGAAGGAGCAGAGGCAGGGACAGCCCTGCCCAGGGCAGGCTGGGCTCTGGGCTGCTCAAGGATGGCCAGGACACGCTGCCCCAGCAGCTGCCAGCTGCCTCCTGCACCAGCCACCCCAACACACCCGGGGGTGGGTTTAACCCAGGTGCAGAGCTTGCAACACTTTGATTTGTGGCGTGCTGAGAAGGCCCCTGAGAAAAGCTTAACACAAACAAAAGCTGACAACACAGGGCTGAGAGCAGTGTACTCAGCCCCACAGCACACCCCGCTCCTCACTCCTGTTAGCCACCTTACCTGAGCACCAGGCACACCTGTCTGCCCATTCCAGCATGTGCCAGGCCTGAAGGGCAGCCCGGGCCACCCTCTGCTCCTGGTGACCAACTGGCACCAGTGGCACTGACCCAGGGGTGCCCAGCACCCAGCACGTGTGGCACTGACAGCCCAGGGTGCCCAGCACGTGTGGCACTCACAGCCCAGGGTGCCCAGCACATGTGGCACTCACAGCCCAGGGTGCCCAGCACATGTGGCACTCACAGCCCAGGGTGCCCAGCCCTCGGGCACCACGCCCCACCAGAATGGGCACACGCCCCGTGGTGCCCTGGGTGAAGCTGTGACCCTGTGGAAGCAAACACACAGAGAGCCCCAGCAGCCTGATGGGGCTGAGGCAGCAGCCAAAGGCTGCAGGTGAGCAGAGCCCCCTCCCTGCAGCCCCTGGTGCCAGCCCGTTCACAGGCACTGCCTCTGGCAGGGGACACCCCCGGGACTGAGCCCCCCTGGGCACGGGGCCCTGTGCCACCCAGGAGCCACCATGTGCTGCACAGCCTCACTGCTGGACTGGCTGCACCACTGCAATTCCATGTGAAAACACACCTGGTCACTGTTCCTGCACCTTCTCTTGGTCATTAAACCACAGAGAGGGGACAGGCTGTCCCTGCTGCAGTTCAACACCTGCCCCAGGTGCACCTGACCTCCAAAACCAAAGCAGAGGGCTCAGGGAAACACTGTCACACTGAGAGCTTTGCACAGCCCAACAGCATCACTGGCTCCACAACACAAACATCTGAGAGGAGATTTCCCAGACTGGCCTGGGAAAAGGAAACTCAGGACAATTCTGTTACTCCCCAGAAGCTCCTGTTGATGGAGGTTTCCTGGCACAGGCAGCTCTACTGCAGAAAGTGGAAATTTGGGAGGTGGGGTGGGCAGAGCCCCTGCCATGCACGAGAGCAGACAGGGATGTAGAGGAGGCACTCTGTACCTGATGTCCCTTGGTCAGCTGGCCATCCTGGACACTTTCAGAGCTGCAGAGCAGAGCCCAGCTGTGGGACAGCAGCAGTGTGCACGGAGGAGGCAGGGTCAGCACCCTCCATCACGGAGCTCTGTGCCTCCCTGTGCCTCCCTGTGCCTCCCTGTGCCCTGATGGCAGCTTGGAGGGGGCTCAGCCACACTGCCACAGCCCCCAGCACCCTCATGCCAGGGAGGCTGGCAGGAAAAGGGGCTGGCCAGCCAAATCCACCTCCTCAGCCCAGCCGCTCGCTCCACGGATGATGCACAGCAGGTTCATCCACCCCGTGCTCCAGCAGCGCCAGTGCCAGACACATCTGCCTCCCCACACAGCAGCTAATCATCAACCAACCCACATCCCAGCCACGGGGGAGCTCCTGGACACTGCAACCCTGACACTAAACCCGGCCTTGGAACCAGGTCAGAGGCTGTGCAAACACAGCACAGGCCACAAACCGAGGCCACCTGCGGCCACACCAACGGCCCCACCTGGGCACACAGAGACCAAAGGGAGGCAGAGGCTGTGCCCAGCACAGCCACCCTTCCTGGGCACTGCCACCCCTCCCGGGCCAGGCTGGTACCGCCTGTACCCCAGCAATGCTGGCTGCAGGGGGTTCTGCAGGTCAAGGACCAGCACAGGCACAGCCAGCTCTGAGCCAGCACAGGCACCACTGCAGCACACAACCTTGGCTAAGATTGTCTCAGCAGAGCTTTACACACTCTGCAGCAACAAAGGGAGATGATGCTGTGTCTCTCTGGAAAGGGGCACCCTTAGGAACTGCCCCCTTGCTTGGCCAGCAGGCACGGGTGGCAGCAGCTGGTGTCACTGTGCTCTCAGGTCAGTGCAGACTCGGGAAGATCCAGAAACCTCTGAGCACCTGCTGCTCTCCAGCCCCCACCCAAACACTGCCAAAGGCCCAGACCAAACCCTGCTGTGATGGTGAGACAGGGTCTGCTGGAAGGGAAAACCCAGCAGAGAGTGACATGGAAAGAAGGTGACCCAGCCTGCCACCACAGCACTGTGGGGATCTACCTCAGCAGCAAGAACCTGTTCCCAGTGTGCCTGACCTCAGCTCCAGCTGTGCAGCCCCACGGGCCCTGGCAGGTGAGCACTGAAGGCACAGGGCTCCCCCCCTAAGGCTGCTCGTGCCTGCAGTCAGACACCTCTGCACACCCCTGAGCCCGTCCTGAGCCCTCCAGAGCACTGCCCAACAGCTCCCTCCCTGACACCTGCAGAAGCCTCAAACTTCTCCAAAGAGCAGACACCAGAGTGGCCTCAGCATCCGAGGCATCTCTAACCCCACCAGGACACCTCTGCCTCTCACCAACACTCCCAGCTCAAGCAAGGCAAGTACCAACACGAGGTGATATTTATCATGACCTACCCAACTCACTATGCAAACTTCACCCAATCCATGAGAAAACAGCCCCTGTTCTCTCAGAAGCCTTCCCCCACATGCCCTGCACATCAGTACTGCACACACGACAGTGAAGAACACCAAAGAGCAGGGCATGTCTCTGGGACAGGGACGTGGCTGTGACCACAGAATCACAGATATCCCAGGCTATCCCGAGCTGGAAGAGACCCACAAGGATCATTGAGTCTCACCCCCAGCCCTGCACAGACACCCCAACAATCCCACCGTGTGCCTGAGAGCACTGTGCAAATGCTCCCTGACTCTGGCAGCCTTGGGGCCATGACTGTTCCTAGGGAGCCTGCTCAGAGCCCAGCCACCCTGTGGGGGAAGAACTCTCCCTGACAGCCAACTAAACCTCCCTGACACAGCTCCACGCTGCTCCCTCAGGTGAGGAATGCCTCCTGAGCCATCAGAGGTGCTGTACCCATCACACAGGCCCTTCCTGCACAGGGACAACTCCAGCTCCAAGACAGTCCAGTCTTCCCAAGGCCACAGCTATTAGAGAGCCTCTCTGGAATGGCACCAGCCAACACCTGGATACCTGGAAATGCTCTGAACCACTGACCACGATCACCTGGGTCAGTCCCAGCTGGCTGGACTCTGTGTTGACTTTGCTCTCCAGTCCCTGGGGCTGTTGCCCTCACTGCTCATTACACAAGGATCAGTTCTGTGTTTTCTGGGCAGCAAGCCCTGGAATCCCCCATCACCTCTGTGTGCTCAGTGCCAGCCGAACCCCCCAGGGCTGGGAGCAGCACTTGGAGCGACCCCCTGGCTCTTGTGGGTCCCTCTGGATGCAGATGGTGGTGCAGGGTGGGTATCACAGCGTGCCATAAACAAACCACTCCAGGTTCTGGAAGCATAGAGAGGGCTGGCTTGGCTCCCTGCCGGGACTCCCACATCCAGCTTTTCCAAGGGCAGACACCCGCAGCTGCAGCTGCACCCCCAGGAGGGCAAGTTGGGGCTGCACCAGCAGCGTTCCCAGGGCAGGGTGGGCAGCGCCCACAAAGAGCATCAAAGTTTGTGGGACGTCGAGCAGGTGTTTGGAACACCGTGGGCCTGCCAGACTGAAACAAGAATGGGGCACAGACCTCCTGAGCAGCCCCGTGGCAGCAGCACTAAGGCTGCGCCCCTCCAGCCTGGCTCAGAGACCCACAGCTCCCACCAGAGGAGACCCACGGACCAAAGCCTGAGCAGAGAGACCACGGGAGATGGGGCACAAGAGAGGGCAAGCAGCAGCTGCTTCACTGTGCAGACTTCAGCACTGCCTTTTCACACCTTGCTGTCCCCAGGAGGACACAGGGCTGGTGGGTAGAGGGACTGTGCAGGTACCAGGCAGGTAATGAATGGTGTTCTCAGTGTGACTGAACCCAGTGTGAGTCGTGCAGCGCCAGGGGCTCCTGCCAGGAGCCACAGTGCTGGCAGCAGCCTGAAGAGGTCAATCCCTGAGCTTCTGCCTCCAGCGTGAGCCACAGTGGCAAACACTAATCCCTGTAACAAGCAGTGGTCCTGCATGAGCTGGCTGGTCCCCGCTGCAGGGATCCCAAGCTGCCCACACCACTGTGCACAGAAGGGTCTCCCAAAGCTGGATCCAGAGGGAGCTCCTACCTGTGCCATGGAGGAGCCGGGTGAGAGGCAAGGACGCCAAGCCAGCGCTCAGCCCGGGCTGCCTCTCTGGGAACGCGGCCGCCGGGCCGGCTGGCGCAGCTCCCACTGGAAGCGGCAAGCAGCAACAGGCCCCGCTGCAGGGGCAGGGCCCGGCCCTCCCTGCCCGCATACACCCACATTCCCCAGCCATGAGCGCAGCCTCCCCTCTCCTGGGAACCTCCCGCCACCCAGCCGGGCCGGTGCACGGCCCGGGCTGCCCTGCCAGCACCGAACCCCGGAGCCAGCGGCGTCCCGGCCTCGTGGCACACGGGCATCCCTCCAGCCTCCAGAACGTTCCCCTGGAGCCTCCTGAACCCTCCCCTGGAGCACGGCGAGGGACAGAGGGGGCCAGGGCATGGAGCCCCCCGAGCTCCCTGGGCAGCTGCAGAGCTGCTCCCGGGCTGATCTCTGCGGCCCAGCACTCCTGGGAACGTCCGGGCGCGATGCTGCCCCAGCAGCAGCCAGGCTCCTCGGGAGCAGGCGGGGTCCCTGGAGAGCCTGCCAGCCCTAAGACATCCCTGTGGCTCACAAGCCGAGCACAGAAGCGCCTCCACGGCACCCAGATGCAGAGCAGAGCCATGAAGGCAGCGAGGCCCCGGAGCGGCGGCGGGGCTTGGCCCGGCCCCCAGCTCCGTGCGTTCCATGCCTTAAAAAGCCGTGGATGCTGCTGCGGATGCTGCTGTCGCCTCCCGGCCCCGCCGGGACACAGGGCCCGCCTGCAGCTCCTTCCACAGGGCCCGAAGGGGACAGGGCACAGAGGCACGGCCAGCACAGCCCCAGCCGAGGCCCCTCAAAGCCCTGGTGCCAGACAGCTCCCCACCAACATCAGAGTGTCGAACCCCCGAGAGCTGCTCCAGCAGCCAGCGCCCGCTGAATGCCCATCCCCGTGGGGACCTGTCCCCTGCCCCATCACCGGTAATGCCACGCCTGCTCTCTGCAGGCTGCCCCATACCCGGGGAGGGTCCTGTGCTCCCGAACACATGGTCCCTGCTCAGCCCCAGGGCAGGACCTTAGCAGGGCTGGCTGGGGCTGAGCATCCCCCAGCCGAGGCCTGGCACCAGGGAGCCACTCACAAAGAGGGGGTGCAAGCACATGTCTGGGCTCCCAACCCCCTGTGCTGTTCCAAACCTCTGCTCTGGCAACCTCCCAGACAGTCCCACTTGCCTGGGACTCCAACAGCACTCCTGTCCCCATCCCACCAGTGCTGTGGGGCAAGGCCAGGACGGCTCGGCCCACCCTGCCCGTGCTGGGACACCACCAGGGCAGGGAGGTCATGTGACACACGTGCTTCCCTCCCAGGTGTGTGGCCAGCAAGGGAACCAGATGCTGAAGCACATCCTCCCAAGCAGCCACAGCACGGCTGCTCCAGCACCATTGACAATGGCAGTGCCCAGGGCACTGCAGTGTGACACGACCCCGTGAACGCTCAGCTCGCTGCAGCCCAGGGCAAACCCTGCAGAGCACCGGGACAGAGCAGGTGCCAGCGCACAGCCCAGAACCTCAGCTGGGACAGGCCACAACCACCCATCCCTGCAGGCGCCGTCGGCACAGGGGCTCTGGCAGCCCAGCACTGCTCCTGTGCTTACTTACCCAGAGCCCGCAGAGGACCCCCGGCCAGGAGGGCAGGCTCAACACTGCCGTGGGCATCCTTGGGGCACACGCTGCCAGCGCTGCCACGCTCTCGCCTTCGGAAGCGGCTGGTGAGGAGCTTCCAGAGTCCCCCCGTCTGCACGGGGTCGGTGTGCAGGCGGCCCCCGACCCTAGCCAGCTCCGGGTACAGCAGGTCCCGCTTGCTGGGGCAGGTGTGCAGGGAGCTGGCATCGCCCTCGCTCTTGGTGCGGAGGCGCGCGGGGCGCAGCAGCCCCCCGGACTCCGAGCGCCGCAGCTCGTGGCCCCGGCGCAGGCGGAAACTGAAGCTTTTCCGCAGGGAGCTGAAGTTCTTCCTGGGGCCGGAGCCGCTCCAGCCGCTGCCCCCGAAGATGTTCCAGCGGCGGCTGCCCCACAGGGAGCCCCCCCGCAGGAAGCCGGGGCTCTCGGCGGGGTGCGGCGGCCGGGCGCTGGGCAGGAAGGTCATGCTGCTGGGCCGCGGGCGCTGCGCCTCGTCGGGGCCGTCGCCCTCCGCCTCGGGGCTCTGCCTGCGGGGCGAGCGCAGCCGGAGCAGCTCCAGGAGGCGGCCGCGGGCGCGGGCGGGGGGCGGCGGCGGCAGCAGCGCCCCGGGCAGCCCGTTCCCCGCCGCGCAGAAGCTCTTGGGCCGCCGGCGCTGCTGCTGCGCGGCGCCGAGCGCGGCCTGGACGGCGGGGACGCCCTGCAGGTCCAGCGACTCGCAGACGCTGACGGCGCGGCGGGGGCTCGGCCGCGGGGCGCCCCGGCCCGGCCCGGCCCAGCGCCAGCCCTCGGCCATGGTCAGCGGCGGGGCTGCCCCATGGCCCCACCGCTCTCCGCCGCCGGCGCGGGGCTCCCACGACGCGCCCGCATGTCCGGGCCGCGCTCGGCGCCGCCAGCGCGGGGCTGGGCCGGCCCGCCCCGGAACGGGCCGGGGCCGCGATGGGGATGGGGCGGGGGCCGGGGCCGCCCCGCCCGCCGCGCCCTCCGCGGGCACCGACGGCACCGAGTCCGGGGCACGGGCAGCGGCGGCAGCGCCGTCCCGGGGCGGCGCGGGGCTGCGGTCCCGGGACAGAGAGAGCAGCGCCGGTCCTTGTCACTGCTCGGCGGCGCCCAGCGCCCGCGGCGGAGCCCGCACCAGGGAGTGCCGGCGCTGCCCGGCCGTCCGGACCCCGCCGCGGCGCTCACCGGGACCAGAACTGGCCCGGAGCCCGTCGGAGCGGCGCCGAGCGTCGGGAGCAGAACCTGCCCGGGCCCCGCCGGGGCGTTCACCGGGAGCAGAACCGGCCCGGCCCCTGCAGGTACCGGCCGCGGGGCAGGGCCGGCAGCGGGGCCCCGGCGCGGCGCGGCGCGGCGCCGGCCGTGTCCGCCAGGGGGCGCTGCGGCCCCGCTCGCCGCTGCTGCCCGGGGCACCGGCAGCGACAGCGGGACCCGGCGGGACCGGCTCGGCACCGGCACCGGCACCGGCATCCCGGCACCGCCAGACACGCACACCCCTGCACCGGCACCCCGCCACCACCTAACACGCGTCCCCCGGCTCGACCCGCCCCTGCGGCATCCCCGCGCCCCCCGCTGCCCTCCCCGGCCGCATCCCGGCCCGGAGCTGCCCCTCTCCTGCCCGGACCCCCGGGCCCGGTCCTGCACCAGACCCAGCTACCTTCTGCCCCCTCACCTTTCCCAAACCTGCGACGAACCCCCAGCAGCTGCGTGATGCCCAAGAGCCGCCCTGTGCTTGGGGACACCTGAAAACCCAAACGCAGGGGCCCGGGCAGCCCGGAGCAGCCACAGCCTGGAGCACAGAGCACAGCATCCAGCACTGATTCCAGAGCTCCCCCGAGCCCGAAGCAGAGGGCACCAGGTGCAGTGTGACCACCTCAGCCAGAGCTTCACTCCTGTCTCGTTCCAGGGTGGTCATTTCCTCAGACCAAACCCACCATCACCAGGCACTGACCATTGTCCTCGGCCCCTGGAGTCCTGGTACCGTGGTACCCCCTCCTCCACCTCTTCCCCAGCACCCCCATTGCTGCCTGCAGTCCCCGTTTCCAGCATCACCCCAAGGTGTTCCTCCTCCTTCTCTTCCTCCTCCTCCTTTTCCCTCCACACCTTTTCCCTCTCCCTGGCTTTCCTCCTTCACATTGCAAGTATGATCTGTGCCTCCTCTGGGGAGGAAAAAAAAAAGACGCCTGACTCCCCCCCCCCCCTAAACTATTTTTACCCTACTGAAAGCCCTGTCTGCTGAGCCAGCCCAGGTCCTCTCCTGCTTCTCCAGGCCTCTCCAGGGAGCACCTTGACATCAAGCACCTCCCTTCTCCACTCCATATACAGCAGTCTTGACTGCACTGCCTTGACTCTTCCCAACTCCCACCACCTTCTCACACTGTGCCTTTTCTCTGAACCCTCATCCTCCTCCACAGCAGGCCTCACCGTTACTTCTCCAGTTTTCTGGATGCACCCAGGCCTTAGACAGAGCCAAACCCCACCCAGAGCTCTTCCCCTCCCTACTGCACAGCCAGCGCCTCGGCCAAGCCCCTTCCCCTTCCCTCTCCCTCCTCCGTTCTCCCTCCTCTCCCAAACCCAGAGATCCCACCGTGCACCTCCCTCCCGTCCCTGTAGTACCACAGATCCCATCACGGCATGCAGGAGCAGAGGTCCCACTCCCCCCTCTCCGGGGGCTCCAGTCCTGCTCTCCCCTCGGGTGTCAGCCCAGCCCTCTGCTGGTTCCCCTCCCCGGTACCCCCTGGCCAAGGCACGGAGCTGCGGGCACACAGCGGGCACATCCCACCGCCCTCCCTCCCCAGACAACGGGCACCTGTGCCCGGGACGGAGCAGAAGGCGCCGCCAGCCTGCCGGAGCCGCAGCTCTGCCATCTGTGCCAAGGTCACGGGCACGCAGAGCTGCCAGACTGGGTCTGACCCGCGCGCGGCATCTGCCAGCCCGGCTCGGCGCCGCACCGCAGCCACCACGAGCAGCTCTGCGGGAAGCAATTACCAGGGAATGGCTTCCAAAGCCCTCAGCACAGGCAGGGCTGGCTGCGGGGCCAGGCTGTCACAGCCCACCTGCCAGGGGCACCTCGGGCACGGGTACCTGGCTCTGGGCAGGCACCCAGCCCAGGGCCCTCGCCAGCTCCTGCCCACCGTGCCTGGCACAGCTCGGTGCTCCCAGGGATGGAAAGCTCTTCCCGCAGGGAGACTGGACCGTCTACATCCATCTCTTTCCAAACCCCGGGTTTAACACATACTGCAACAGCACCAGATGGCTCCCCTTCCACATGAGTCTCAGCTTTTTAAAATATTCTGGCAGGTTCTGGCTGTGAGGTGTCGCTGAATCACAAACTGTCTGCTGGAGACATGATGCACCTTGTGCTGCCTGCTGAGGCACGACTGGACATGCTGGATCCCCCTGACAGGGTCTGTCTGACCCACCCCTACAGCCTCCCCCAGACCCCTCCAGCACCATGACCTCCTCAGGCCCCTTCCTGCCTGGGACCTCCTTCCTGCTCCAGCTCTTCCTCCTCCTGTGATCCCACCCAAATTCTGATTAAACCTACTGCAAAACATGGAAAGTTCCCCTTAGCTGACAACATCCCTCCCCTGTCCTCCCAAGGATCATATTTTTAAAGCTATTAGTGTTTTTAAAGCATTCCAAATACTTTGCAGTTTGTCTGCACCTTTCTTATACACGGAGTCAGAACCTGGGCACAACTCTCTAAGAAGAAATACTGGTACAACACCTGTCCTACAGCATCCCAGCAAGATACTGCTCTGTACCACACCAACAGCCTAACACTGTTCTTACCCCATTAAGGCTGTTTTGTGGCAAAGGTTTCCAAATGCTGTGTGCATTGATATGTATATTGACAGGAGCCCCTCCATGTTATTCCAAAAGACGTCTGAAATAGGCTAAAATGGAGCCTTAGACTCAAGTCCTGGGGTTGAGGGCTGCAGAGCACCTGCACAGGCTGGGAATCTGTACCCCAGAGCAGGTTCAAACCCCACCAGTCCCAGCAACACAGGGGCTCCAGCTGCCTCAGCCCTCCACTGATGGAGAAACTGCTCTGAGAACGAGACCAGAAACACAGGCTTTGAGGAGAGCCATCACTGAAACTCCCCACATGCCTTTAACGTCTCTTCTCTGGCAGCTCACACCAAAACCACACTGGGCTGCACGGGAGCTGTCTAATGTCTAATGCAGAGGTGACAGCTCACCAGCTCACAGCTGCTGGTGGGCAGCAGCCTGGCCAGAGTCCCCAGGGCTGTGCAGGGCTGCAGAAGCATCTCCCAGAGCTGGGAAGGAACAGGGCTTTGGCAATCTGACCCAGAGCAGGTGCCTGGGGACAGAAGCAAGCTGGTCCCTTAGCAGGCCTTCTCTGAGTCACACACATGGTACAAATGTTATGGCCACGAACATCTGGCTGAAATTAATATAATCCATGAGAGGCTGAACAACAGCTGCACGGGAAGAGTCCGAGAGCCAGGGAACATTCCAGTGCTGGTTGGCCCTGGTGTGACATTCAGGGTGGAGCCCTGAAAAGGGAAAGGAGTCTAAACATGGTCAGATGTTCCACTGTGCTCCCCAGACCCCAAGGCACTGGTGCCACTGCTCTCCCTGTCCCCCCAGCAGCGGTAGCCCGGGATTCCCCCACACACACAGTGCTGCCGCTCCAGAGATCTGCAGGTAGGGCGATTCTGTTGCCAGGGAGATGCCCTGGCAGCTGGGAGGATGGGACACCAGCTCTCTCCATCCCTCCTGGGTTCAAACGCTGTCACTCTATAGAGGGCCTGAGTTTGTGGGCCCCCGCAGCCCCTCACATCCAGCACGGAGGGGGGACCAGCATCGCCTCGGCAGCCGGGGCAGGGATGGGGCTCCCAGTGCCCGCACAGAGGGCAGCCACAGCGGCACACCAGGGGCACGTGGAGAGCCCAGCCAGCTCCAGGCCCTGTGTACCACCAGGGCTGCCAGCGCCCGAGGCTGCCACCCTGCACAGACTGAGCTGGCAGGGACTGCGGGCAGCAGAGCAGGCTGGGCACCACTGCCAGGGACAGCCAGGACAGGCTGCAGGACAGGTGACACCACCTGTGCCAGGCTGCGGGGCACCCAGGGCCCCAGCACGGGCTGCCCAGCCGGGACAGGAGGGCTCTGAGCAGCGCCAGGGATGGCGGCCAAGCCCAGCCCGCCCGCAGCGGCGCCCCGAGCGCCGTGTCAGGGCCGCGCCGAGCCGCGGGCTCTGCAGAGCAGCCGCAGCCGGCCCGGCCGTGCGGCAGAATGCTGATGAGGCTCCGGGGGCACGGCCGCCCGCCCGGCCCGGGGGGCAGCCCCGTCACAGCCCCCGCTGCCCGCGTCAGCAGCACCGTCACACGGAGGCGGCACGGCCAGCCCCGCCCGCTGCCCTCACGGGGCCACCGCGGAGCCACCGCCGTCCTTGGGGCCACCAGGGACGAGGGAGAGGGAGACAGAGGCGTCCCCTGAGCCAGCACAGAGACACGCTCACGCTGAGTCCTGCCACAGGCTCAGCATCCAGCACAGCACCGCTGCACACCACACAGCTCCACTGTGGTAACCTGAGCACCTCCGGTCACCCCGAGCACCCCAAGAACCCCTTCTGGTCACCCGAACCACCCTGGGCCCAAGAGGCAATGTCCTCCTGCTCTCCACTGACAAACAGCCACCCACCCCACAGCCCCTGCACATCCCCAGGGTGTCAGGATGGAGACATGAGGCACTGCTGCAGGTCCGAGCTCTGACACAGACCCTCACTGCCAGCTGGACCCTGCCCTGTCCCTGTGCCCACCCTGCAGCACAGAGCCCCGGGTTTGACACGACAGCCTGGCTGACTTTCCGAGGCCTCCTGCCCAGAGAGGCGCCCCCAAGGCAGGCTGTTCCCCACAGTTTCCATGGAGAGGAGGAGCAGGCCCAGCCAGCAGAGAGTTAACACCGCTGGGAAGTCAGTGACAGTCACAGGAGAGCCCGACTCCAGCAGCAGCTCCCTCCCTCCTCCCACACTGCACACCCCCAGCTCAGTCCTGCCGCAAACCCCGAGCTGCTGATGAGGAAATTGCCACCTTCTCCCCCGGCCCGGGATGCAGCGCTGAGGCAAACGCCTCCCTCCCACACACCTGGGGTCAGGCCCAGGTCACCCAACCGGGGCACGGCCACGCTCCTGTCCGCCAAGGAGAGCAGCCGAGCACCAAACTGCTGCCAGCCTTTCAAAGAGGGCACCCATCCTGCCACGGAGCCTGCGGAGGGGGCACGCTGCAGATCCTGCACCCACAATGCTGCCAGTCAGATGCAGGGGTAACACACGCAGGGATCACAGAGGCAGGGGTCACAGATGCAGGGGTCACAGATGCAGGGGTCACAGATGCAGGGGTGATGCTTCCTAAGCTGGTCCAGGCCCTGGTGCCTCAGGGAAGCCCCGGAAGATAATGGGATGTTACCCACAGGGTGTAATATTAGATCAAGGCAGCAGCAATCACTCTGCTCCTTAAGCTACCTCGGGGCAGTTCTGCGTGCAGAGCCGTCCATACCAGCACCCTGATCAAACCTGCTGCTGGTCTGGTACCTGCACTGCAGGGCACGAGCAGCCCTGCCACGCTGCCAGCCATGCACCGGGCTGGCCCCGGGCACCAGGATGTCTCCAGGCACACAGGTGTTCCCAGGAACAGGAACAGGGCTGTCTCCAGGCACACAGGTGTTCCCAGGAACAGGAACAGGGCTGTCTCCAGGCACACAGGTGTTCCCAGGAACAGGAACAGGGCTGTCTCCAGGCACACAGGTGTTCCCAGGAACAGGAACAGGGCTGTCTCCAGGCACACAGGTGTTCCCAGGAACAGGAACAGGGCTGTCTCCAGGCACACAGGTGTTCCCAGGGAACAGGAACAGGGCTGTCTCCAGGCACACAGGTGTTCCCAGGGAACAGGTCTCCAGCACCTGGATGTTCCCAATTCCCAAGCTCCCCACTGGTGATGCAGGCATGAGCAGCATCAGCATGATTAGGCCAGACATTGTGAAATCTCCTTGGGATTTAGAAACCCAAAGACAAGAGGCTAGGTGAAAATTTGGTTAGAGGACTAAAGAAAACCTCCTCAGGTCCTCAAGCCTCGCTTTAAAATCTCTCCCAGAACCATCACTTAAACAGTGAAAATCCTCCAGTTTATTGCAAAAGCAGAAAACAAAAGAAGAAATGGCATGAAAAATAGCAACGGCGTGAAACTGAACAGTGAACAGTGGAACTGAACAGTGCAGCAGTGGGACTCAGAGGACATGAAAATCCACATGGAGGTCAGGAGCAGAACATGGCAGGAGATGGAGGAGGCTGGAAAATCCCTCCTGCCTTGACAAAAAGGCAGAGACCCCGCACAGCCTGCACAGGATGGCCACAGAGCTGTCCTGCAGCTGGACCGTGGAGCCCCTTCCCTGCAGTGACATTCTGGTGCCCAGCAGACACACAGGACATTGCTGTGCCCAGCACACACAGGACACTGCTGTGCCCGGGGGATACAGGACACTGCTGTGCCCAGCACACACAGGACATTGCTGTGCCCAGCACACACAGGACACTGCTGTGCCCAGGGGATACAGGACACTGCTGTGCCCAGCACACACAGGACACTGCTGTGCCCAGGGGATACAGGACATTGCTGTGCCCAGCACACACAGGACATTGCTGTGCCCAGGGGATACAGGACACTGCTGTGCCCAGGGGATACAGGACATTGCTGTGCCCAGCACACACAGGACATTGCTGTGCCCAGCACACACAGGACACTGCTGTGCCCGGGGGATACAGGACATTGCTGTGCCCAGCACACACAGGACATTGCTGTGCCCAGGGGATACAGGACACTGCTGTGCCCGGGGGATACAGGACATTGCTATGCCCAGCACACACAGGACATTGCTGTGCCCAGGGGATACAGGACATTGCTGTGCCCAGCACACACAGGACACTGCTGTGCCCAGCACACACAGGACATTGCTGTGCCCAGGGGATACAGGACATTGCTGTGCCCAGCACACACAGGACACTGCTGTGCCCGGGGGATACAGGACATTGCTGTGCCCAGGGGATACAGGACATTGCTGTGCCCAAGGGATACAGGACATTGCTGTGCCCAGCACACACAGGACACTGCTGTGCCCAGGGGATACAGGACACTGCTGTGCCCAGCACACACAGGACACTGCTGTGCCCAGGGGATACAGGACACTGCTGTGCCCGGGGGATACAGGACATTGCTGTGCCCAGCACACACAGGACATTGCTGTGCCCAGGGGATACAGGACACTGCTGTGCCCAGCACACACAGGACATTGCTATGCCCAGCACACACAGGACATTGCTGTGCCCAGCACACACAGGACACTGCTGTGCCCGGGGGATACAGGACATTGCTGTGCCCAGCACACACAGGACATTGCTGTGCCCAGGGGATACAGGACACTGCTGTGCCCAGGGGATACAGGACATTGCTATGCCCAGCACACACAGGACATTGCTGTGCCCAGGGGATACAGGACACTGCTGTGCCCAGCACACACAGGACATTGCTATGCCCAGCACACACAGGACACTGCTGTGCCCAGCACACACAGGACGCTGCTGTGCCCAGGGGATACAGGACATTGCTGTGCCCAGCACATACAGGACATTGCTGTGCCCGGGGGATACAGGACACTGCTGTGCCCAGCACACACAGGACACTGCTGTGCCCAGCACACACAGGACATCGCTGTGCCCAGCACACACAGGACACTGCTGTGCCCAGCTGTGCCCACAGGCAGAGCTGTCCCCCAGCCCCACAGCACAGGGCTCCTGGGCTCCCAGCCAGGCCTGTGCTCACCTGACTCACCACCTGCCCTCACACCCCTTGGCTCTGCACATGAGGCACCAACACAAGAATTTTGTAAGAGGCAACCCTAGCAAAAGGTAGGACTGGAGGGTCAGCAAGCTGCACAGAAAGGGGAGCAGCCCAGAATCCCACAGGGATGCTCCCAACAGTGCTTCCCAAAGCTCTCCCTCCCTGGGAAACACGCAAAACAATTAAAGCCACGGAAAGATCCCATCCTGCTGCCCTGTGCCCAAAGGCACCTGCTCAGGAACTACAGAGCAGCCAAAGGAAGTATTTTCAAAACAAAAGCAAAAGAGCTGCTGAGGCTGACAACAACACAGGATGCTCACGTGGGCCCGAGCACCCCAACAAACACCGTGTCACCACTGCTCCCACCTCGTCACGGTGACTAACAGCATCCACACACACACACACACACACGGATTGCTGTGCAGCAAACAACACCAGCCAGGTGTGAGAACAGCCTTAGCAACACCCCTGTACCCACCTGCAGCACGGGGACTGCCCCAGCCCAAACAACCTTCCCAGCTCCCTCATGGTGCACAGCCCCAGCCCCACACGGAATGGACTGAGAGAAGGGAATGTCAGTCTTGGGATGGCAAAGAAGCAGATGTCACCTGGCACGTAAAACTCACCTTCACAACAAACACTTAGGCAAGACTATCCATTCCAATGAAGCCACTCATACCTCAGGTGCTGCCCCCAGGTCCTGGAGAACCCAGAGGCAGCCCCAGCCTGAGGGATGCTGAGCCACAGACCCTGCTCCAGGCTGACCAAGGGCTGGATGCCTCCTGCTCTCACTTTGGCACGAGGGTCCCAGCTCTGACCCCTGGAGCAGCCCCTGCTGGAAGCAGCCTCCCCACGCCAAGCATCTCCACCAGTGCTCCCCTTTACAGACCCCAGTGGCACGAAGAGCCCACCTGTGCCCACCCAGGCATTGTGGGAGCCCACCTGTGCCCAACCCAGGCATTGTGGGAGCCCACCTGTGCCCAACCCAGGCATTGTGGGAGCCCACCTGTGTCCAACCCAGGCATTGTGGGAGCCCACCTGTGTCCAACCCAGGCATTCCAGGAGCCCACCTGTGTCCAACCCAGGCATTCCAGGAGCCCACCTGTGCCCAACCCAGGCATTGTGGGAGCCCACCTGTGCCCAACCCAGGCATTGTGGGAGCCCACCTGTGCCCAACCCAGGCATTCCAGGTTCCTCCCCGAGGCCTCTGCACAGGGCCAACCACCAACCACAGAGAGCAGGAACCCCAGAACTGAAAGCCACAAGCCACAGTGGAAAGTGGGACGGAAGGTGCAGGCCCTGCACCTGCTCCTCTGCCCCCACCATCCCCTGAGGCTCCCCTGCTGCAGCCACAGACACCTCACAGACACCTCAGCCTGCAGGCTCACCCTCCCAGCTGGGAATGGCTGCACCAACCACCCCAGGGCCCTGGGAGGGACCAGTCCCTGTGTCACTGCCCAGCTCACAGCCTCGGCCTCAGCAACCCACACCTCATGGCTCCCACCAACAGCGGGGCCTGAGGGGTCCCAGCAGGGTCTGAGGGGTCCCAGCTGGGTCCGAGGGGTCCCAGTCGGAGGGGTCCCGGCAGGGTCTGAGGGGTCCCAGGGGTCCCAGCAGGGTCTGAGGGGTCCCAGTTGGAGGGGTCCCAGCTGCCTGAGCCACAGTGGAGCCCCTGCCTGATGTGACTGCAGAGAGCAGCAAGGCAGACCTCAAATCCCCCAGCACCAAACCCAACTTCCCACGTGGTCGGGGCAAAGGCTTTGAGTGCCTCACACCACCCAGGATCTGGCAGGGAGAACCATTCGTGATGATTTTTCCAGGATCCAAGAGAGACACTAAATGCTCACAGGAGGGGATGGATCCCCAGGAATCCCCCCCAAACCTGCCTCAGCCCAGTTTGTACTCACAACTACACACTGAGGGCCCCAGTTCTTGGGCCACTTCACACATCTCACGCTGACCATTGACTCTTCCAGTTTCTCCCTGAGGTCACTCTGGAGTAACCCAAATACCATAAAGAACCTCAAGGTATTATTTAATCACCAACACCTTTCAGTAATCCCACTGCTCAGGAACTGTTCTCAGTGTCATGGAAAGCAGATCCCATCAAACTACGTCACCCAGCACCCACTTCCCTCCTCTAATTCTCCACTAATTCGGATTATGTCAGGCACTCCACTGCTCTCTCAGGAATCAGTATCAGCCTGTTTCCTAAATACCTGAGTCATCCCCAGATCCTGCTGCAGGCTGGCAGAGCATTAGCCCACTCCAACCTCGCAGGGAGCTCTGCAGCCAGCTCTGGGTGCCAGCTGCCCAAAGCTGGGACTCTGGGAACACCTGGCTCTGGCAGCTGCTGCTCAGAACTGAGCAACCACTCCAGAGAAAGGATTCCACCTCCCCAAGCAGGGATGGAGATGCTCACACTGCACAGCTCCCCACAGCCTGTGTTTCAGACAGTACAAACATCACAGCTAAAAACATCCTGTTCCCAATAAACCTCCCCGTTCCCAGCAGGCACTGACCAGCTGCAGGCCAGTGGCCACTTGTCCCACCTCTTTGCTCACTCCCACTCTTGGTCTATGCTCTGTAACACCAACTCTTCCTCTGTTTAGGACTGAGTCTGTGCCAGTCCTGCTGTTCGGATGCGCCACCGCTCCGTGTGCCAGGCTGGCTGTTGGCACAGCCTCCCTCATTAATGGGGCTTTATGTGATTTGGGCACAAACATGACATTCTTTGGAATTGCTGCATTTGCTGCCCGTGTTCTCTCAAGTCCTGTGGCTCTTTACTGTTTTTTTGGCTTTAGTAGCACCAACGCCCAAAACCAAAGGGCAAGGGGTGAGTTTTACCCAAACACCCTGCCCAGAAACAGCTCCACATTTGGAGGGCATTATAGAGAGGGACAGGGAACATCCTTCCCCATCTGCAGGCAGTCTGGTACTGGGGAAAGGGCTGGGATGGCTCCCAAGAGATGACCTTGGTGGAGATGAGACTCCCTGGGCATGCCCAGGGCTGGCACAGACTGGTACCACTGGTGACACCATGCCACCAGTGCCAGTAACTCCAGCACTCACTGCGTGCTGCTGCTCACCTCAAAATCCACAGCACAAACAGGGCACTGTGCAGGGCCTGCAGCAAGCCCCGGGCAAGGCAGTGGGGTTCACAGCTCCAGCAGGCTCTCTAATGCAGCTGGCTCTGTGCTGGGCTGGGGAGAACGTGGGGATGAACAGCACTGAGACATCAAGGCTGGAGGAAGGGCTACCAGGGAGCAAGTGCAGCCACTAGGGTAGGAGGGCTACCAGGGACATGGCATGCACCCCAGCACCACAGTGTGCATGCACCCCAGGGCCATGGTGTGTTCCCCAGCACCATGGTGTGCTCCCCAGGGCCATGGTGTGCTCCCCAGGGCCATGGTGTGTTCCCCAGGACCATGGTGTGTTCCCCAGGGCCATGGTGTGTTCCCCAGGGCCATGGTGTGCTCCCCAGGACCATGGTGTGCTCCCCAGGACCATGGTGTGTTCCCCAGGACCATGGTGTGCACCCCAGCGCCATGGTGTGCTCCCCAGGACCATGGTGTGCTCCCCAGGACCATGGTGTGCTCCCCAGGACCATGGTGTGCTCCCCAGGACCATGGTGTGTTCCCCAGGACCATGGTGTGCTCCCCAGGGCCATGGTGTGCTCCCCAGGGCCATGGTGTGCACCCCAGGGCCATGGTGTGCACCCCAGGGCCATGGTGTGCTCCCCAGGGCCATGGTGTGCTCCCCAGGGCCATGGTGTGTTCTCCAGGACCATGGTGTGCTCCCCAGCACCACAGTGTGTTCTCCAGGGCCCATCCCTCCCAGGGCCCACCCCTCCCTGGAGAACTCTGCTTCGGGAGGACGAGGCTGCAAAGCTCAGCCAGGCTGTGCTGCTGGAAGGTTGGCACACAGGGGACCTGCCCTGGCCACAGGCACACGGGGCATGGGCAGCAGGCTGGGCACAGCCTGGGAGAAGGGACAGAGCCAGCAGGGCTCACAGCAAGGCTCAGCTCAAGGGAGCTCTGCCTGCTGGCCGGGTCACACAGCTCCCACAGGCACTGCAGCCCTGAACTCCAGGGGAGGAAGGTGCAGAACAACCATGGGGTGTGACAGGCACAGGGAGAACAACATAAAGCAAGGAAACCCCAGCAGCTCAAAGCATTACTCAAGGTGGCAGAAACAAAGGGAATGAGTGGCAAAAGGACCTTAAAATCCCAAATGTCCAGCTGCCACAACAGCAGGTGACCAATGAGAAGTGGAATCATCAGAAGCAAACAATTCTGATTTTACAGCTGGAAAAACAAGCTGCAAGTTCTCACCACTCAGATGAAATGCTGGGGTTATTCTCAACAACTCTATGGAAACATTTCCCAGAGAAGCTGTGGCTACCCCATTCCTGAAGTGTTCAAGGCCAGGTTAGATGGGGCTTGGAGCAACCTGGTCTAGTGGAAGGGGGGTGGAACTAGATGGGCTTTAAGGTGCCTCCAAACCCAAACAATTCCATGATTCCATGATTCTGTGAACATCAGTTCGCTGCTCAGCAGCCATCAAAAGGGGGAGCCAGCCATTAGGAGGTAAAGAATGGAGAACAAGAGAGGGAACACCCCAACACTCTCGTCCTGACCCACAGTCCCCAGCAGGTACCAAGAGGGGCAGGAGGTGACTGACAGGACAGGAGCAGCTGCTGCACAGGAGCCTGGAAAGGAAGATGGCAGAGGGGAATGAAGTTTTCCATGCCGGGAGAAGAAAGGAAGAGGCCACTGGGGAACAATTTGTTCACTGTTTCTTCTGAAGCAGGAACTTGGGGACATCACATCCAATTAAGCAGGTCCAAACCAGGAGATTTTCACAGAAAGCATCACTGAGCAATGTCTCATCAGGGCTGCTCAGCGAACACGCGCTCAAAGGACGCGCGGCCAAGTCAAGGACAAAAGCTCCATGTGAGGCTCCAGGGACACGAGCGGCAGCTCTGGGCTTGGGAATGGCTGCCAGGGAGCAGGAAAGGCACAGCCCAGGCTCAGCAGGGCAGCAGAGAGGGCTGGGCAGGGGCACAGCAGCCCCCGGAGCCCCCGGCAGCAGCAGAGAGGGGCCCTGGTCCCCTGTCCCCGTGCACACACCGAGCCCCAGCAGTGCCACGGCTGTCACAGGGCTGGGGCTGTCACAGGGCTGGGGCTGTCACACCGTCCCCACAGTGCCAAACCCACATTCCCAATGACATTTTCCATGCTCGCTCGCTCGCTGCATCGCAATGGTATTTATAGAAGTTTCAGCAAAAGCAATTCAGACACTTCCCAAAGCAGGCTGGGGAAAACACGGCAGCTCGGCCAAAGCTGTACATTTTTCCAGCTCTGAGAGAGGGACTGAAGAGCTGATCAACCTCCTAGCTCCAGGCTGGAGCCCAGCCTCCAGACTTTGATCTGCCAAGCCACACTGGGCTCTGCTTGGGGCCCAGCAAGTGCTTCCTGCATCTCCAGTCCCAGCATTTCTCAGATGAAATCATGGGGTTATTCTCAGTAACTCCATGAAAACATTTCCCAGAGAAGCTGTGGCTAACCCACCACCCCTGGAAGTATTCAAGACCAGGCTGGATGAGGCTTGGAGCAGCCTGCTCTAGTGGAAGGTGTCCCTGCTCATGGCAGGGGGTAGCACAAGCTCTAAGATTCTGGGTTCTATGACCATGGTGACTGTGGGACTTCCTCCAAGGCATTACCTGAGACAGGGAAGCAGGACAAATGCCAAGGCCACTCAGCCGGGTAAGAGTCTGGGGACCTGGGAGAGGCAGGCTGCACAGCCCAGTCCCCAGCCTCCCCAGAATGGATCTGCTCTGCACAGCCCAGTCCCCAGCCTCCCCAGAATGGATCTGCTCTGCACAGCCCAGCTCCCCAGCCTCCCCAGAATGGATCTGCTCTGCACAGCCCAGTGTCCCTGGGCAGCCCTGCAGGGACAGGCCCTGCCGAGCCCCACCTGCCCCGTGTCCCACTGGCACCACCACCCAGTGCAGGAGGGTGCCAGAACTGAAGCGGGTCCCATCTCAACTCCTGCTCCTCCTCCTCTCAGGCTGAAGCCCAGCCATCTGCAGCTTACAGCTCCAGATCTGATCCAGCACCCTCGGCTCTCCCACAGCATGCAGGGAAAGCAGCACTGCTGGTGCCCGAGCCACCCAACCTACTTATCACTCCTACTCCAGCCCGAGCCCGCTGACGATGACGGGAGCCTGGGGGAGCTCAGGTGATGTCACCTCCACCCTGACAGGGTGTTAGCCAGCCCCCCACCCGTGGATCCAGCGTTTCCATAGAGGACAGCCCACTCAGCTGACACAGAACAGCAATACTGCTGCTCCCTGCACCCGAGGAGGCTGTGCCAGCATCCCCGGGCACGGCAGGGCCCCCGGACACCCTTCTGGAGGCAGGGACCCAGAGTGCCGTGTAAGGGCAGCTGTGCCTCCCCTCACAGACACACAGCCGTGGGAGCAAACGAGGGCCTGCAGCTCCCAAGGACCAGAGAGCTGCCACCTCAGCCTCACATCTTAATCACAAGATCGTTCTATTTCCATGGAAACGGCAGAATTAGAGACTTCCACGGAACGACGATTACCAGCACTGGGAATTTAACTGTTAAACCTGTCACACTGCCATCCCAGTGCCAGGAGAGGAGATGGCACTTACCCACAGCACTGCCCTGCACTGGCCCCAGCGGCACGGCCAGCCACGCTCAGCTGTCTGTCCCTGCCTCCTGCAGCAGCAGCTGGGTTTCCAGAGAGCCTCCCACGGCAGCACATCGGGGATGGAAGCTCACAGCTCACAGGGCTCAGCCCAGCGCCGACTCGCCCGTCAGCAGCTGATCCTGGAGCACACAGGGATCCTGCTGACCAAGGCTTCCCCAGCGCCCCAGCAGCAGGAAAGGCTCCATGGGCTCTGAGTCACTGCGAGTCACGGATGGCTGCGGGCACTGCGGGAGCCCAGCACCTCCCTGGGCAGCCCAGCGCCTCCCTGGCACAGCCCAGCGCCTCCCAGGGCAGCCCTGCCCCTGGCACAGCCCTGCCCCTGGCACAGCCCAGCGCCTCCCAGGGCAGCCCAGCACTCCCAGGGCATCCCAGCGCCTCCCTGGCACAGGCCAGCGCCTCCCAGGGCAGCCCTGCCCCTGGCACAGCCCAGCCCCTGGCACAGCCCTGCCCCTGGCACAGCCCTGCCCCTGGCACAGCCCAGCGCCTCCCAGGGCAGCCCTGCCCCTGGCACAGCCCTGCCCCTGGCACAGCCCTGCCCCTGGCACAGCACAGCCCCTGGCACAGCACAGCCCCACAGTGGTTCTGCTCAGCCGAGGACAGCGTGCAGCCGAGGTGCCAATTACCATCACTGGTACCACCCCGCTCTCAGCACTGCACCCTGCAGCCACCAGCCCTTCCTGAAGGCAAAGCTGGGAAGGACCTGGCAGCACACCACAGAACTCCCCAGACCCATATCTTGGGTTTGCAAACACCACAATGTAAACTGCAACCCTGGGAGCATCAGCAAAGCTGCTGAGGCAGATCAGGGGAGCTCCCTGTGCCCAGGAAGCCCTCAGCTAACACACACACATCTCCCAGAAGAGGAGGGAAGAGCTGCCCCTGTCTTCTGTCCAGATAGGGGCCCACTTAGAGAGGTCACTGCCCAAAATCCCCTCCACAGGCTCCATGCCCTGGCCCCACTGTGGTCAGCAGGACCATTGGCTGATGGGCCCAGGCCTTCCCTGGCTGTTACGTCCAACCCAAGGACTGAAATGGCTCAGCCCAGCTCTGGTCATGTAGCACCACACAGACCAACAGACAGTGGACAATGTGCTGTGGAGAGGAGTTTTCCATGGCACGTGCATTCCACTGCCCTGCCCGTGCCTGACACAATGGACACCTGGCCATGAGCAACACTCCTGCCATGGTCAGACACGCTCCCAAAGCCCTTCCTGCAGGGCTGCACACTGCTGCTCAACCTCAGCAAAGCACCTTCCCACCCACAGAACGTCCCAACACGCCCCAAGAGCCCAGAGCTGGGGCAGCTGGGGGATGTCACCTTCTATATCAGAGCCTGTGGGACACAGCCAGTGCCTGCTCCCCCAGGAGCTCATTGGAGCCATCCCACCCTCAGGCTGGCAAGGCTCCAGGGCTGAAAGCACTTCCACAGCTGATCTGCCATGAAGGCAGGGTGTGCTCCAGGCCAGACTCTCCTGCAGCCTCTGCAGAGAACCTCCCAGAGCACGGCTGCACACACTGCCTGTGCAGGCAGGAACCAGCAGGGCTGAGCCACTGTCACCTGTGATCCATCCTGAGCCTGTGGCACCCTGAACCCTGCAGTCACCCACCCCTGAGCACCCCAAACCCTGCAGTCACTCACCCCTGAGCACCCTGACCCCTGCAGTCACTCACCCCTGAGCACCCCAAACCCTGCAGTCACTCACCCCTGAGCACCCCAAACCCTGCAGTCACCCACCCCTGAGCACCCCAAACCCTGCAGTCACCCACCCCTGAGCACCCTGACCCCTGCAGCCACCCACCCCTGAGCACCCTGACCCCTGCAGCCACCCACTGACCACCCTGAACCCTGCAGTCACCCACCCCTGAGCACCCTGACCCCTGCAGCCACCCACTGAGCACCCTGAACCCTGCAGTCACCCATCCATGAGCACCCTGAACCCTGCAGCCACCCACCCCTGAGCACCCTGACCCCTGCAGCCACCCACCAGTGAGTCCCTGAGCACCCTGACCCCTGCAGTCACCCACTTGAGTTCCCCGTGTCACACAGGTGGCCCTGCCACTGCTCCATGTCACACAGGGCACTGGGGAGCTGCCGTGGAGGGGCCAGGCTGCAGGACACCCAGCCCTGTCACTGCTCTGGGTCACACAGGGCACTGGGGAGCTGCTGTGGAGGGGCCAGGCTGCAGGACACCCAGCCCTGTCACTGCTCTGGGTCACACAGGGCACTGGGGAGCTGCTGTGGAGGGGCCAGGCTGCAGGACACCCAGCCCTGTCACTGCTCTGGGTCACACAGGGCACTGGGGAGCTGCCGTGGAGGGGCCAGGCTGCAGGACACCCAGCCCTGTCACTGCTCTGGGTCACACAGGGCACTGGGGAGCTGCCGTGGAGGGGCCAGGCTGCAGGAGCCCCAGCAGGACCCCAGGGAGCGGGGCTCGTCCCCTGCCCGTGCCAGCAGAGCCCTGGCTGTCCCTCCCAGCCGGTGCCCCGGGTGCAGAGCAGGGCACAGCAGAGTTTGTGCTGAGTCACAGCCTGGCCGTGACTCACCCTGGCCGTGCCAGGCCAGCACAGGCAGCCACAGCCAGAGCCACAGCCACGGCCAGAGCCACAGCCACAGCCACAGCCACAGCCACAGCCACAGCCACAGCCACAGCCACGGCCACAGCCAGGCCACAGCCACACCACAGCCACAGCCACAGCCACGGCCACAGCCACGGCCAGAGCCACAGCCAGAGCCACGGCCACAGCCACAGCCACAGCCACAGCCACAGCCACAGCCACGGCCAGAGCCACACCACAGCCACAGCCACGGCCAGAGCCATGGCCACAGCCACGGCCAGAGCCAGAGCCAGAGCCAGAGCCAGAGCCACAGCCACAGCCAGAGCCAGAGCCACAGCCACAGCCAGAGCCACAGCCACAGCCACAGCCACAGCCACGGCCAGAGCCACGGCCAGAGCCAGAGCCACAGCCACAGCCACAGCCACAGCCAGAGCCACAGCCACAGCCACAGCCACAGCCACAGCCACAGCCACAGCCACAGCCACGGCCACGGCCAGAGCCACAGCCACAGCCACAGCCACAGCCAGAGCCACAGCCACAGCCACAGCCACAGCCACAGCCACAGCCACAGCCACAGCCACGGCCACGGCCAGAGCCACAGCCAGAGCCACGGCCAGAGCCACAGCCACGGCCAGAGCCAGAGCCACAGCCACAGCCACACCACAGCCACAGCCACGGCCAGAGCCACAGCCACAGCCACAGCCACAGCCACGGCCAGAGCCAGAGCCAGAGCCAGAGCCAGAGCCACAGCCACAGCCAGAGCCACGGCCAGAGCCACAGCCACACCACAGCCACAGCCACAGCCACAGCCACGGCCAGAGCCAGAGCCAGAGCCAGAGCCAGAGCCACAGCCACAGCCAGAGCCACGGCCAGAGCCACAGCCACAGCCACAGCCACAGCCACAGCCACAGCCACACCACAGCCACGGCCAGAGCCAGAGCCACAGCCACAGCCACAGCCACGGCCACAGCCACGGCCACAGCCACACCACAGCCACGGCCAGAGCCACAGCCACAGCCACAGCCACAGCCACAGCCACGGCCAGAGCCAGAGCCACGGCCACAGCCAGAGCCACGGCCACAGCCACACCACAGCCAGAGCCACGGCCACAGCCACGGCCACAGCCACAGCCACACCACAGCCACACCACAGCCAGAGCCACAGCCACAGCCACGGCCAGAGCCACAGCCACACCACAGCCACACCACAGCCAGAGCCACAGCCACAGCCACGGCCAGAGCCACAGCCACACCACAGCCACATCACAGCCAGAGCCAGAGCCACAGCCACACCACAGCCACAGCCACAGCCACACCACATCCACAGCCACAGCCACAGCCACAGCCAGAGCCACAGCCACAGCCACGGCCACAGCCACAGCCACAGCCACACCACAGCCACGGCCACACCACAGCCACAGCCACGGCCACAGCCACAGCCACGGCCACAGCCACGGCCACAGCCACAGCCACAGCCACAGCCACAGCCAGAGCCACAGCCACACCACAGCCACACCACAGCCACAGCCACAGCCACGGCCACAGCCACAGCCACAGCCAGAGCCACGGCCACAGCCAGAGCCACAGCCAGAGCCACAGCCACAGCCACGGCCAGAGCCACAGCCAGAGCCACACCACAGCCACAGCCACAGCCACGGCCAGAGCCAGAGCCACAGCCACAGCCACAGCCAGAGCCATGGCCACAGCCACACCACAGCCAGAGCCAGAGCCAGAGCCAGAGCCACAGCCAGAGCCACAGCCACGGCCACACCACAGCCACAGCCACAGCCACAGCCAGAGCCACAGCCAGAGCCAGAGCCACAGCCACAGCCCACCACAGCCACAGCCACACCACAGCCACACCACAGCCACAGCCACGGCCACAGCCACAGCCACAGCCACGGCCACAGCCACAGCCACAGCCACACCACAGTCACACCACAGCCACAGCCACACCACAGCCACAGCCACACCACAGCCACAGCCACGGCCAGAGCCAGAGCCAGAGCCAGAGCCACAGCCACAGCCACAGCCACAGCCACAGCCACAGCCACGGCCACACCACAGCCACGGCCACACCACAGCCACACCACAGCCACAGCCACAGCCAGAGCCACAGCCCACCACAGCCACAGCCACAGCCACAGCACTGCTCAAACACTGCAGCCCTGCTCACACACAGCCCTGCTCACACACTGCTCACACAGAGCACTGCTCACACACTGCTCACACACTGCTCACACACTGCTCACACACTGCTCACACACAGCCCTGCTCACACACTGCTCACACACTGCTCACACACTGCTCACACACAGCCCTGCTCACACACTGCTCACACACAGCCCTGCTCACACACTGCTCACACACTGCTCACACACAGCCCTGCTCACACACTGCTCACACACAGCCCTGCTCACACACTGCTCACACACTGCTCACACACTGCTCACACACTGCTCACACACAGCCCTGCTCACACACTGCTCACACACTGCTCACACACTGCTCACACACAGCCCTGCTCACACACTGCTCACACACTGCTCACACACAGCCCTGCTCACACGCTGTTGCTGCTGCTGCTGCTGCTGCCCGTGGGCAGAGCACAGAGGGGCAGTGCTGTGGGCAGGGGTCTCCCAGCACTGTCCCAAGGATGCAGAGCAGGGGAGGTGCCCTGCCTGTCCCCACACACGCCGTGGCCCTGCTGCAGTGACCTCATGGCTGTGCACCAGGGGAGCCTCAGCCCGACCACAGCTGCCGCTGCCCTGCTGGCTCTGATGCCCAGCCCAGGGCTCACTCTGTGCCCCCCACGCCCACCCACCTGCCAGCCCCAACATCCCTGTCCCTGGGCAGGGGACACCCCAAGGGCCAGGCTGTGCCAGAAGCACAGCTTGTCATGGAATCACACAATCATTGAGGCTGGAAAAATCCTCAGGGACCATCAAGACCAAGAGATCCCCCAGCAGTGCCAAGGCCACCACCACATTCCCAGGTGCTGCATGCACATGGCCAGGGCACAGGGACACATCACTCGGTGCAGGGGGCCTGAGGGGACCAGACCTGCCCTGTCCCTCTGACCACTGCACCCTCCTCACCTGGAGAAAGCTGCTTAGCACCTACTTCCATAATAAAGTAACCCAAATCCTGAGTAACTGCTCTTGTTTCACTGTGCCACCTAAATCTGGCACTCAATCTGGCCTCTGGGAGCAGCAGAAGTAGCTCAAGGAGAGGAAGGGACGCTGCACTAGGGCCAGTGCTGTGTGGAGCCACCAGACACTGCCATGGGCACAGTGGGAGCCAGGGACAATGGGGGGGAGCAGCAGGACCCTGGGGACACCTGGAGAGGAAAGCAGGGCAGCCCGGGTGTGCCCAGAGCAGCTGTGCCTGACCATCCCTGGCAGTGCCCAAGGCCAGGCTGGACACGGCTTGGAGCAGCCTGGGACACTGGAAAGTGTCCCTGACCATGGCAGGGGGGTAGAATGGAAGGGGATGGAAGGTCCCTTCCAACCTAAACCATTCCAGGATTCTAAGCCCCAGTTCGGGCCTTTCACTGTGGTTTGTGTTTTTACATTTCCATAATAATTGATCAGACAGTCCAAATGCCAACTTGCCATAAAAGCACCAGGACAAAACTTGGCTGAAACTCCTGAACCCTCCTGGAGGCAACTGACATCCAAACTGCCCAAAAAGGGTAAAAAGTAGGAAGAAAGAGGAGGAAACAGATGTCAATAAGATCTCGGACGCAGGAAGCATCAAAAAAGGTGTAGGAAGCTGGAGGCTTCAGGAAAAGTCTGAAACAATGCTGAGAGCAGCAGGAAACGGCAGCACAGACCTGCACAGGAGGCACAGCTGCTCCCCAGAGCAGGCAGGGACAGGGCTCTGGGGCAGGGCTCTGGGACAGGGACAGGGCTCTGGGACAGGGCTCTGGGGCAGGGCTCTGGGACAGGGCTCTGGGGCAGGGCTCTGGGACAGGGCTCTGGGACAGGGACAGGGCTCTGGGGCAGGGCTCTGGGACAGGGACAGGGCTCTGGGGCAGGGACAGGGCTCTGGGACAGGGCTCTGGGGCAGGGCTCTGGGACAGGGCTCTGGGGCAGGGCTCTGGGACAGGGCTCTGGGACAGGGACAGGGCTCTGGGGCAGGGCTCTGGGACAGGGACAGGGCTCTGGGGCAGGGACAGGGCTCTGGGACAGGGCTCTGGGGCAGGGCTCTGGGACAGGGCTCTGGGGCAGGGACAGGGCTCTGGGACAGGGACAGGGCTCTAGGACAGGGCTCTGGGACAGGGACAGGGCTCTGGGGCAGGGACAGGGCTCTGGGACAGGGCTCTGGGACAGGGCTCTGGGGCAGGGACAGGGCTCTGGGACAGGGCTCTGGGACAGGGCTCTGGGACAGGGCTCTGGGGCAGGGACAGGGCTCTGGGACAGGGCTCTGGGACAGGGACAGGGCTCTGGGGCAGGGACAGGGCTCTGGGACAGGGCTCTGGGGCAGGGCTCTGGGGCAGGGACAGGGCTCTGGGACAGGGCTCTGGGACAGGGACAGGGCTCTGGGGCAGGGACAGGGCTCTGGGACAGGGACAGGGCTCTGGGGCAGGGACAGGGCTCTGGGGCAGGGACAGGGCTCTGGGACAGGGACAGGGCTCTGGGACAGGGACAGGGCTCTGGGACAGGGCTCTGGGGCAGGGACAGGGCTCTGGGACAGGGCTCTGGGACAGGGACAGGGCTCTGGGGCAGGGACAGGGCTCTGGGACAGGGCTCTGGGACAGGGACAGGGCTCTGGGGCAGGGACAGGGCTCTGGGACAGGGCTCTGGGACAGGGACAGGGCTCTGGGGCAGGGACAGGGCTCTGGGACAGGGCTCTGGGACAGGGACAGGGCTCTGGGGCAGGGACAGGGCTCTGGGACAGGGCTCTGGGACAGGGACAGGGCTCTGGGACAGGGCTCTGGGACAGGGACAAGGCTCTAGGACAGGACTCTGGTACAGGGACAGGGCTCTGGGGCAGGGGCAGGGACAGGGACAGGGCTCTGCTGGCTCACACTGCAGGCAGGAGAAAACACACACACGGAGAACGGCAAAACCACCCGCAGAAACTATCTTAAAGATGGCATCAAAAAACACAACTTTAAATTAAAGGCACAAACAACCTGAATACAATGGTGCAAGGAAGAGCAGGGAAGAGTGAGCTCACACTCCTGCTCATGCGAGTTTTTAATAAATATTGAACTAACAGAGATATTCAGGAAAGGCTGGAGGAGAGCAAAGTGACCTCATACCCCCCAGCAGCCCCTGCTGACACCAGAGCCTGCAGGAAGGGAACCCCCCAACCTCCCCTGCTGCCCCAGTGACACCAGGCCCCAGCAAGGGAACCCCTGACCTCCCCTGCTGTCCCAGTGACACCAGAGCCTGCAGGAAGGGAACCCCTCAACATCCCCAGCAGCCCCTGCTGACACCAGAGCCTGCAGGAAGGGAACCCCTGACCTCCCCTGCTGCCCCAGTGACACCAGAGCCTGCGGGAAGGGAACCCCTCAACCTCCCCTGCTGCCCCAGTGACACCAGGCCCCAGCAAGGGAACCCCTCAACCTCCCCTGCTGCCCCAGTGACACCAGAGCCTGCAGGAAGGGAACCCCTCAACCTCCCCTGCTGCCCCAGTGACACCAGAGCCTGCAGGAAGGGAACCCCTCAACCTCCCCAGCAGCCCCTGCTGACACCAGAGCCTGTGGGAAGGGAACCCCCCAACCTCCCCTGCTGCCCCAGTGACACCAGGCCCCAGCAAGGGAACCCCCCAAGTCCCCACTGACACCAGCCACAGGGAAGGGGATGCAGTCACTGGATCTCCAGTCCACTGGAACTGGATGCTCTCAGACACCAATTCATGTTCCAGCTGCCTGCACTCCTCCAGGTGCTGCAGGTGTTGCTGTTCAGGGTTTGACTGGACAACCTTGGAGGTCCTTGCAGCCCAAAGTGACCCATGGGCCCATGACATTAACAACTCTGCCCATGTTTCCATGATCAGGTAACCCATTCCCACACAACACTGCCTCTACAAACCAACACTCTGCAAAGCCATTTACAACAAACACAGCAGCACCAGGCTCAGAAGAGCCAGAGATCCAGGCCAACAGGTAAGAGGATTCCAGTGACACCTGGAGCCTTACCAGGGCTGTTGGGAAGCCTCAGACAGCTGGGCAAACACTTTTACCATGGCAGCCCTAAGAGAGGTGAAATGGCAAAGGCCAGGAATGCCAGCACAGTCAGATCCCCTGGCCCAGAGCACAGCCTGTGTCCTTTGGGGCCATTTCCAATGCAGGAGAAATGACTGGAGAGCAGGAACCACCAGTGTGGACCCACATCAGCCCAGCAGGAAGCAGCAGATGGACACGCTGGACAGCAGAGCTCTAATGCACCCAGGCCACACCTGACCCTCACAGCTCCTCCCAACCCAGACTCTGGGATTTCATAGGAAGAGCAGCCAGCAGAGAAAGGAGCTGGGTTTACAGCTCATCCAGCTGTGGCTGGGTCAGGTGGGAGCACACTGCCTGCAATCTGATGATTTTCATTTTAAGAACACTGGATAAGGAAGAGCCATAAAAATTCTTCGAAGACCACACAAAATGAACTCATGAAGAGACTTTTAATGGGAGTTATGCAATTTACTTCCCAAAAAGAACATCAAGAGATAATTGATGATGAAGTAACAGTAAACTGCTCAGGGAACAATGTTCAGGTAACAAAGTTTTATTTAGTCTAATCTAAAGAAACAAGTGAGAAAATGAACTTTAAAACAGATGAATGTAAATTGGGAATTAAATGGGAACTATCATCAGCTGGAGGAATTAATGCAGAACAACCAACTGGAGCAGCAGTGCTTGGGCTCCCTCCAATTGCTGCCCCAGGAGGGTGTGAAGACCTCCAGGAATGGGGCTCCAAGACCTTTCCAGCTGGAGAAAGTAATTCCCAACTTGGATGGCAAAGCTGTTACACTGGACAGGGGCATGGCAGGGCCATCCATCAGCTCATGAAACATGGCCAGGAAAGGAACAGACACTCCAGTATCAAAGTTTGTGTTTGAAATCAAACCCCACAGAGCCTGCAAAGCCCCTGACTAAGCCCAACACACATTGAGGCATTTTCTCCTCCAAGGGCAGTATCTCAGTCTCCTCCCTCACCTCTCTGCCCCAGAGCTCCCCAAACACCTTGAGCACCCCCCTCCCCAAAAATCCCCTCCCAGCCCTGCAGAGGGGCTGGGCACCCCCTGCCCTGCCCGTTCCTCACTCCTACCAGGCCCCGTGAGTCATTTTGTCCCTGATTTTCTCTCAGACTCTCCCCACCTCAATCTCCAGGTGCACCAGAGCCCCCTTCAGCTGCCCCTGTGCGGGAGGGTGATGGGAGGAGCAGGGCAGGAACGACTGTCCACAGCTCTGACAGTCTGGGGGACAAGGGCAGCAGAGAGCAGAGCCTGCAGCAAGGCAGGGACTGCCCAGAGGGGCTGGGGATCCCCATCTCTGGAAATGCTCCCCATCTCTGGAAATGCTCCCCACCCCTGGAAATGCTCCCCATCTCTGGAAGTGCTCCCCATCTCTGGAAATGCTCCCCATCTCTGGAAATGCTCCCCATCTCTGGAAATGCTCCCCATCTCTGGAAGTGCTCCCCATCTCTGGAAATGCTCCCCATCTCTGGAAATGCTCCCCATCTCTGGAAATGCTCCCCTCCTCTGGAAATGCTCCCCATCTCTGGAAATGCTCCCCATCTCTGGAAATGCTCCCCATCTCTGGAAATGCTCCCCTCCTCTGGAAATGCTCCCCACCTCTGGAAGTGCTCCCCATCTCTGGAAATGCTCCCCTCCTCTGGAAATGCTCCCCTCCTCTGGAAGTGCTCCCCATCTCTGGAAATGCTCCCCTCCTCTGGAAATGCTCCCCACCTCTGGAAGTGCTCCCCATCTCTGGAAATGCTCCCCATCTCTGGAAATGCTCCCCACCCCTGGAAATGCTCCCCACCTCTGGAAATGCTCCCCACCTCTGGAAATGCTCCCCATCTCTGGAAAAGCTCCAGGCCAGGCTGAAGGGACTTGGAGCAACCTGGTCTAGTGGACAGTGTCCTTGGCCAGGGCAGGGGGTGGAACTGGATGAGCTTTAAGGTCCCCTTCAACCCAAACCATTCTGGAATTCTGTGATTACCAGACTCCATAGACAAGATCTTACTGGAAACAAATCTAATAAGGAAAAAGGAAAAACAAAAAAAGATTACAAAAAGCTGCTGGGCCCTGAAGCAGCAGTGATGGCACACACAGAAACCATGGTGGTGTGGCAGGAGATCAACTTGGCTCACCCAGGCTCCATAGTGGGCTTGGCATGGGAAGGCATGCACAGGGAAACTGGAAATTAGGTCAGATTAATAAGGATAAATACAAAGGAGTGGCAGCAGCACCCTAGTCTGAGCCCAGAGCAGCCACACAAGGAGTGAGAGGTGACCAGTGACAAGCAGCAAGAACTGGAGACAAATCCCAGGCACATCAGGAACCAGCATAAGGACACAGGAAAGCCTGGACTGTCCCACAGGAGAGAGAGGACACTGAGGAATGATGCTGAGGACAGGGCAGGTTTCATTCTCTTTGTGTAAGTTTCCACAACTAAGAGCAAAGAGGAGGCCAGCTCAGGTAAAGCCCAAATAACCCATCAAAATTTCCAGTAAAAAATGCAATTTCAGATGTTTTACATGAGCAGATGGTGACAGACCAAGGGGTGATAGTTGTAAACTACAAGAGAAGATTTAGATTAGATACCAGGATTAAATCCCTCCCTGTGGGGGTGGTGAGGCCCTGGCACAGGGTGCCCAGAGCAGTTGTGCTGCTCCACCCCTGGCAGTGCCAAGGCCAGGCTGGGTGGGCTTGGAGCAGCCTGGGACAGTGAAGGTGCCCCAGCCTGTGCTGGCACAGCTGCAGGACCTTGCACCTGGCCTTGCTGCACTTCATGGGGATCCCATGGGCCACTGCTCTGTCAGTGTCCCTCTGGATGCCATCCCTGTCCAGCCCCTCACCTGCCCCCCTCGGCCTGGTGTCACCTGTGAGCACCCCGAGGGTGCCCTCAGTGCCCCTCTGTGTCACTAACAACCACATTAACCACTGCTGGTCCCACTACAGACCTGGTTTCCATTGGGCCCCTGACCATGACCCTTTGGCCATGTGCCATTCCCCCAGCAGTCCATGCACCAAACCCAGCTCTCTCTGAACCCTCCCTGGTCCCCTGGGAAGGTGTCTGTGACCCTGACACACCTCCCTGGAGGACAGACATCCCCACCTCAGCACCTCCCACTGCCCTTTTCTGTCTCACCAGGGGACTGCACAGGTTGTTCCTGCCTCACCTGCAGACTCTGGGCTCTTCTGGACCCTGAGGCTCCTCTCTCAGGAGCCAAACTGGCCACAACACCTTGTCCTCACTGACCCAGCAATCCTTTTATCCTCTTTGCTCTCCCCCTGCTTCTCTGCAGCTTCTTTCCCCAGCCCCAGACAGACCCTGCTGGCTCCCCACCCTCAGTGATGCTGTTTTTTGGGTGTCTCACATGGCTCTGCCCATAGCACCTTCCCTTCTCCTTCCACGCTTCCTCCAGCCAGCCTTGAATTTAACGCCATCCCTCAGCTCTGAGTGATGATTCATAGTTCTGCTTTTCTATTCCTGGACTGTCTCCTGTCCAAAATGAAGTCTCAGCTTCTTTTCCCCTCCAGCATTTCAAGTGTGCACCCACAAGCCCAAGGTGCACATGATTAAAGAGAGCTGCTGCTAATGCCAGCTTTGCCCCACTCCCCCAAGCCCTCGCTGCCCAGGGACTGGGGACGTCACTCAGCCCCTGCCTGGGACGTGGGGACATGACTCAGACAGTCAGAGCTCACGGATTCTCCTTCCCTTCTCCTCACTTCCTATCACACAGGCTGCAGTCCCTGAAACCTCCTTGTCCTCTGGCAACAGAGCCAAGGCCCACAGTGCTCACTCTGCAATGACCACTGCTGCTCTTCTCCCAAAAGGTGCCTATAACCCCTAAAACCCTGCCCCATCCCCATTCAGCCACAGCACTGCTGCTGCTGGAACGATTTCCCCACCCTCCCTCTTCAGCTCCCCCTGAATCCCCTCCAGGCCCTCCCCTCGTGTCACATCAAGCACGAGCTGAGCATTGTCCCCTCCCAAACGCCTCATTCCACAGCACCCATCCTGCCCAGCACCCATCCTGCACAGCACCCATCCTGCCTCCCTGCCACAGCACCCATCCTGCACAGCACCCATCCTGCACAGCACCCATCCTGCACAGCACCCATCCTGCCCCACTGCCACAGCACCCATCCTGCCCCCCTGCCACAGCACCCATCCTGCACAGCACCCATCCTGCCCCCACTGCCTCCCTCCCAAACCCTGGCACGAGCTCCACTTCCCAGATGCTGAGTTACAGCAAACACCTCCCTGCTTCCTCCTGTTCGTGCTTCATGCTGGAAAAGCTCCATGCAAACCACCTGAAATGGCTTTATTCTCCTCTTTCCAAGAGCTGCTCGAAGCTCCCCCAGGCTCTGTGCCCACCAGGAACACCCAAATGACCCCAGGTGAGGAGGGTGACCTGGCAGGTCCATGTCCTGCCACAGCCCCCCCACATGCTCATCAGCACCCACCTCTCACTTTTAAACCAGCTCCAAGCCCTCCTCGGCAGAGCTGGCCCTGTCCTGTGCTCCCTACCCCAGGTGAGGCTCCAGGGGTGGCTGCAGTGAACAGCCAGGACCAGCAGCAGCTTCTCCCACTGAACACCCCCGAGCACAGGGGCCACGGTGCCACCGGCCTGCAGCACCCACGTCCCACCAGGAGCAGCCTCGGCCACCCCTTGCCATGAGCAGGGACACCTTCCCCTGTCCCAGGTGCTCCAAGCCCTGTCCAACCTGCCCTTGGGCACTGCCAGGGGTGGGGCAGCCATAACTGCTTTAAGCAACCGGTGCCAGGGCCTGCCCACCCTCACAGGGAAAGATTTGTGCCCAGTGTCCCATCTAACCCTGCCTCTGTGCATGGAAAGCCCAATTCCCCCTCGTCTTGTCACTCAAGTGCCCTGCTCAAAGGGAGGCCAGGCCCCTTCCCTGGCACAGGAGTCACTGCTGGGGCAGGGACCCAAAGCTGCCCTAGAGCAGGAGCAGGAGCAGGAGCAGGAGCCAGGGAGCCCCGAGCCCCTGCAGGAGCCAGGGCCAGCACCCAGGGCCCACAGAGCCACTGAGAGAGAGCAGCACCCAGCCTGGAGCCCCTGCAGGAGCCAGGGCCAGCACCCAGGGCCCACAGAGCCACTGAGAGAGAGCAGCACCCAGCCTGGAGCCCCTGCAGGAGCCAGGGCCAGCACCCAGGGCCCACAGAGCCACTGAGAGAGAGCAGCACCCAGCCTGGAGCCCCTGCAGGAGCCAGGGCCAGCACCCAGGGCCCACAGAGCCACCCAGAGTGAGCAGCACCCAGCCCACAGCCCCTGCAGGAGCCAGGGCCAGCACCCACACTGCCCACACAGCCACCCAGAGTGAGCAGCACCCAGCCCACAGCCCCTGCAGGAGCCAGGGCCAGCACCCACACTGCCCACACAGCCACCCAGAGTGAGCAGCTCCCAGCCCAAAGCCCCTGCAGGAGCCAGGGCCAGCACCCACACTGCCCACAGAGCCACTGAGAGAGAGCAGCACCCAGCCCACAGCCCCTGCAGCAGTCAGGGCCAGCACCCACACTGCCCACAGAGCCACCCAGAGTGAGCAGCACCCAGCCCGCAGCCCCTGCAGGAGTCAGGGACAGCACCCAGGGCCCACAGAGCCACCCAGAGTGAGCAGCACCCAGCCCACAGCCCCTGCAGGAGCCAGGGCCAGCACCCAGGGCCCACAGAGCCACTGAGAGAGAGCAGCACCCAGCCCACAGCCCCTGCAGCAGCCAGGGCCAGCACCCAGGGCCCACAGAGCCACTGAGAGAGAGCAGCACCCAGCCCACAGCCCCTGCAGGAGCCAGGGCCAGCACCCAGGGCCCACAGAGCCACCCGGAGTGAGCAGCACCCAGCCCAGAGCCCCTGCAGCAGCCAGGGCCAGCACCCACACTGCCCACAGAGCCACCCAGAGTGAGCAGCACCCAGCCCACAGCCCCTGCAGCTGCAGGACAGCAGCTGGGAGCTGCACAGAGCCCGGGGCTGCTCGGGATTTCATCCCAGGGATCACACGGCCAGAAGCAGCTCTCACTCATGACCCGGGCAGGAGTTCCCAGTGACTCAGGCAGGCCCACAGAGGGGAGATGCAGCCACACAGCCCGGACAGATGCAAAGGGCCCCCTCCCTCTCCTCTCATGTGCCACGAGCTGGGGAGCTCTGCTCTGCTCTGCCCTGCCTGGAAAGCTGCTTCCCAGGATTTGTGGGAATTCAGCAGCAGCAGGGTTTGGCTGTAACTGGACAGCAGCTCTGAAAGTCACCGAGGCAGGAGAGGTGAGCAGGCGTGCAACAGGTCTTAATCACACAAACCTCCTTCCAGTCAGGAAGCAGCCAAAATTATCTTAATTTCTACCTTTCCTGCCCCAGGACAGTTCTTGCACTCACTGCTTCACTTCAGGAAACCCACCTGAACAGGCACCCACGGGATCTGAGCTGCCAGAGCTGCCCAGAGCTGCGGGAGGCAGCAGGAGACAGAGGACAGGTGCCCCTGCCAGGAAGGGCACTGCCAGCAGGAACACAACACACAGGCATCCCAACCCTGCAGCTGCTGCACGGCGACATAACCACGTACAGAAAGCCTTGGAGAGCAACTTTCAAAAGGAATTCAATGCCAAAGCAGCAAGGTGGGATCACAAGGAGAAATGGCCTCCTCCTGACAGGGAGGGATGCAAGAAGAGCATCATGGTGTGAAAGATGCATCTATTTTATGATTGGATTTTTGGAAATATTAAAATGAATATAATATGTGCTGAGTTAGAAAATAATGCTGTGTTAATTCTCTTAAGTACTGTGTTAAATATAGTTTCAGGTTATAGAAGTTGTTAAAATAGAAACTGTGCTATGTAGGATGCTTTGTTTAACAGAAAGGCCTTGCAGCGAGATAGCAGCCACAGGACACCTGAATCTTTCAGAGGAAAAGAATTTATTGCCTTCTTATCAGAAGAAATGAACTTCTTCCTGCCTCGAAGGCGCTGTTAAGATTCAGAGGAAGAAGTTGACACTGACCAGACAGAATCCTGTGTTTGAATGGAATTTATGCATCCTGTATGAAGTGTATGACTTTGAGACAGGCTGTTGTTTTTAAGGGTTAATCCTTTGTTAAAGGGTGTCCTTTTCCCCTTTTTTGGGCTCGTGCTGCCCTGAAAAAGGTACCTGGACATCCACAACTCTCTGTCTTTGTTGTCTCATACTGTCTTAATTCAAATTGTCCAAATCATTATTACTCTAATTGTATTACTATTTTATAACCATTTTATTACTATAAACTTTTAAAATTTTGAGAACAAGTGATTGGTGCTTTTCACAATGGCACTGCCGAGATGCCCATCAAGTGCAGAGCTCTGATCACAGGCTGGGGCAGCTCTGGCATCCCTCAGTTGCCAGCAGCCAGGTTTCTGTGCCAGCCCTCCAGCCCACAGCTGCTCCTCCAGAGCATGTGGTGCTGCCCACTGCCCCCAGACCCACACCAGCCACGAGGGGGTTTCAGCCCCAAGGCTGTACCCCACTGCCACAGGCACCACAACACCCAGGATTCCCCAGCACAGCACCCTGCCATGTCAGCCAGCCCAGCTGGAAACACAGTCTGGGACCAGACCAGGCATCACTGAGCTCCAATTTGGCCACCCAAATTAAGCAAGCCCTATCACCAGCTCAGAACAAGCAGCCTGGATGCAGCCATGCCTACATGCCCATTTCAGTGGGACTCCAGAGGAGGTGAGAGCCCAGCACTGGAAGGGGTCTCTGCACAAAGGGGAGATGCTCTGGCAGGAGCTCTGGGAAAGCTCCTGGCAGTGAATGGCAGCTGAATGATTCACAGCCAGCTGTGCAAGGTCAGCCCCAGCCCCACTGCCCCCACCAGGTACCCCAGCCCCACTGCTCCCACCAGGCACCCCAGCCCCACTGCCCCCACCAGGCACCCCAGCCCCACTGCCCCCACCAGGCACCCCAGCCCCACTGCTCCCACCAGGGACCCCAGCAGAGCAGGGGCACACGAGGGCTCAGCCCAGAGCCACGGCAGAGGCAGCTCTGAGGACAGGGACACTGCTGGCCCTCCTGGCAGGACCAGGTCAGCAGGATGTGGCTGCTTGGAGCAGCACAGAGCCCCTGAACTGGAAAAGGCTCTGAGCACCAGGCTGTGAAACTCCTGAGACATCGGGGGTCTCTGCTGGGACACGAGTCACATCAGGGCTCCCACAAAGGCTGGGCTGGGCAGGCAGTGCCACCAGCACTGGCATCACACCGACCCATGGGGACACCGGCCAGCGCCTGGCCAAGCCACAGAGCGTGCCCCTGGCACAGGCAGCAGCCTGCCAGCCCCTCCCCAGGCCCTGCTGGAGCTGCTGGCACGGTCACACTGGCACAGGGAGCCGTGCCACCGCTGCCACACAGCTCAGACCAGCACAGGCCAGGCCCAGCTCGCTGCCCCCTCCTCGTGCTCGCAGCAGCAGCAGCTGAGAGCTGCCTGAACCAAACCAGCCCGGCCTGGCTGCTGCCACAGCAGCTCCTGATCACAGGGAGGGGCAGCTGCAGCTGCCAAGGGGGAAGGGCTGCACTGGCCCTGCCCGTAGCAACCACGCTGGTATTGGATCAAGGGAACTGAAACTGCAGCCACAGAGATTCCCAATTCTCTCCCGAGCCCACCTCCAAATCCTGTTCTTCCCCTTCACATCCCCATTTTCCTCTTTAGCCACAGTACCGAGTTCTTGGCCCCGAGCACCAGGAACCTTCACCTGCCCCAGCACAGCCCCTGCAGCTCCATCCTGCTCAGCTCCCAGCCATCAGGACAACCCTCCAGCCCCAATGCTGCAGGCTCACCATCTCTCCCAACTCCTGTCGATCAGGGCATCAAGGAATGGCCTTTTCTGATTCTTCCCCAAGACCAGATTCTCCACCTGTAAGCTCAGAAAGGTGAGAGCTGCACCTGGCAAAGATGCCTCCAGATGACTCGGGCACACAAAACTCAGTGAAAACAGGGGATGTATTTGTTCAAGCGTGCTAAAGGCTCCTTCAGCTGTGCTTTGGCTCTTGCCCATCACTCCTGGAGGTCCAACATCTCCCACTGCATCGGAATCTGCTCCAGGACTCCTTCCAGGCAGATCCTTCAGCTTGTGCTGCCCATGCAGGCACTGGCACCACGAGATGCTGAGCAGGGCCAGCCCTGCCAGCGACCTCAGCCCGGCCAGGACATGGGCAGTGCTGGGGGAGCCAGGGCTCTCCCTTGCCAGCAGCAAGGCAAGGCAGCCCAGGAAGCCTTTCCAGTGCCCTTGGAGCCCCTCCTGGGAGCTGGCTCTGAGGCCACAGCACCCTCACCCAAACACAGAGTGCAGGGCCAGAACAGGAGCTGCTCCGAGAGCTGGAGCCCCTCTGCTCCACAGCCAGGCTGGGATGTTCACCTGGAGATGTTCACCTGGGATGTTCACCTGGAGAAGAAAAGGCTCCAGGGAGACCTCAGAGCTCCTTCCAGGGCCTAAAGAGGCTCCAGAAGAACTGCAGAGGGACTCAGGATAAGGGACTGGAGTGACAGGACAGGGGGGAATGGCTTCTCACAGACCAGAAGGCAGGGTTGGATGGGATACTGGGAAGGCATTTTTCCTTGTGAGGAAGCCCTGGCACAAGCTGCCCACAGAAGCAGAGGCTGCCCCATCCCTGGAAGAGCTGAAGGCCACACTGGATGGAGCTTGGGGCAACCTGGTCTAGTGGAAGAGATGGTCTGTAACCCAAACCATCCTCTGGTTCTGGGATTTGCCCAACCTCCCATTTTGTGCTCTTCCAACCACCTCTGCACTTAGCTTCCAGCACACGTGGAGCCCCAGTGCCAGAGTGGTGACGACCTGCATGCAGGGGCAATGCAGCACAAGGCACAGAGCTGCCCAGCACGCCCAGCCCTGGCCCTGCAGCAGGGATGTGCCCACGGCTGTGCAGCCTGCAGCTCCCCCACGGCACCCCAGCACCACGGCCTGGGGCTTCCCAGCCTGGGCCACTCACAGGCACACACAAACAGGGCAGCTTTCTGCAGAGGTCATGGAATTAGCAGGAAAAAGCTGGCTAAGCAGAACGCTCTCCTTCCCAAAGGGTGTAATTTACTCGAGGCTGATTCAGCAGAGCCAAGACATGGTGAGCCCTGAGTGCAGCCTGGCAGTGTGGGGCTCCCCCAGCACTGGGGAGGGTCCTCATCTTCCTCCAGGAGACCCTGCAGCAGCAGCAGCTCCTGCCTCAGTCTGCTCTGTGAATCAGCACGTCAGGAGCCAGCTCCAAAAGATGCTGGGAAAGGATGGAGCATGGGGCTGGAAGACTTGTGCTGGAACTGAACAGAGTGATGAAGTTCAGCCAATTTAATTCACGAGAAACAGAGACAGCAAAGTGGCCTCAGTAACTGGTGCAAGTGGTCTTAAACAGGAAAATGCCCAGTATCAAAGCAGCCCTTTCTAAGAGGGAAATGCAGAAAATGCCCAGGATGTTGGAGATGCCAGCTGGAAAAGCCACAGCACTTACTGACAGCAAGACAGGTAATGGAATAAACTGCTGAGGCACAGGCCCAGGTCTGTTCCTCCAACAGGCCTCAGCCAAGGCCTTGTTTTTTAAGGCTGAAATCCTAGGAAGGGCTCTTTACACCAAGAGACCCCACGGTCCAGCCAGCAGCCAGGCCTGGGTGAGGCAGAGCCAGCAGCAGGGCAGCCCCTGCCTGGCACAGCAGATGTGGAACTCACGGACATCCAGGCTGCTCCAGCCACCACACACGTTCTGCAGGGCCTCCCTCATCCCCAGCCTCTGCCAGAGCTGCAACAGCTGGAAACTGGAGAGGAGAGCTTGCCCAAACTAACCCTGCCTCTTAAACTGCAGGGAGGAACCCACACGGGTCCAGAGGCAGCTGGGAGAGGTGAGGAAGGACAATTAAGGTTAAACACATGTGCTCCAGGTCAAGCTGACTACAGAGAGGTTCCTGGTGCTGCTCCCTGGACACCAAGTCCTCACCCTGGCTCAAACCTTCTCCAAGCTTTCCCAGAGAGCTGAGCTTTAGGTAGGCTGCAAGGCATGTGCACAGCCACAAACGTCAGAAGAAAATTCTCATCCTCTGGCAAAAGCTCTGTTGAGGGAATCTCACCTACTTCTTATCTCCCTCCTGCCTTCACCACTTCACACCCCCAGAAAACCTCTGTGTAACCATCTCCTTGGTCCCACATCATGATCTCTGGCTGTTCCACCTTGCTGGCACTGTCTCTCCAGCTGTCCATGGGCCTGTGCAGCCCCTGCAGCCCCGTGCTGCTGCAGCCTGTCCTGCACTCCCTCAGGTAACCCTGCACCAGAGCCATCGCTCATGCTCCTCAAACCCAGCTCTGGTCTCTGCTCCAAGCTCACTTCTAGGAAAGGAATGAGGCACTGTGCAATTACTGCTCTAATTACAAACTCTATTAACACGGTTCTGTCTGCAGCCTGTCCCAGAGCCACGACGTTGGAGGCCACATTTACTGCGAGCAGGGCTGCACCAGCCCCAGGTTGGTATGGTTTTGCTTTATGCAGATATGAAATCTTTTATAGAACTCAGCAGCTTGCAGCAGTCTCCACAATTTGGCAAGGAAAGCAGCCTGGGATGAGGGAATCGCTTTTTGCAAGCCCCCTGAAAATCTGTCCAAATTTGGTGCTTAGAAAGTACCAAAAGACTCCAGATCCTGCCTGTGATGCAGCTGATGCTGGCGAGCAGCCCAGCCCACCATGTCCCCAGCCCCAGTGCCCCTCAGCCCCCATCCCCTCCCAGTGCAGCTCCAGCTCCAGGAGGAGACCAGGACAGAGCAGATTTCCCCTTCTTCCCACAGTGGCACCACAGATGCCGACCCACGAGCAGGCTCAGCTGGCTCTCGCCCCATCGTGGGCTGCCAACCTCTCGAGAAGGGCTCGTTCCCCAGGCCTGGGGGCTGCAGCACCCCCAGCACCCAGCCCAGCCCCCCAGCACAGCCACACTGTCACAGACCCCCCTGCACCCCCAGCTCTGCACAGCTCTGCCAACGCCCCCGACCCCACTGCTGCCACCCTTGGGGTGACACCCTGCAGGGACACCGGTGGCCCTGGCCCAGGGCGGGCAGCTTGGACCCCCTGCCCCACGGCAGCACAGTACTGCCTTCCAGCCTTCCCCTCCAAAAATGAAGGCATTACCTACAGGAAAGGAATCTGGCAGGAGCACATCAGCAAGTCTTGCAAGACCCAGCGCTCAAGTTTTAGGAAACTGAATTTGGGGTTTCACCGGCAACTTCCGTTGTGGATTTTCAGACCGCGAACTCTGATCTTCAGATCAGAACATCAACAAACAAAACCTTCTTCCAGATATGTCTGTATCTGTAAGCCCCAAACCTGCACTTTTGAAGGAAATTCCCTTCCAGACCAAGGCACTCCACGAATGATAACATCTCCAGCAAGGCTCTTCCAGCCGTTAATTAACCCCTGTTAATTCACTCACACACACCTGGTAACGGGTCACAGGTAACTGTGTAAACACAGCACACATTTCACCAGGATTAGGACTCATCCCAGTGCCTGGCAGGTATTAAGGGAATGCAGCCTAGACAAGGAAATCTGTGGGATTCCTGCTACAAATCCACAGGGAAGGCTCAGAAGAGACAGGATGGGGCTGTGGCTTGAGCAGGCAAAGCCCCCGTGGACGTGCAGCCTCAGGCACCATCCATGCCACAGCCCTGGGCACAGGTGAGCCCTGGACACAGGCACAGGCGAGCCCTGGACACAGGTGAGCCCGTGGGCACAGGCACAGGTGAGCCCTGGGCACAGGTGAGCCCTGGACACAGGCACAGGCGAGCCCTGGACACAGGTGAGCCCGTGGGCACAGGCACAGGTGAGCCCGTGGGCACAGGTGAGCCCTGGACACAGGTGAGCCCGTGGGCACAGGTGAGCCCGTGGGCACAGGCACAGGTGAGCCCGTGGGCACAGGTGAGCCCGTGGGCACAGGCACAGGTGAGCCCTGGGCACAGGTGAGCCCATGGACACAGGCGAGCCCGTGGACACAGGCGAGCCCGTGGGCAGCCCTCAGCCGTCACTCTGGGGGACACGGGTGTTTGGGGAGCCCCGAGCAGCCCGCAGCAGGCAGGCAGGGCCGCTGTGAGCGTTCACACCTTGCAGCAGCAGAGGAACCACGCAGCGCAGGAGTTGCTAAGAGACGCGCGCCTCCCACCCGAGCCCAGCACCCGCCGCGGGGCTGGGGGCGCGGGGCAGACACACAGCCAGCGCCCGGGGGGCTCTGTGCCCTGCAGGGGGACAGGGGCACGGTGCCCGGCAGGGCTCTGCCCACACAGGGGACCCTGGCAGCACCCCGGGAACAGCCCTGCCGTGTCCCCGCTGGCAGCTCCTCTGTCCCACAGCCCAGGAACCTCACACACGGTAAGATCAGGTCCCCAGCGACCTCGGGGCTCCCGCCACAGCTGTCATCAGAGGCACAAAGCAGGGAGAGCTGCAGGAGCCCCATGGGAACGGGCACAGCACAGTCCTCCCCCATGTGCCCACTGTGACTCCCCCAGCTGGACTGGGGGGACCCCAAGGTTATCAGACCGAGCCGCTGCCACGGCCTGTGCCAGCCTGGCACTGCCACCCATCTCTGTCCAGCCCGGGTCCCTTTGCTCCTCTCTTCCAGCTCCACCAACCCAGCAGCTTTCTGTGGCTGAAGACTTCCACAGACATGGAAAGGCCCCTCCAGCCTCAGCACAGGGTTTTTACATCCTTCCTGTCTTAACCCCACTGAGTGTCCTTTGTCCTTGCACCGTGAAGCCAATAAAACAAATTCTGGGATTTACGTTCCCTCAACCCATGCAACCTTTCTTCTTACAGGCCTGACTCTTCTTACAGGCCATCTTCCTTTCCTCCTTTCCACAGAAACTCAAAAGGACCACAGTGGGATGCAGGCCTCTGGAGAAGCAGTCAGGCTGCTGCTCACACGCAGCATCACCACGGTGGCCAGCACCCCTGTAGTGGGGCCACCACTCCCCACAAGCACCTCCTGTGCCCCTGCAGTGACATTCCTGGCATGAGGCAGCAGGAACGGAGCTGAGCACAGTGCCACCAAGCTGGGACAACAAAACCCAGGGCAGGGAAACGGCAGCACCGAGCTGGACCGGGGCTCGTCACACGGCCCAAAGGCACCCGCGGCCCTGCCTTCCCTGCTGCGGGGCAGCTGCACACACTGGAGGGCAGAGGGAGCCTTGGGCTGGGGGCTGCAGCAGCCTGCGGGGCACGGTGGGCCGAGCACCATGAGCCTTCCCCTCCCCTCGGCTCCACCGCAGCCACTCGCCCATCCCGGCCTGCAGCTCCATCCCAGCCCCTCCTCATCTCAGCCCACCGGCTGCACCGCGGACCCTCACCCTCGGTGGTACCCATGCTCCATCCCAGCGCCATCCCTGTCCCCCAATTCCATCGCAGCCCCTCGGCTCCATCCCTGTCCCCCAATTCCATCTCAGCCCTCGGCTCCATCCCTGTCCCCCAATTCCACCCCGGCCCCTCGGCTCCATCCCTGTCCCCCAATTCCATCGCAGCCCCTCGGCTCCATCCCTGTCCCCCAATTCCATCGCAGCCCCTCGGCTCCATCCCTGTCCCCCAATTCCATCGCAGCCCCTCGGCTCCATCCCTGTCCCCCAATTCCATCGCAGCCCCTCGGCTCCATTGCATTTCCTCAGCTCCTCTGCGGTTGCTCGGCTCCATCCCTCCCCTCGCTGCCGGCTCCCGGGCTGCAGTGTTCTGCATTTCTAATGTTAACGGGCTCCGGCGGATCCGCTCCCGTCGACGCCGGGCACGAGCCCCCCCCGCCCGCTGCCGGACCAGCGCCCGCCCCCGCCCGCCGCTCCCGGCAGAGGCCGCGGGCGGAGTCCCCGGCCCTGCGCAGGCCCGGCCGCGACCACCATCGCTGCGGGGCCGGCCGGGGCCGGGGCGGGGGCGGCTGACGAGCGCGTCCCCTCCGCTCGCTCCGTGCCTGCCGCCCGGCCCCGCCGTGCCCGGCCCCGCTGCCGGCGCTGGGGGCGCAGCCCGTGAGCCCCGGCCCGCGCAGGCCGCGCCCGGCCCCCCGCGCCCCCGGCCCCGCCGCCGCAGGGCCCGGCGCGATCCCGGCGCCGCGGGCAGGGCCGGGCCGGGCTCCGCCGGGCCCCGCGGGCGGCAGCGGGCGCGGGTGCGGCGGCGGCGGCGGGGACAAAGGCGGCGGCGCGGGCGGGCCGCTCGGTGCCCGTTCCGGTGACCGCTCGGTGCCCGGTGCTCACCCTCGATGGAGATGACGTGCTCGCGGATCTGGCTCTGCAGCGCCAGGTCCTCCACGCGCTCGATGAGGTCGTAGATCGCGTAGATATTGGGGTGCACGGACTCGAAGCGCCCGATCTCGGCGCGGATCGCGGCCGAGTTGGAGAGCCCGAACTGCGGCGGGGGCGGCCCGCCGGGCTGCGGCCCCGAGGGCCCGGGCACGGGCACCGGCACCGGCCCGCCCGGCGCCGCCAGGCTCTGCTGCTGCCCGGGGCTCTGCCCGGCGCCGCCCGGGAAGTTCATCGCGGCGGCGGCACGGCCGGTCAGCGGCGCGGCGCTCCGGGCAGCCGCTGCATGGCCGCAGCCGCGTCCGTCCGCGGGTCCCCGGGCTCCGCCGCCGCCCCCGCCCGCCTCCCGCCCGCTCCGCCCCGCCCCGCCCGCGTCAGCGGGACCGGCCCACGGGGGCCGGGCGGAGCGGGGAGCGGAGCGGCACCGGGGGGGACGGGGGGCACGGGCAGAGCAGGGAGCGGAGCGGCACCGGGGGGGACGGGGGGCACGGGCGGAGCGGGGAGCGGAGCGGCACCGGGGGGGGGCACGGGGGCACGGGCGGAGCGGGGAGCGGAGCGGCACCAGGAGGGACGGGGGGCACGGGCGGAGCGGGGAGCGGAGCGGCACCGGGAGGGACGGGGGGCACGGGGAGAGCAGGGAGCGGAGCGGCACCGGGAGGGACAGGGGGCACGGGCAGAGCGGGGAGCGGAGCGGCACCGGGAGGGACGGGGGGCACGGGCAGAGCGGGGAGCGGAGCGGCACCGGGAGGGACGGGGGGCACGGGCAGCCGGAGGGGAGCGGGGACCAGCAGCGGGAGCGGAGCGCTGCCGGTGCCCGTCCTGCCCGCCCCGCCGCGGCCCCTGCCCGCCCGGCACCCCGGCGGTGGGCATTGCCCCCTGCCCGGCCCCCGCCCGGCTGCCTGTCCCGGTTGCCGTCCCTCAGCATCCCCGGACACCGCGGCCATCCGGACACCGCTGTTGTGCGGTTGCCCATGCCCACGCTTCCCCCGGGCCTGGAGACCCCCTGTGCCAGCCTGGGAACCCCCCATGCCAGCCTGCAAACCCCCTGTGCCAGCCCTGCCACCGGCTGCCTTCCAGAGCTGATTTTGTCGTGAATCACCCCAAGGTCACTGGTGGAGCTGTGAACATACCCAGTCCCAAGGAGTTCCTGTGTGGGGTCTCCTCCCTGTCACCCCCTGCCCACAGGCCGAGCTGTCCCCTGCTCTGCGCTCAGTGCAGGCTGCTCCAGGGCTGGCACGGTGATGGAGCTGCCCAGGGCACCAGCTTGGTGCCAGTCCGGCCATCTCGGGGGATGCCTGCAGGTTACACCCCTCTCGTTGTGCCCATCCCTAAAACAGCTGCCATGGGGTACCTGGGGCACAGCAAGGCTTGGGTGGGCACGGGGCTGGCAGCCCCTGGCAGCACCGTGGGAGCCAGGGAGCTCGCCTGGGCATCACTGGGAACTAGCTGAAATCTTCCAAATGGCTGAGAAACGTAAAAAACAGGATCATGGGCCCTGGCAGATTAAATAAAAATGTGGAATTTGGGAGAGGAGAAGGAACAGAAAGGTGAGCAGCTGAGAGAAGCAGGATTGCAATGGGACCAGAGTCACTGTGTGCAGCAATGCCCAGTGCCAGGGGGCAGCTGGGGCTGGTGCCCACCCTCTGCCCCTCTCTGGGTGAGGGTGGAAGGGTTGGAGGAGGAGAACGAGGACAGCAAGGAGGGGAAGGAGGAGGAGAGATCCCTGGGAATTTCTAAATGCCCGCGGGCTCTGGAATCCTCTGTGACTCCTCGGCAGTGGGTGCTGGGTGTGTGGGTGGGAGAAGCACCTCCCTGCCCTCTTCCCCTCCTTCTTGTGCCCTTCCAGGATTCCTTGAGTGCATCCCAACTGCCTCTGCCCCGAGAAGGGCCTTATTAGAAAACAGCTTTTATGAGGGATTTTTGAAAGCATTTAGAAAATGTGTATCTGTCACAGCACCATGCCCCCTCACCCTGCGTGCTCCCCGAGGCTCCCAAAGGTCTCTGAAGGATCTGTCGGTCACAGCTCTGCTCAGCAGGAGCTTCCCACGAGTCTGAGGGGATTTCATCCACATGGGCCATGCAAGGCCATCCCCTCGCCCCAACAAACAGTGCCTGGCTGAGCAATGGCCTTGCTCAGCCTGTTCTTTGTCTGGGTTTCTTGGTCCTTGCTCATGGCCTTTTTCTCCATCTTCTTCCATCATCAGCAGCATCAGCAGCATCATCCCAGGGTGGTTTGGGTGGGAAGGGGCCTTAAAGCCCATCCAGTCCCCCCTGCTGCAGACAGGCACACCTTCCACCAGACCAGGTTGTCCCACACCCCTCCCAACCCAGCCTTGAATTCTTCCAGGAACAGGGCAGCCACAGCTTCTCTGGGCAGCCTGTGCCAGGGCCTGCCCACCCTGACAGGGAAGAACTTCTCCCCAGTATCCCACTGAACGCTGTCCCCAGTCAGCTATCACACAAACATTTATAAACTGTCTCCATTGCAGCACCTTTGAGTGTCCAGACAGCCCAGGTGCAGCCGGCTCCACCACGGTCCCTGTGAGTCAGGGACTCCAGGATTCACCCCGGTGAGGGAGGGGCATCATGGCCATCATCCCTCCCTCACCTCACCTCACCGGGCTGAGGCAGCAGCCCGTAGCTTTCCCCTGACAGGTGGGCTCTGGCCACCCCACACCCCCTGCCCCCTGCTCCACCACAGCAGGAGGGTCCCCACAGCAGATCCCAGTGTCCACCCAGGATGGGGAGCTGGGAGCAGCCCCCCCAGAACAGAACTGAGGGGAGGCCAAGGCCCAGAGCTGAGCTTCAGTCGGTGTCAGAGCAAAAAGGGCAGAGAGGGGGTCCTGGGGGCTCCCCAGCCCTTCTCAGGACCCTGAGACCCTGGGGGATTTGATCCCTTCTGCAATAAAAACTGGGGCTTTCTTTCTGTGGGACACCTCTGCTGGGAGAGCTGAGAGCACAGCTGGGGACCCTGCTGGGGACCCTGCTCCTGTTCCCCCGAGCGAGGGGAGCAGGAACTCCATCCATCTCCGGGGGCTGGGGCTGCCTGTCCCCCTGTGCCCCCGCCAGGGCTGTGGCTCCTGCTCCCGAGGGCAGCGCTGCTTTGGGGACAGAGGTGTTTGGTGTCACCTGCATGGCAGGGACTGTTCTCTGGGCTGGGATCAGCCAGCAGCTCTCCTGGAACGGCTGCAGCTCTCTGATCTCACTCTGCAGCACCGAGGCTGCCCCAGTAATCCCCCCAGATCCGCAGCACACGCCTGCCAGGGGCAAACTGAAATCCTGGGCTGTGCCCTGTGTGAGAGTCTGGGGGAACATCCCACTGTGCCCTGGCTGGGGCTCTGGGGGAACATCCCACTGTGCCCTGTGTGAGAGGAACATCCCACTGTGCCCTGGCTGGGGCTCTGGGGGAACATCCCACTGTGCCCTGTGTGAGAGTCTGGGGGAACATCCCACTGTGCCCTGTGTGAGGGGAACACCCCACTGTGCCCTGTGTGAGAGGAACATCCTACTGTGCCCTGGCTGGGGCTCTGGGGGAGCAGAGAGGGGCAGAGAGGGGCAGAGAGGGGCAGAGAGGGACAGTGTCCCACCCAGAGTCACGTCCCTTGCTGGGCCAGGGACACAGCACGGCTGCTGGCCTCGTGGGGTGGCCAGCATTATCCAAATCATTTGTCATCAATACACTTTCAATTAACCTCCCTCTATATTTCCTAGTATCAAAAACAATAGCCTACTGCCATCATCACTCCATAACCACCCCCAAACAAGCATAGAATTAACCCCAGAACTAACCCCCCCAAAAAAAACCAAACAAAAATACAAACCGCCATGATAAACCATCAACCAATCACCCACCAAATTTTACATTCTTGTAGCTTATAAAAAGCATGAGACTGAAGATGTCAAGATGGCTGGCACACACAGCCAAGGACAAAAGACTTAGTCCTAACCTTGCTGTTAGTTTTTGCTAGGTATATGCAGGACCACAGCTGCCTGTGTCCCACGGCTGCCTGTGTCCCATGGCTGGCTGTGTCCCACATCTGCCTGTGTCCCACATCTGCCTGTGTCCCACGGCTGGCTTTGTCACATGTCTGCCTGTGTCCCACATCTGCCTGTGTCCCACATCTGCCTGTGTCCCACATCTGCCTGTGTCCCACGGCTGGCTTTGTCACATGTCTGCCTGTGTCCCACATCTGCCTGTGTCCCACATCTGCCTGTGTCCCATGTCTGCCTGTGTCCCACAGCTGCCTGTGCCCCATAGCTGCCTGTGTCCCATGGCTGCCTGTGTCCCATGGCTGGCTGTCTCCCACAGCTGGCTGTGTCCCACATCTGCCTGTCTCCCACAGCTGGCTGTGTCCCATGGCTGCCTGTGTCCCACATCCGCCTGTGTCCCACATCTGCCTGTGTCCCATGGCTGCCTGTGTCCCATGGCTGGCTGTCTCCCACAGCTGGCTGTGTCCCACATCTGCCTGTGTCCCACATCTGCCTGTGTCCCACGGCTGCCTGTGTCCCATGGCTGGCTGTCTCCCACATCTGCCTGTGTCCCACGGCTGCCTGTGTCCCACAGCTGGCTGTGTCCCATGGCTGCCTGTGTCCCACGGCTGCCTGTGTCCCATGGCTGCCTGTGTCCCACATCTGCCTGTGTCCCATGGCTGCCTGTGTCCCATGGCTGGCTGTCTCCCACAGCTGGCTGTGTCCCATGGCTGCCTGTGTCCCACGGCTGCCTGTGTCCCACAGCTGCCTGTGTCCCACATCCGCCTGTGTCCCACGGCTGCCTGTGTCCCATGGCTGCCTGTGTCCCACGGCTGCCTGTGTCCCACAGCTGCCTGTGTCCCACATCCGCCTGTGTCCCATGGCTGGCTGTCTCCCACGGCTGCCTGTGTCCCACAGCTGGCTGTGTCCCTTGTTGTGACCCACTGCAATGCCACCGGCCACCTCAGGCCACGCCGTGGGTTTTGGGGACAGCTGGGACCTGTGCCACTCCAGGTTTGAAGGGCCCCAGGATCCTCTTCTGGGATGAGTGGGTGGCTCCCATCAGCGCTGCCTCTGCACAAACAGGGCCACCACAGGGGGACATGCATGTCTGGGGTGGTGTCCCAGTGTCCCCAGTGCCAGGCCAGGATCCCTCTGTCACCCTCTGTGGTCACAACCCCGAGCAGCTGGGCTGTCCCATGGTGTGGGCTCTGGGAAAAGGGGCTGACACTGGGACAAGGGGCATTAAACCCTCCTGGGCTCTGAACAGCAATCCCAGCAAGGCCTGTGGGACAGGAGGCCTCAGCCCAGTCATGGGGGACAAACAGGGAGAAAAGCTGAGGGAAGGTGGAATGGTGAGTGAAGAGGAACCAGGAGGAGGGACCATGAACCCTGGCAGAAACACAGTGGGCCAGCCCTTCTCATGAGAATATTTTCCCCAATATCCAACCTAAACCTCCTCTGGCACAACTTGGGCCTGATTCCTCTGTCCCTGTTCCCTGGAGCACAGCCTGACCCCCCGGCTGTCCCCTCCTGGCAGGAGCTGTGCAGAGCCACAAGGGCCCCCCTGAGCCCCCTTTGCTCCGGGCTGAGCCCCTGCCCAGCTCCCTCAGCCCCTCCTGGGGCTCCAGACCCTTCCCAGCTCCGTCCCTGGACATCCTCAGGGTCTGCATTGTCAGGAGGGGCCCACCTCTGAGCTCAGGCCCCAGCAGTGCCAGCCCAGGGGCACTGCCAGGTTCCCCTGAGCCCCAGCAGGGCAGAGCTGCAGGAAGGGGCTGGGGCACCTTTGGGTGTCACTGTTGGGGTCCCCACCCTGCTGACCCCTGGGACCCCCCAGTGCTGCCTGCAGAGCCCGGGAAGGGCAGGGACCACCTGGACTGGCCACAGTTTAGAGCACCAGTCTTTCAGGAGAGCATTGAAGAGTGCAAGGGGTTCAGAGCAGCCCATGGCAGGGCAGCAGCAGCACCGACGCTCCCTGGTTCCTCAGCAGCAGAGTTAAGGAGCACAATCTGCTTTTCCTGGAAACTGGGGTGGCTGGATGGCACTGGGGAAGTCCTTTCAGGGAAATATTAAACAGCTTCTTAATCGAGGCAGGGAGGATGGAAAAGTCTCACTCTCTGGGAGCTGAAGCCAGACAAATCCACAGTGACAAGCAGACAGGGGATTTATCAGGGAGGGGATGAACCGCGGGATAAACGCTCAAATCTGAGCAGACACGGCCCCTCCAGCAGCGGATCCGGGCTCATTCCAGCGTCGGGAAGGGATAAATCCCGTTCTGTGCCTGCAGGGATCAGCCGTGCTTGAAATCTGCTGCTGTGTCACATCCCCTGCTCTGACAGCCCGGCATGTGCTGGGCTCCTCTGCAGCCCCGGCTCACACGGGCTGTGCCTCACCTGGGCTGGGATCCCTCACCTGGGCTGGGATCCCTCACCTGGGCTGGGACCCCTCACCTGGGCTGGGATCCCTCACCTGGAGCGGGGATCCCTCACCTGGAGCAGGGGTCCCTCACCTGGGCTGGGATCCCTCACCTGGGCAGGGATCCCTCACCTGGGCTGGGATCCCTCACCTGGAGCAGGGGTCCCTCACCTGGGCTGGGATCCCTCACCTGGAGCAGGGGTCCCTCACCTGGGCTGGGATCCCTCACCTGGGCTGGGATCCCTCACCTGGGCAGGGATCCCTCACCTGGGCTGGGATCCCTCACCTGGGCAGGGATACCTCACCTGGAGCAGGGGTCCCTCACCTGGGCTGGGATCCCTCACCTGGGGCTGGGATCCCTCACCTGGGCTGGGATCCCTCACCTGGAGCAGGGGTCCCTCACCTGGGCTGGGATCCCTCACCTGGGCTGGGATCCCTCACCTGGGCTGGGATCCCTCACCTGGAGCGGGGGTCCCTCACCTGGGGCGGGGATCCCTCACCTGGGGCCCCTCCTTCCCCCCAAGGCAGCTCTCCCCAGAATCCCTGCCTCACCTGGGCTGGGATCCCTCACCTGGAGCAGGGGTCCCTCACCTGGAGCAGGGGTCCCTCACCTGGGCTGGGATCCCTCACCTGGGCTGGGATCCCTCACCTGGAGCAGGGGTCCCTCACCTGGAGCAGGGGTCCCTCACCTGGGGCGGGGGTCCCTCACCTGGGGCAGGGACCCTTCACCTGGGCTGGGATCCCTCCCCTGCAGCTCCCCCCAGAATCCCAGCACAGAAATGGTGAATTCCCTCCTGGGAGGGCCCCAGCCCCAGGTACTCTCAGCAGGAAGGGGCACCAGCCCTGGCACACTGATGCCTCCTGGTTTTGTCCTGATGTCATCCTGGTTTTTATCCCAGGAAAAATAATAAGGAGGAGAAATCCTCCTGATCTCATCCCAGGAAATGTCAGTGCCACAGCAGCAAGGGACCTGAGGAGGGGGCACCCTGGGGACAGGGGACACTGTTGCCCAGAATTTCCCCTCCACCCACAATTGTCCTTTATGGTAGAGTCAGTTTGTTCCCATCTCCCCCATCCCTATTGCTATATTTCCATGGTTGGACTTCACTTAAAATTAAGAACTTTTTACATAAAATTAAGAACTTTCCACTTAAATTTAGAATCTTTCATCTAAAATGAACAAGTTATAGCCTAAAATTAAGACATTTTCCCCTAAAATTAACAATTTTTAACCTAAAATTAAGGATTTTCCACCTAATATTAAAAAAAGATTTTAATCAGAGCCTGTAGGTGGCTTTGGCCCTCTTGGGGATTCACAGCTCCAGAATCACCGAGGGCAGAAAACTCTCGGAGATGCCCGAGCCCCTCACCCTCAGCATGGCCATGGCCACCACTGCCACAGCCACAGGAATTTAAACCTGCGAGTGGCTGGACCCATACTGGGGGTGACTGGTAGCAACTGGAACTACACTGGGGACAAATGGCATCATACTGGGGTTAACTGGGTAAATTAAAATTACACTGGGAGCAACTGAAACCATACTGGCAGCAACTGGGATCGTATGTGGAGCAGCTGGGCCCATGCTGGGCAAAACTGACCCCACTGGGACTGTCTGGGAACATACTGCCGGTTACCGGAATAATACCGGGGGTGTCCAGGGGGAGCTGGGATCACGCCGGGAATAACCGGGATTGCACCGGGCGCGCCTCCGCCGGGCCGGGCCGGGCCTACAGCTCCCGGCGTGCTCCGCGCGGGGCCGCGCCCCGCCATGGCGCCCACAGCCAGGACTACACTTCCCATGGGCCCCCGCGCCCGGCCGGAAGCGGCGCGATGGCGGCCCGAGCCCGGCCCGGTGCGGCCGTGGCCCCGGCCCCGGTTCCCCGCGGCCCCGCGGGCTGAGGCCGCGCCCGCCCGCTGCCCTCTCCCGCTGCGCTCCCGGTCCTGCCACCGCCATGGCGCTCATCGAGGGCGTCGGCGATGAGGTGACGGTGCTGTTCGCGCTGCTGCTGGCGGCCGCCGTGCTGGGGCTCGCCTGGGCCTCCACGCGCGCCCCCGAGCCCGCGGCGCCGCCGGCTGAGGCGGCCCCGAGCACGGCCCCCGCCGAGCGCAAGGCCTCGACCCCCAACCCGGCCCCGGCCCCGACCCCTGCCCCGGCCGAGGGAGCGGCGGCCTCCGATGAGGCGGAGGGGCTGCGGCACCGGAACCCTCCCGCGGCCACCGCCGAGGGCCCCGCCGAGCCCACGCTGGTGCTGCGGCTCAAGTTCCTGAACGACACGGAGCGCCTGGCGCGGGTGCGCCCCGGGGACACCGTCGGTGCGCTCAAGAGGTGAGGGCGTGCGGGCAGGATCCCGGGCCCCTCCCCGCAGCACCCGGCAGGGGACAGCGCTGTGCCGGAACAGGCGGCCCGTGCCCGGGTAGCTGTGCCTGGCTAGGTGTGCCCGTCCCTGGCGGGGCCGTGGGACAGCCCAGGCTGGCAGGGGTATGATACCTGCGGTCGGTGATGGGCACAGGCACGGTCGGGTGCGTGAGCAGGGCAGGACAGGAGGGTCACGGTGGGTGCGTTGGCAGAGGGGACTGTCCTGGCAGGTGACAACTGGCAGGTGACAGCTGGGGTCAGGTATGTGTGGGGTCAGGTGGGCAGGGCCGGGTAGGGTGGGAGGGTCACAGTGGGTGTGTTAGCAGAGGGGACTGTCCTGGCAGGTGACAGACACAGGTGTGTGGCATCAGGTGTGCAGGGCAGGGCGGGAGGGTCACAGAGGCTGTGTTGAAGAGGGGACTGTCCCGACAGGTGACAGCTTGCAGGTGACAGACACAAGTGTGTGGGGTCAGGTGTGCAGGGCAGGGCGGGAGTCAGGGTGGGCACACCCATAGGATGTGAATGAAGAAACTGAGCTGGCAGGTGACAGTCGGGGTGGCTGATGGGGACACACAGGCTCAGCTGTGCGGGTGTCTGAGAGCTCGGGGTGGGCACAGGAGGTGTGTCAGAGGGGCCTGTCCTGTCAGCGGTGTCACTGCTGTCCCTGTCTCCTGCAGGACCTACTTCCCGGGGCAGGAGCAGCAGGTGCGCTTGATCTACCAGGGACAGCTGCTGCGTGACGACACCCAGAGCCTGGCGGGGCTGCACCTGGGCCACCTGAGCGTCCTGCACTGCCACCTGTCGCCGCCCAGCGCGGCTGCCACGGCCCCCGGCAGCCCCGGCCCCCGCAGCCCCGCGCCCGCTGCGCTGGGCGTGGGCAGCCTGGCGCTGCCGCTCTTCGTGCTGCTGCTGGCCCTGCTCTGGTACCTGCAGCTGCAGCACCGGCACGTCTTCACCGCCACCGCCACCACCTGCCTGGCCGGCCTCACCCTGCTCGTCACCTTCGTGGCCTTCGCCATGTACCGCAGATAGCGCGGCCGCACCCGCACCGGGGACACGCGGGACCCGGAGCCACACCGGGACCCTCAGAGCCTGCCCAGCCCTGGAGGGCTCTGCATTCAGCCCACAGCATACAGGGGGCACGTAGGGCCTGCCCAGCACCTGAAGGAGGGCTGGCCCCGGACTGTGTCCCCCACGGGCCCAGGTGCCCACCCACGCCCTGTCTGCACACAGGGGCTGTGCTGGGAGTGGGGGCTCAGCTACCTCGGGGGGGTCCCGCTGCCCCCTGTCCCTGCATGGAGCATCCCCCCAGCCATTCCGCGTGCGGAAGCTCCTCGGGTGCGGTCCTGCCCGAGCCGGTGTCCGTGCCCGCGGAGCTTCTCCTCATGGGAATGCGGCCTGGCCCCTCCCGGGGGCTGCTCCCGGGTCCCAGTGCCTGGGGAGGGACATGAGCCCTGGCATGCCGAGGGTCCTGGTGCCGGCGGGATGCGCTCCTGAGGTCCCTGTGCCGGGGGAGCTCAGTGCCCCCAAGCGGTCCCGGTGCCCGGGGTGGCTGCACTCCCCACTGTGCCGGGGTTCCGATGCTGTGCTGGGGGGTGCCACCCCCCACCGCTGTTCGATTAAAGCGGAGAGACTGTGAGCGGCCCTGGCGTCTCGGCTGTGCTGCGCCGCGGGTCGGGGGAGGTGGCGGCACCCGGTGTGACCGGGCACCGGGCTGGGGGCGGGGCTCCGGGAGGGGCGGGGCCCGGCTCCTCCCGCCACGCGCTCCGCAGGGCAGCAGCGCGCCTGCGCCGGAGGCACCGCCCCGCGCTCAGCGGAGCTCTCGCTCATTGGCGGAGGCGCGGCGCTGATTTGCATGCTGCACGCACCGGCCCCGCCCCGGAAGTGCCGCGCGTGGGGCGGGGCCGCAGGAAGATGGCGGCGGGGCTGCGCTCCCGGGCCGGGTCCGTGTCCCGGCGGCGCTGAGCGGCGGCGGTGGCGGCGGGAGCGAGCGGCCGCCAGCGCCATGTACGGCTGGGCCGGGTGGGGGGGGGCAGGGGATCCCGCCGGGGGGACCGGGGCGGGCCCGGTGCCGATGGAGGTCGGGGTATGCCCGGGAGAGGGGCGGGCGCCGTGGGGCGGGGGACACCGGACGGGCGGGAGGTCCCGGCACCTCGGGCCCGGACGGGACGCGGGCCCGGGCAGGGCGGCGGGCCCGGTGCCAGGGAGTCGCGGGGGCGGGGATCCCGGTGGGTGGGGGGAGTGCCCGCGGCCACCCGTGCCCCCCGGCCGTCCCGCAGGTCCCCCCGTCACGGCCCCGCCGCTCTGTCCCGCAGGGTCCTCCGGAGCCGCAGAGCCCCCCGCGCCGCGCCGCCCCCGCCATGCTGTGCCCGCTGCTGTGCCCATGGCTCCGCGCTCTGACCCGGGCGGGCCCGCGGGGCCCGGCTGCCCGTGAGCGCCGCGGTGCCGCGATGTTCCCCGCCTGCTGCTGCGCCGGCAAGGCCAGGCCGCGGCTGCTGCTGCCCCTGGACCCCTACGGCCATGGGCTGCTGCCCGCCGTGCACCCGGACGGCGGCCGGGGCCGGGCCCACGGCAAGAGGAAGAGCTGGAACTTCATCCACGAGAAGATGAGCTACGACACCTTCTTCACCATGAAGCGGCTGATCGAGCGCTCGCGCAGCGTGGGCGAGGTGCTGCGCTGGGTCACGCAGAACCCGGGCAAGGTGTCGGCCAGTCACTACCCCATAGCGCTGCACAAGCTGGGGCAGCTCCTGCAGCAGCAGCCGGGGCCGCCCGCGGGGGCCGGGGACGGCCGCGGGCCCGCGGGGCAGGTGCTGGAGCAGCCCGAGTTCCACGTGCTCTGCCAGGCCATCGTCAGCGGCTGCGCCAAGTTCGACAACTTCAGCATCGTCAACTGCCTGTACGCGGCGGCCGCGCTGGGTGAGCCTCCCCGGGCTGACGCAGGGTGGGGAGCACGGCGCTGCCACGGGACCAGCCCGGGCTCCTGGGCGCTGCTGGGCTTGGGGCACACGGGCTGTGACCCTTGGGGCTCTGGGCAGGGGGCTCAGCACCGCGGGGATGCTCTGCCCTTCCGGGGCGGGAGGGCTGGGTGTCCCCAGCTGAGCACGAGGTTGGTGCTGGGCAGCCCTGCTTGGCAGGGTGTGTATCAGCCACTCCTGGGCCGTGTCTAGCTCCTGCTTGAGTTCCAAGCCCTGAAAAGCAGGAACCAGCCAAGCACTGATGGGAGGCACCGTAGGTTTGGCTGCACTCTTGGAAGGTACAAACCCCTTGTCACCGGGTGTTGCTGTGTGCGAGAGGGGGTTTGAGGTGTTTGGGTTCCTGTGCAGCTTCCTAGGGATGCTGCTGAGCTGTGGAGGCCGTGTCCCAGGGAAGGCTGCATCCCAGGGGCTCCTCCATCTGTGGAGGTTCTGCAAGTTCTCCTGCTTGCAAGCAAGGGAGTGCAGTCCACATCCAAAGAGGAGTGGGCAGCAGGGCAGGAGAGGGAATCTTCTCCTCTCTCCCACTCAGGTGAGGCCTTACCTGCAGTGCTGCTTCCACTTCTGAGGCCCACCAGCAGAAAGACCTGGGGGGAGCCCAGAGGAGGCCACAGAGATGCTCTGAGCGCTGGAGAGGGACTTTGGACAAGGGCCTGGAGAGGCAGGACAAGGGGGAATGGTTTCCCACAGCCAGAGGGCAGGGTTAGATGGGATGTTGGGAAGGAATTCTTCCCTGGGAGAGTTGAGAGGCCCTGGCACAAGTTGCTCAGAGAAGCTGTTGCTGCCCCATCCCTAGAGGTGTTCAGGGCCAGGTTGGACAGGGCCTAGAGCAGCCTGGGACAGTGGAAGATGTCCCTGGGCACAGCAGGAGGTTGTAACTGGATGATCTGTAGGGTCCCTTCCAACCCAAACAGTTCCAGGATTCCACGATCTGGCGGGTTCCTGCCCTCCTTCCCTGGCTTCCCGTTCTCGTTCCCGCAGCCGAGCTGGCCGGGGCTCGGTGCTCCAGGCGGTAACTCGAGCCCCGGGGGGGCCGGCCCTGCCCGCAGTCGCGGCCGGCGGCGCCGGGTGTTTGTTGACGCTGAGCCGGGGCTGCCTGCCCTGCCAGGCTCCCCGTGCTGGGCCCCCCACCTTGTTCTGCCCCCTTGTCCCTCATTAACGCAAACTCCAGCTCTCCTTTGAGGCTTTTTCACGGAACAAAGCGGCTGCTCAGAGCAATCCTGCTCGTTCCCCAGCTGAGTTCTGATTAACAATAACCCGCAGTGACTGGCCCTGCGCTGCCCTGCGGCCTGAGCCCGCCCAAATCCTGGGGTGATGGGGAACTCCAGGCCCCTCCAGTGCTCTTTGCCTCTGCTGAGGAGATCCCTCCTGACAGCCAAGGCACTGAGCCTGTGCCCAGGCCTGGATAACACGTCCTGAGCTGCAGGGAAGTGTTTCCCTGGGAGCCAGGTCTTTAGCACAAGCTAAAGCTGAGCTGGGAAACAGGAGAAGGTCAAAAAAGCCAAAGGATTAGTCCCTGCTGGAACAAACAGGGTTTAGTTTGGTCACATGGGATGGCACAGTTGTTTTCCAAGCACAACTTTTTTTAATGAACTTTTTGAGGTGAGTTTTTTGAGTGCCCAGAGCCCCTGGAAGTGCTCCAGGCCAGGTTGGAGCAACCTGGTGTAGTGGAGGTGTCCCTGCCCATGGCAGAGGTGTGGAACTGGATGGGAGTTAAGGTTTCTTCCAACCCAAAACAGTCTGAGATTTGGGGATTCTATGAATTCGTTGTCTTTGAGATGTCTGAGAGTCAGGAGATGAGCCTTGCCACTGCGGGTGATCTGCAGCACTCCCGTTGCAGTGGGACGGGTGGGAACGACCCCACAGCTCCCTGCAGTGTTTCCCGTGCTGCGGATGCTCTGGTGCTCTGCTGGTGCTTTGCCTTCCCCTCCCTTCCCCTGCTCGGTTTGGGCACTGACCCAGCACATCCCTCCAGTCACAGCAGTGGCCTCCTGCCCGAGCTCTGAGGCAGCTGTGCCATGGGGCTGAGCCATGCCAGGATCTGACCTGTGCCCGGGTGTGAGCCGTGCCCGGATCTGAGCCATGGCCAGATCTGAGCTGTGCCCGGTTCTGAGCTGTGCTGGGATCTGAGCCCTGCCCAGATCCGAGCCGTGCCTGGGTGTGAGCCATGCTAGGATCTGAGCTGTGCCGTTGGGCTGAGCCGTGCCCAGATCTGAGCTGTGCCGTTGGGCTGAGCCGTGCCCGGATCTGAGCCACGGCTGGATCTGAGCTATGCCGGGATCTGAACCGTGCCCGGATCTGAGCCGTGCCCGGGTGTGAGCCATGCTAGGATCTGAGCCGTGCCATTGGGCTGAGCTGTGCCATTGGGCTGAGCCATGCCTGGATCTGAGCCGTGCCCGGATCTGAGCCATGCCTGGATCTGAGCCGTGCCCGGATCTGAGCCATGCCTGGATCTGAGCCGTGCCCGGATCTGAGCCGTGCCCGGATCTGAGCCGTGCCGTGGGGCTGAGCCGTGCCTGGATCTGAGCCGTGCCATGGGGCTGACCCGTGCCTGGATCTGAGCCGTGCCATGGGGCTGACCTGAGCTGGGGTCTGAGCCGTGCCCGTTCCCCCGCAGGGCTGCCCGGGGAGTCCCCGCTGGTGCGGGTGCTGGAGGACGAGTCCCGCAGCCGCCTGGGCCGCTTCAACCAGAAGGACGTGTCGATGGTGTTCAGCAGCGTGATGCGGCTGCACCCCTCCAGCCCTCACCCGCTGGTCGAGTCATGCCTCAGCAGCCTGGAGCGGCACCTGGAGAAGGAGCGGCACCCCCAGACCCTGTTCCTGCTGCTCTCCTACTACCGGCTGCGGGCGCAGGCGCTGCAGGGCCACGCGGCCTCCGACCAGCAGCTCATCAACAACCGCAAGATCCTGCGCCTGGTGCGGCACACGCTGGGCCAGGTGAGCGCCATGAGGGAGCACGAGCTGGCGCTGCTGGACGAGATGCTGGCCCTGTGTGCCCAGGAGGCCAACAACAAGGCCCTGGAGGCCATCTTCAGCTCCCAGCTCTTCTACGAGAACCGGCAGGAGCGCTTCATTCGCAGCATGGCAGGTGAGGGGTGCCCGGGGGGGTCCAGCCACCCCGCGGTGGGGGTGCAGGACTCTGGTCAGGCAGGGGACATGGGCAGCCTCCCGCCTGGCCCTGGACATGTTTGGGTGATGCAGCCTCAGCTGGGGCTCTGCTGAGCCCCAGAAGTGGAGCAGAAGGAGCCCTGTGTCATGGTCATGTCGCTGACAGCCCAGCCCTTTAACAGGCTGGGAGCCCCCCATTCCTCTGGGGCCTGGGAGGGACCAGGAGCCCCCCATTCCTTCAGGGGCTGTTTTCCCACAGTGCCTCGGAGCTGGGCACAGCAGAGTTTTGGTGGGATTTTGCAGAAGGCCCCACTTGTGCACATTCTAGCTGTGTTCCATCTCTGCGTTCTGGCTGTGTATGACAGGAATCTGTCTCAGCCTCTCACCTAACCCATACCTGAGGGTTTTAGGAGCTGCCTGGCTTTTGAGGCTTTTGGGACTGGCCCTCCTGTCCAGTCCTGTCCTGCCACCTGCCTGGGCTGTGGTGGCTACAGAGGACCTGGGCTGGGGACAGAGCCAGCCCCTGTGACGGCCTCCCCACTGTGTTGGCTCGCAGAGTGGCTGCCCCGGAAGGCAGAGAACCTGACCCCCTACACCATGGCCCTCATCGCCAAGTACGTGGCACGGCACCGGCTGCGTGAGCCGCGCCTGCTGGACACCATCGCCAACTTCCTGCTGAAGCGCGGCGAGCAGCTCGACAGCAAGGTGAGCGCTGCCCTCCGGCTGTGGGCACGCCTGGGCACAGCAGCCACGGCCCTTCTCCATCATGGAGGGGCATTCCAGGGCACCAGGGGCCGTGCCCCAGTCTCAGTGGGTTCTGAGCATCCGTGTTTTCGTGGCACTGGGCAGGCGGCCCCGACCTGTCCCCCGTCCCAGCCCAGCCCCACACGCCTCTCTTGCCGCAGGTGATCCAGAAGTTGGTGTTTCCCTTCAGCCGGATGAACTACCGCCCCTCCAACCACGGCGAGCTCTTCCCCAAGCTGGAGGCCATCCTGGAGCAGAAGGCTGGCAGCTCCCCCCTGGCCACCGTCAACATCCTCATGTCCATGTTCCAGCTCAGCCACTTCCCGCAGACCGTCCTGCACCAGGTCTTCTCCCCAGGCTTCATCACCAATGTCATGAGTACGTGGGGCCATTGCTGGGGTGCTCCCGGCTGGGGAGCCTGAGCTGGGGTGGGGGCAGTCCCCGGTGGCATGGCTGGGCAGGGAGTGCCCGTGGTGTTGGGTTCCATGTGCACAGCTCCTACACTGCTGGGGTGCTCCCAGGTGGCACAGCCCCAGCTGGGGTGGGGTGGTCCCTGGTGGCACAGCTGGGCAGGGGGTGCCTGTGGTGCCCGTGGTCTCCATGCACACTCCACCCTGCAGGCAGCCCGTACGCTGCTGGGGTAGGGTTGGGCAGCGCTGGGCAGGGGGTGCCCCTGGTGTCCATGGTGTGTTCTCCATGCACCCCACCCCGCAGGCAGCCCGTACGCTGCTGGGCAGGGCTGGGCATGGCTGGGCAGGGGGTGCCCGCGGTGCCCGTGGTCCCCCTGGTCTCCATGCACCCCGCCCCGCAGGCAGCCCGTACGCTGCTGGGCAGGGGGTGCCCGTGGTGCCCATGCACACCCCACCCTGCAGGCAGCCCGTACGCTGCTGGGGCATGGCTGGGCAGGGGGTGCCCGCGGTGCCCATGGTCCCCCTGGTCTCCATGCACCCCGCCCCGCAGGCAGCCCGTACGCTGCTGGGGCAGGGCTGGGCATGGCTGGGCAGGGGGTGCCCGCAGTGCCCATGGTCCCCCTGGTCTCCATGCACCCCGCCCCGCAGGCAGCCCGTACGCGCTGATCGTGCGCCGGTACCTGTCGCTGCTGGACGCGGCCGTGGAGCTGGAGTTCCGCGAGTACAGCGGCCCCCGGCTGGACCCGCGCTACCGCGTGCTCATGTTCGAGCACGCCCTGACCGCCGACGAGGCCAACAGAAAGTACAGGTGAGGGGCCAGGGGAGCACCCCTGCGGTGGGGGACAGGGGTCTGGCGCCTGCTCTGGCAGCATCCCCAGGGTGCCGGGATGGAGGCCCCTATGGCAGCTCCAAAGCCTGTGGGGTAGCGCTCTGAAATCACAGAATCACTTAGAATTGCAGAATTGTTTGTGTTGGGAAAGCCTCGGAGACCTCAGTGGAGAGGAGGTGGTATTCATACAGAGAGAACTGGTTTGGAAGGGCCTCCAAGTCCAGCCAGAGATACCAACAGCAGGGGCAGAGGCTGGGTGCAGAGGCTCCCTTCCTGAGGCATTCTCACAGTCAGTGCCCTCTCTCTGCCATGCCAGCCTCACCACACCCCAGGCATTTCAGGGGGTACCACCTGCTGGAAGCAGGATGTACAGGAGGTCAGGAGACTGGCATACAGGTGAAGGCTTTCATATTGACAATGAGGAGAGCAAAAAGTCAGATGATGTAAATGCATCCTGCACACCCCATTTCCCCAGCAGGACCTGGGCAGAGGAGGAGGAAGGGTGCTTGCATGAAGGGACTGCACATCTGCATGAAGATGTCATAACAATGCTGGGTCACCTAGCCCCTGAGCCCACCTGTCCCCCAGCACTGCTAAGGCCACCACTAACCTGTCCCCAAGTGCCACATCCACGTGGCTCAGAGATGGATGCTCCCCCCTGCCCTGGGCAGTGGTGCCAGGGCTGGGCAGCCCTTTTGGGGGCTTTTGGTGTCCCAATACTGTGAGGAGCTTTCCTGCAGAAGGAACTGGAGCCCATCCCCTCTTGACTCCCAACAGCAGAGGCCAAACCTCCAGGCCTGGGCATCCCACTCCTGGGGGTTCCCATCTCCACATTGATGTACTCAGCACCAACAGTGGGGGGGACATGCCAGCCCCTGCCGTGCCCCCCTGATTGTCCCCTCCTTGCAGCTACAAGGGGCTGGTGGCCGAGGCTCTGCGGCAGCTGGTGGGGGAGGAATGCTACCGGCAGGACGAGGTGCTGCCTCCTGGGTACTGCACAGGTAACCCCGGGCTGTGGGCTGCCGGTGCCATTGGGGCTGGGGGTGGGAGGTCATGTGGGGCCTGCCCTGCCCTGTGACACTGCCTTTGGGACAAAGCTCCCTGAGCCCTCCCACTGCACAAGGCGGGTTCCCCTGTGTCTGTCTGCTGGCTCAGAGTCCCAGCTGGGGCACAGAGCTCCGGAGCCGTGTCCCATCAGTAGCTGATCCCTGTTCTCTCTCCCGCAGACTTCCTGCTGTGGATCAACCGCTCAGGCACGGTGCTGCCTCTCTCGCGCGTTCCAGCAGCGTCCAGGGCACCCCCGGCCACGTCCCCCGTCACCATGTCCCTGCGGTCCAGCGTCCTCGCCCTCACCTCAGAGTTGCAGGACTTTGCCCCGTTTGCTGCAGAGGCGCCCAGCAGCCCCCCGGGCCCCCGGGAGAGCGGCCGGGCCGGGCGGTTCCTGCCGGCGCTCTGCCCGGCCCCGGGGGGGCCCTGCTTCCAGCCCCCCTCGGACTATTACTGCGGGCTGAGCAAGGAGCCCTCCCTGGCCAGCCCGGGCAGCTCCACGCTCAGCAGCCCCTCCGAGTGCCTCTCGGCGCCGCCGCCCGGCACCCCCGACTGCTCCCCCCGCGCCTCCACCGCCTCCCTCTTCCAGTTCCCCATCGGCAAAATTCTGGAGGAGGAGGAGGAGGCTGCGGGCTGCCCTGGCCAGGAGCACGGCTGCTTCCAGGGGGAGCCGGCCCAGGAGCAGCCCGAGGAGCGCAGCCCCCCAGGCAGCGAGGACGCCGGCCCCCCGCCCTCGCCGTGCCGGCCCAGCCCCAAGCGGGGCCCCCAGGAGGGGCTGCAGGGAGCCGAGGAGATCCAGAGGTACGGGCAGGGCCACACCTGACTGTGTCTGTGCTCCCCTCCTGCAGCACAGCCACCCTGGCACTGCCCTGGCTGTGCCCCTGCTCCCCTCCTGCAGCACAGCCACCCTGACACTGCCCTGGCCCTGCTCCCCTCCTGCAGCACAGCCACCCTGGCACTGCCCTGGCTGTGCCCCTGCTCCCCTCCTGCAGCACAGCCACCCTGGCACTGCCCCCACCCTGCTGCCCTCCTGCCAGACAACCACCCTGGCACTGCCCTGGCCCTGCTCCCCTCCTGCAGCACAGCCACCCTGGCACTGCCCTGGCTGTGCCCCTGCTCCCCTCCTGCAGCACAGCCACCCTGGCACTGCCCTGGCTCCTGCTTGCTGAGACCCTAACCCTGCCCCCTTCCTGCCCAGTGCCAGGGGGCACCCACAGACCCAGTCCCCACTGTGCTGGGTGCTGCGTCCAGCTGTCCCTGCCACCAGCAGGGTCTGGGCTCAGCTGGGTGCTGCTGCCCCGGTGCTGGGGAGCAGGGTCCATGGGCGGGGTGGTGCTGTGGCGTGGGGTGACAGTGCTGTGCCCTGTGCAGGGTGGTGCTGTCGGTCAATGACAAGTGGCACTACTGCCAGAACTCCGACATCCTGGTGGGCTCCCGGGCCATGCGGGACCGGCACCTGCGGCTGCTGGGATACTGCCTGGTGCAGGTAAGGGGGCTGCCCGCCTCCTCGGGCCGGGGCACGGCGGGTGATGGGCTCAGAGCTGGCATCCCCAGTGTAAACACTCCTGTCCCTGTGAGAGGAAGCAGGGATGACTCATCCTCGTGTCTCCTCGCCCTCCCCCACCCCATGCAGGACTTTTTCCATGCAGCTGGTGGGTGACACCAGCCCTGATGGAAAGCAGAGACAAGGGACAGTCTGTCCTGGGAGCTAAGACTCGACCTGAGTGAGGGGAAGGGGAGGGTGTTCAGCCCAGGCTGGCAGACACAGCCGCAGGGGCAGCATCGGGTGTGGGGCCTCGGGGTGGAATCAGGTGGGGGGGCACACCTGGGTCCACGTGTGGTGACCTGAGACCCCATGTGCCGAGGGGGCAGGAGGGAGGTTGGTTCAGCTTTTGTGCCAGAGCCCTGCCCACCCTGTTCCAGCCCCAGGTGTTCCTGCCGAGTGCTGGGACTGGGAGAGCCCTCAGGTGTGCAGCTCCTTTGGCAAACTCCAGGTGTTGGTTTAGGATGTGCAGCTCCCACGTGCTTCTCTGTGGGTGGTTTTAGCCTGAGGATGAGTCTTTCTGAGGAGAATGGCACTGGAAAGGAGCCCTCTGTCCTGTTCACTCGTGCACTGCGGAGAGGACCAGGATTGCAGCAGTGCCTCCGCCGTGCCATCCCACAGCCATTCCAAACAGTTTCACTCCCTGCTGCCACCAGGCTGTGCCAGCCACAGCTCCCTCCTCATCCCAGAGCTCAGCAGCCCAGAGCCCCATGTTTGTGCAGAGCTCCAGAGTCCTGTGACTGCTGAGGAATCACCTGGGAGCTGCCCAGCAGTGTAGCTGGGCCGGGAGCAGGGCCAGCTCTCCCTTGAGCTGGTGTTTGGGCTGGGCTGGGCTCTCTGTGTCCCTCCTGCAGAAGGAGGACAGGGACCCAGCTGAAGAGACCTTAAAGCTCATCCAGTGTCAGCCCCTGCCACGGGCAGGAACACCTTCAGCTGTCCCAGGCTGCTCCAAGCCTGTGTCCAACCTGGCTGGGACACTTCAGGGGCAGCCACAGCTGCTCTGGGCACCCTGTGCCAGGGCCTCCCCACCCTCCCAGCCAGAAATTCCTATCCAATATCCCATCCAGCCCTGCCCTCTGGCAGTGGGAAGCCATTCCCCATTGTTTTGTCACTCCAGGCTCTTGACCCAAGTCCCTCTCCAGCTCTCTTGGAGCCCCTTTAGGCACTGGAAGAGGCTCTAAGGGGTCTCCCCAGAGCCTTCTTTTTCCAGCTGAAAACCTGTGGGTTGAGGGGCTCCACCCCTCGGTACCTTTATTCCTTCCCTGTGCTGCCAGTGGCTGGAGCCTGGGTGCCAGTGACCCTCAGTCCTGCTCTGTGAGTGCTGCTGGTGCCCTCGGGGCTGTTGGACCCACCCGCAGGGTTTGCAGCCCCCCCAGTCCCCTGTCACCTTTCATGGACGGTGCTGGCAGGGCCTCGAGGGTGGCATGAGGCTCGAGGTTCCTCCCTCTGTGTGCCTGCAGCTCCTGTCCAGGGCTGAGCTCAGGCTGGACGAGCCTGGAGCTGGGCATTGTCTGCATTTCCTGTGCCATTGTCCACACTTCTGTCCATGCCATCCTCCTCCAGGGAGGGATCTGTGCCCTGGTTCCTCCTCCCACCAGCACAGAAGGCTGAGTGGGGCTGGAGGTGCTGGGGATACAGGTGGGGCCACGCTGTCACTGCTCTGACATGGTCCCTGTCCCCTCACAGCTGCCCTACACGGAGCTGGAGAAGGTGAGTGGCATCGAGGAGGCCAAGCACTACCTGCGGCAGAAGCTGAGGGAGCTGCGCTTCTGAGGGACGGATCCGGGGGGTGTGGGGGGCCAGGTGGGTGCTGCCAGCCCCTTCCCCTGTGCAGGGGGATACGGAGCTGCCCCCCATCCCGGGGGGTCAGGGGGATATGGAGATGCTCCCCATCTTGGGGAGCCAGGCTGTGGGGCCAGGCCGTGGGCACTGCTCCTGCTGTGGGGCTGGGGGAGTGTGAGATTATTTATTGCCGTTATGGGGGGCCGGGGTGTGACTTGGGGGGTGCCGGGGGTGGGGGGAGTTACTGGGGAAGGTCCCTCATGGCCCCCCTGCCCTGGCTCTGCCACCTCAGCCTGGTCTGTTGCTGCTGCTGGGCCTGGCCCGGGCACTGGGGGCTGTCCCTGTGTCCCCAGCTCGGCTGCTGGGCCTGGCCCGGGCACTGGGGGCTGTCCCTGTGTCCCCAGCTCGGCTGCTGGGCCTGGCCCGGGCACTGGGGGCTGTCCCTGTGTCCCCAGCTCGGCTGCTGGGCCTGGCCCAGGCACTGGGGGCTGTCCCTGTGTCCCCAGCTCGCTGCCCGGCCCCTCCGGGGGTGCAGGGGGCTCGGGGGGCTGCGGTGGAGGATCCTGTGCAGGGCTGGGAGCGGGTGTGCAGATGGGGCTGTTCCCAGGGCCTGGGCCTGGAGGAGGGGGGTGTTAGGGAAAGGGGAACTTTCCAATAAAACCGGTGAAAAGTGTGCAAAGTCCGGTCTGTTTATTAGTTGAAGGCGGTAGCACCCCAGGGACTGCTCGGAGCAGGGCTCCCCTGGCCGGGGCGTCCTCCAGCACCTCCGCCCTGGGCCCCATGATCGGAATAAAGCTGTTTATTGCCTTTGAATTGCCTGATCCATAAACCCCGGGGGCTTCAGCCGACGCCTGAGGGTGGGCGGGAGCTGAGGGGCCGGGGGTGCCGTGCCCCGGGGGGTTCTGTCCCAGGCGACCCCGTCCTGGGAGGGCCCTGTCCCGAGGGACTGTGTCCGGGGGCCCTGTCCCGGGGCCCTGTCCTGGACAGCCCTGTCCGGGGGAGCTCTGGCCCGGGGGGCTCTGGCCCGGGGAGCCCTGTCCTGGGAGGGCCCTGTCCCGGGGGCTCTGTCCCGTGAGGGGCCCTGGCCCGGACAGCCGTGTCCCGGGGGCCCTGTCCCGGGGCACGGGCAGCAGGTGTCCGAGGGGCTGAGCCTGGGGCCGGCGTCTCTTTGGCAGTGCCCTCCGAGGGCCTGGGCGCCGCACGGCCCCGTCCCTGTGGGCACGGCCGCGCCGCCGCTGCCCCGGCCCCGCGCGGGCTCCACCGCCGGCCGTGAGCCGCCGGCGCCCTCACACCGGCATCGGCATCTCGTTGTACTCGTCCACACCTTCCCGCTCGTCCAGGATGGGCTCGGCCTCGGCTGCGTCCAGCTGCGGGACACGGCGGCTGAGGGGCGGCCAGGGCCCCCCGGGAGCCCCCTGGTCCCCGGAGCCCACCGCCCCCCGGCCCCACCGCTCCCGGGAGACAAGCGACGCCACTTACACACTTCATTTCCCGGTCGGTGAAGATGCGGCTGAGCAGGCACATGCGGAGCGGCACCGTGAGGATGAGGATGAAGGGGAAGGCGAGGGAGGCCACGGTGGACATGACGGCCCAGAGCACGGCCAGGCAGGCCAGCTGCAGCCCGGTGAACAGGTGCATGCGCAGCGTGCGCACCTGGGCACACAGGGCCGTCAGGGGCACTGTGTCCCCCAGCCGGGCCCTGTGTCCCCCTCCCACCGCGGGCACAGCCAGGCCCGGGGCACCCACACCCCCAGACACGGCCCCCGAGTCCCCACTCTGTCCTCTCTGCCCCCCAAACCAGGCTCTGCCACAGCCTGTCCTACAGACACCGCAGTGCTCCCACACAAGGGTACCCCAGCCTGGCTGCTGTCCCGGGCAAGGGTCCTGCCCCAAGGATCCTCCCCAGGCCCCCTCCCCACCTTTTTGACATAGGTGACATCAGGGTGGTGCTTGGGGGGCATCAGCAGCAGCTGCAGGCGCTCGTAGAACTGGATGCCATTGAGGGAGGTGACGCCCATGTAGAGGAAGATGCCGAAGAGCACGGCCAGCGGGATCTGCCGCAGCAGGTCCCCGATGACGATGGACAGCCCTGGGCCAGAGCAGCGTCAGCCTGGGGAGGGGGCTCAGCACAGCCCTCCAGCCCCACCTCCCCCTGCCCCCTTAACCCCCTCATGTGGGAAGGGTCCCACATCCCTGTGCCCACTGGGGACAGGATGGCCACACCAATTTGGCCGGGGCTCAGGGTGCCCCAGCTCTGTTCCCCACGCTGCCCCCTCCCCACCGCAGCCCCCCACGGCCCCCCAGCCCCTCCCCACTGCACTGCAGTCCCCCAGGACCCGAGGGCCGGACCTACCGACCAGCACGGCCACCAGCAGCCCGGTGACCCGCTGCTCCTTCACCTCCTGGATCTTGGGCTTGTCCCCAGGTGCCACGGCCTTGCTCATGACGGTGAGGGCGTTGGCGTGGGTGACGGAGCGCACGGTGGCTGCGGCGAGCCAGGGCAGCCCAAAGAGCGCGAAGAAGCCGCCCATGGCCACGATGAGCAGGAGGTCCAGGTGGAACCCGGAGCCCTTCTGCAGCATCCGCTCCTTCTTGCTGATGATCAGCCTGGAACCAGGGCAGACAGTTGGCACAGCACGGGCTCCCCCTGCCCCACCAATGCCCCCTGCCCGTCCCCAGTGCGCTCACGTGGTGATCTGGGTCTCCATGAAGATGAGGATGAAGACGAGGATGGCGGGGAGGCCGCTGGCCACCATCATCCACACGGGGAAGGCACTCTGCACACCCAGGGGGTTGATCACCCAGCCCCGCTTGTCTGGGGCTGTCACTGAGAACCCACTGGGCACACTCAGCTTCTGCAGAGGAGGGGGACACAAACGCTGAGAGGGCACTGGCTGTGCCCCATGGAGTGAGGGGGCCATGGAGGCACCGGGACCCCCAGAAGTGAGACTCAGAGGGAGAGAGAAGGTCAGATGCTGGCACCAGGCAGGTGCAGCCCTGCTGGGAGCAGATGGAGCTGCTGACCCGCAGCCAGGACAGTGGGACGGGGCACAGGCATCCCTAGGAGGGTGTGGGGTTTGGCGTTCTGCCCAGGCAGTGGATGGGTGGCTGCTCACCTGTGTGTAGGTGTCCTGGATGCTGTAGTCCACCAGCACCATCACCAGGATGGCGATGGGCACCCCAAAGTCCCCGATGAGCCTCCGGATCTGGGGGAACACCAGTGCCAGCCTGGCTACAGCCCTCGTGGTTCACCCCATGCCCCCCAGGCTCAGCCCAGCCCCACGGCCGTCCCCACGCACCCGTCCGGGGAAGAAGCGGCTGTTCTTGAACTTGCGCAGGAAGAAGGCAATGAAGAAGGTGCCGGCCATGAGCACGAGGGAGAGCAGCGCCGTGTTGGGCTGCCCCGTGACCTTGGTGGCACCGCGGGCAGCCGGGCTGGTGGCCAGGGCTGTGGTGTTGGCCATGGCCACGGTGCCGTTGCCCCAGGCCTCAGCCGAGCTGTTGGTGGTCAGGCAGCCGTGCAGAGGGTGCTCTTGGAAGATCTGGAGCAGGAGGGTGGGATGTTCAGCCCCATCCTGCCTGCCTGCCCCAGCCCCACCGGCTCACCCCCACAGCTCACCTTGGCCAGCTTGGAAAAGGTCTCATAGATGAAGATGAGGGAGATGAGAAAGGCAAAGATCTCCTGGGTGAAGCGGGAGACGAAACGCACCAGGAAGCTGCCCTCAAAGGCCACCATGACCAGCACGATGAGGATGAGCCAGAAGCCGATCCAGACACGCCCCACCAGGTACTCCAGCTCATTGGATGTGCAGAACTGCCCAGCCGTGCAGACAGACAGATGGACAGGTGGGGGTCAGGATGGCCACAGGGCTGGACAGAGCCCTGGGCAGTGGGGCAGAGCCCTGGCAGGAGGGCTGTGGGGCTGGGGTGGAGGTGTCTCCCCAGCCCCCAGGGCAGACCCCAGCAGCTCACCGTGAAGAAAGCTTCCTCAAAGACCAGCAGCGGCCCCGAGAAGCCGATGACCAGCAGGGGCTGAGCACCCAGCAGGCAGAAGAGGACGCCCTGCAGCGACGTGGAGATGATCAGCTCCGACACCCCGATCAGGTCCTGCGTCTTCTCCCCTGCGGCAGCACAGGCTCAGGCACACCATCAGGATGGGCCCTCGGGCAGGGCCCTGGCCCGCAGCACACGCAGCGGGCACCACTGCAGCCCCTCACAGCTGCTCCACACCCGCACTCACCCAGCAGCCCCCCAGAGCTGCTCCACATCCGCACTCACCCAGCAGCCCCCCAGAGCTGCTCCACATCCGCACTCACCCAGCAGCCCCCCGCAGGCTCCACACCCGCACTCACCCAGCAGCCCCCCGCAGGCTCCACACCCACACTCACCCAGCAGCCCCCGCAGGCTCCACACCCGCACTCACCCAGCAGCCCCCGCAGGTTCCACACCTGCACTCACCCAGCAGCCCCCCGCAGGTTCCACACCCGCACTCACCCAGCAGCCCCCCAGAGCTGCTCCACACCCGCACTCACCCAGCAGCCCCCGCAGGCTCCACACCCGCACTCACCCAGCAGCCCCCCAAAGGTTCCACACCCGCACTCACCCAGCAGCCCCCTGCAGGTTCCACACCCGCACTCACCCAGCAGCCCCCGCAGGCTCCACACCCGCACTCACCCAGCAGCCCCTGCAGGTTCCACACCCGCACTCACCCAGCAGCCCCCGCAGGCTCCACACCCGCACTCACCCAGCAGCCCCCGCAGGCTCCACACCCGCACTCACCCAGCAGCCCCCGCAGGCTCCACACCCGCACTCACCCAGCAGCCCCCCGAAGGTGATGGCGGGCGACAGCGCAGCGAAGTAGATGAAGATGACGGCAGCGATGCACTGCGGGTCCAGCGCGTCGCGGAAGTCGCTCAGGTAGTGGGGGTACCTCCGCCGCACGTCCCGGATCAGCCCCCCAAAGGGCCGGCCCGTGCGCCTCAGGGGGTCGTCGTCCTCCTCGGCCTCGTCCTCCACTACCTTCAGCTTCAGCAGAGCTGGGGGCGAGCAGACGCACAGACAGACAGACAGACAGTGAGACCCCAACAGCTGGGACACCCCAAACCCTGCCCCAGCCCCAGCCCTGGCCCTGGCACCTTTCTCCTCAGGGGACTTGGGCTCCAGCAGCAGCCTCCGCTCCTGCTCCATCCTCTTCTTCAGCATCTCGCGCTGGAAGTGGGCGACGCTGCGCAGCAGCTCCTCGCCCTGCACCTCGGAGGGCGGCAGCACCACGCTGCAGTCCAGGAACTCGTTGATGGCATTCAGAAGGTCGTGACGGTCGTCGGCCAGGTAGGCAGCCTCGTGGAATTGCTGGGGGGCCATGGCAGGGTCAGTGCCCACACCACAGCCCCGTGGCTCCTTAGAGCCTGGTATTTCGCAGCCCTGAGCCCACGGCCTCAGGATGGCCCTGGTCCTGGCACGGCCCTTTGCCCCCAGCCCTGGCACAGCCTTGGTCCCCACCCCAGTATGGCCAAGAGACCCCGGCATGGCAAGGCCCAGCTGGCATCCTGGCATTGCCCCAAGCTCCCCAGCCCCGACAGGACTCCAAGCTCTCATGCTGCCATTTCTCTGAGATCCCAGCATTGGCACAATCTGATCCCTCCCGCCCATCCCATCTGAGTCCTGACCTGCCTGCCCTATCATAGCCCCAAACCCCAATCCAGTGCTGTCTCAAGACCACAGTCCCAGCATGACCCTGAAGCCCCAGCCCTGGCACAAAAGCCCTGAGCTCCCCTGCCCCAGCCGAGCCCTGAATCCCATCCTGGCACAGCCCCAAACCCCTCAGCCGGGCACAGCCCGAGCCCCCCGTGCCCCGGGGCAGGGACCTTGTCGGACATGAGGGTGGAGATGGAGCGCCCGATCTCGTGGTAGTCCATGTGGGTGCTGCTGGGGCCCAGCAGCACGAAGAGGAACCGCACAGGCACGGGCACCTCCAGCACCGCGTCCAGCTCCACGGCCTCCTGCAGCCGCACAAAAGCCATGGTGGGCTGGTCCAGGAACTCCACACAGCCTGGCAGGCACAGGGGGCACGGGGGTCACCAGAGTGCCTGGCATGCGACACCCACACCCCTGGCCTGCCCACGCCTCCATACCCACGAGCACCACTGTGGCCTCAGCGTTGTCCGGGATCTTCTCCAGCAGCTTCAGCTCGTGCTTTGACTTGGAGCGGGTGATGCCGGCCGGGGGTGTGGGAGTGAGGACCTCCCTCTGTGGGGACAGAGTGGGGGACAGGGGTCAGGGCCCTTCCCCAGGGCACGGGCAGGGCCGGGGGCCCTGGCACCCAGGCACCCACCTCCCGCTCCACGTCGATGCGCGTGTCGTGCTCGCCGGCGTGGCCGGCGATGAGGGGCTCGGTGACGGCCGGCTCGCTGCCCTCAGCCACGTGGTTGGTGCTGTGGTGGTGCACGAGCAGGGAGCCCAGGCTGCCCGCCGAGATGTTCCGCGGGAAGGAGAACTCCTTCTCGTCGCTCGGGTGGCTGCGGGACAGGGCCAGGGCTGTCCGTGGCGCCCGGCGGCACAGCCATTGCCAGGATCCCAGGGACGGCATCAGCCCCACGGCTCAGGGAGCAGAGCCCGGGGGCAAGGGGCTGTGTCCGTGCCCCCCACGCCCACCTGTGCTTGAGCAGCAGCGCCCGCAGCACATTGGCACGGTCCTCGGCCCGGATCTGGTCCGTGATCACCATCTGCTCCACCACCTGGTGAGCCACCCCCGGCAGCGTCTTTTGGTCCAGGTCCAGGAGCACGGCCCCTGCACAACAGAGGGGGCGCTGGGGCCAGCGGGGACAGGACCCCACCTCGCTCACCGTGGGCCCCACAGGGCGGTCCCCGCCTCCCTACCGTGGGCCAGGGTCTTGCGGAGCTCCAGGAGGCTGCGGAAGGAGAGGGAGGCCACGTGCGGCTTGCCCCAGCGGTCTGTCTCCTCCTCCACGTCCTCCTCAAACTTGATCCAGCGCGCCGTCTCCTTCCACTGCAGCTCCTGGTTCTTGTCCACCACCAGCTCGTTCAGCTCCACAAACACCTGCAGCACAGCAGGGTCAGTGCCGGGACCCCAGATCCCGTCCCTGCCCAGGACCCCAGACCCTGTCCCTGCCCGTGCCCTGCCCGGGACCCCGCACCTCGTGGGGCTGCCGGTCCTGCTTGCGCTGCCGCGTGCTGGGCTCCTTGTGGTCCTTGCTGACGTGCACCACCTGTGCCTTGGCGCTCTTCCGCACCAGGTGCCGGCGCACGCCCGGCACGTCCTCGAAGCGGTGACCTGGGGGGGGCAGCAACAGGGGGTGCCCGGTCTGTGGGGCCCTGCACCTCAGACCCCAGCACAGGGGACACTGAGCCCTGGCATGGGTGGCCCTGCACCCCAAACCCCAGCACGGGGGACACTGAGCCCTGGCACGGGTGGCCCTGCACCTCAGACCCCAGCACAGGGGACACTGAGCCCTGGCATGGGTGTCCCTGCACCCCAAACCCCAGCACGGGGGACACTGAGCCCTGGCATGGGTGCCTGTGGAGCTGTGGGATGTGTCCTGCCAGGGACAGCTCTGGGCAGAGCCATCATCCCACTGCTGGGGGCAAATGCTGCAGCTTTGGGGGGCTCACTGGGTCACTGCTATCAATGCCACCAATCGAGGTGGCTCCTGGCACCGGGGTCACCTGCTCCCTTTGTGCCAAGACCCACCCATGGCCACTGGCACATGGGCTCTGCCCTGGCTGCGCTCCCCTGGGAACTCCCCAGCAAAAGCATCACCCAGCACCCTGAGAGTCCTGGGCTGTGAATCCCTGGGGCTGCTGAGTGCCCAGGGGAGCCACCACCACTGCTGCTGCAGTCACTGGCTCCAGCTGGCCCAGACTGAGCTCCTGGCCACTTCACAGGGACTCGGCCCAGCCCTGGCACCAGGGATGGGTCCCCTGTGGTTGTGCCTAGCACTGGGAGCAGGGTCAGTGCCTGCACTGAGCTCAGCTTGGCTGCAGACACAAGGCAACCTGGCACTACCAGCCCCAGCAATGCCAGCCCCACCATCGCCAGCAATGCCAGCCCCGGTGTCCCAAACCCACCATCCCCAGCGATGCCAGCCCCAGCAATGCCAGCCCCACTGTCCCAGCCCCACCAGCCCCAGTGTCCCAGCCCCAGTGTCCCAGCCCCAGCAGCCCTAGCAATGCCAGCCCTATCATCCCCAGCCCACTCGCCCAACACAGAGTGGCCACAGGGCAGCCCCAGGGCACAGCCCCACTCACTCTTCATGTAGTCCAGGTCAGCCGAGGCCAGTGTCTGTGCCTCCGACTCGTCTGTTGGCATTTTCTGGTAGCGGTCCTGCTCTGCGGCCGTCATGCTGCCGATGCAGCGCCGCTCGTGCAGGTTGTAGCTGCGGTGCCCCGGCTGTGACTTCGGCGCAGGGCGGCCCGGGGACCCGGCCTCGGCGGCTGCCCCCTCCCCCAGGGCCCCCTGCTCGGCATCAGGGCTGCAAGGCAGGAGCCCAGCTCAGCGCTGAGCCCCCCTCTGCCCCCCAGGCCAGACACGGGGTACGGGCAGGGGGTGTCCAGTCCCCGCCCTGCCGTGGGGCGGCCAGAGGACGCTGCCCGCTCCCCAGGAGCCCCAGCACGGCCCAGCCCCAGCTCACCTGCTGGCCTGGGCTTCCTTCGGGGCCGTGCCCCCTCGGGGCTCAGGGGGGGAGCCGGGCAGTGCCGCGGGGGCCGCTGGCTCCTCCGCCTGCCGGTCGCTCGCCTCATCCTCCTGCAGGAAGAACTGGGGGGGCGGTGGGTGAGCCGGTGTTGGGGAGCGGCGCCGCCCCGGCCGTAGCACCACCGGCCCCGGCTCCTCCGGTGCCCAGCTGTGCCCAGGCACGCTGAGCCGAGGGGGCACAGCGCCGTCCCCGCCCCAGCCCTGCCCTCACCTGCACTGCCTCGGCCGGCCCGGGCTGCCGCAGCTCCTCCGCCGAGCGCTCCGTCTCCGTGTCGCACGCGTCATCCTCATCCTCCTCAGCCTCCTCGATGGTGGGGGTCTCTCCGGGGACAGACGCACGCCGGGCCTTCTTTTTGCCCTTTTTCGGGATCCCCTTCTTGCGGCGGGCGTCAGAGGGCAGGTGCGTGGAGAGCGGGTGGTGGATGTGGTGGGACGACTGGCGGTGGTCTGGGGGGACCGGGAGTCGGTGCTGCGTTCCCTGCCCATTTCCTGCCCTCTCCCCGCTCCCTGCTCGCCCCCCGTCCGCTCCCTGCCCGTTCCCTGCTCCGCGCCCGCCCTTGGCCCCGCTCACACTCGAAGTCCTCCTCGCCGTAGCTGCGCCCGGCCTCCTCGGCGTTGCGGGGGTGGGCGTCGTTCAGGATCTCCTCGAAGCGCTCCACGCCCAGGGCCTTGTTCAGGTCCTTCTCCTCCTCCTCCTCCCCGAAGGCAGGTGAGCCGGCGCCCAGCGCCTCCTGCTCGGGCTGCGGGCGGGCAGCGGGGATGAGCGGGAGCACGGCGGCAGCACCGGCACCGCCGCCCGCCGTGCCACCGGCCCCAGCGCGCCCCGGGCACGCAGCCCCGCGGGATGGGTGCCCCGAGGGGCTGGCTGAGCCCCGGAGGCACCCAGGGGCTGGGCACCCCTGTCCTGGGCTGGGCACCCCTGCCCTGGGATAGGCACCCCTGTCCTGGGCTGGGCACCCCTGTCCTGGGCTGGGCACCCCTGTCCTGGGCTGTGCTCCTCTGCCCTGGGCTGGGCACCCCTGTCCTGGGCTGGGCACCCCTGCATCGTTCCCACTCCATGCACCCCAGCACCCCCGGCCTCAGCGCTGTGCGCCGGTGTCACCTCCATGTGCCACAGCAGCCCAGCTCCAGGCCCTGGGCTGTGCCCCGGGTATCCCGTGCCCTGCTCTCCTCAGAATGGGACCCAGGAGTACCAGTGTTGTACCCCTGCACACCCCCAGCCCCCCCAGAGCGGTGCCCCTGTACCACCCCAGCCCCCCCAGTGCTGTGCCCCGGTTCTGTGCCCCCCCCAGTGCTGTCCCACCCCCGGCCCGCCGAGCCCCCGGCTCTGTGCCCCCCCCCGGGCCGCCGCTGCCCCCCAGCCGGGGGGTGCCGGGGGGAGGGGCTGCGGGGCAGGGGGCGGGGCTGGGGGCGCAGAGGGATGCGGAGGGTGCGGGGGGGTTGTGGGGGTACCGCGGCACCGGGGGCTGCGGGACACGGGGGATGCGGAGCTGCAGGGACGCGGAGGATGCGGGGCTGGCGGCCGCAGGGGCTGGCGGGGGGAGTGCGGGAGGGGCTGCGGGGGCTGCGGGGGGCGCGTCCCCGGCCGGTCCTACCTGAGTCATGGCGGAGCCGCTCCCTCCGCAGCTCCCGCAGCGCTTTATCGGAGCGGCGGGACCGGCCGGGGATGGGGCCGGGGGTGGGGGGAGAGCGAGGGGGGGCCCGGGGGAGGGAACCGGGGGGGGCGGCGGCTCCGTCCCGGCCTTGCCAAATATTGACGGAGCCGCCTCGCGCCCGTCTCAAGGTGACGGCGAACGCAGAGGGCACCGGCGGCACCGCGGCACCGGCGGCGGCCCCGGAGCGACCGCCCTTCCCCCGGAATGCACCGACTCGCCCCGGGATGCACCGGGCCCCGCAGGATGCCGCGGGCCCACCCGGGATGCGCCGATCCCCCGCCAACTCCGGCCCCTCGGGACGCACCAACACCCGGGACGCACCGGCCCCTCCGCCGAGCCCCGGGCCCGGCTCGGATTGCCCCGGAGAGCAGCGACCCCGCGGCCGCGCTCCCATCCCCCGGGGCCGCACGGATCCCCGGTAAATGCCCCCCGGCCTTGCACCCCTCAGCCCCTGCGGGGGCTGCACAGCCGAGTCCCCCGCCACGGCCCCACCCAGCGACCCCGGGACCCCCGGAGTGGGGCACAAGGGGGTACAGGGGCAGCCCAGGCACCAGGGCCTGCCTGCAGGGACAGCGGGGGGGGAGCTGGCAGTACCCCGAAGGGCACCCCAAAAACACCTGCGGGTCCAGGGCTGTGCCATGGCCACCCCACGTGAACCCCAGCCCAGGTATCCGGTTTGGGCACAGGTGCCCCATACCCGTCCCCACTGCACAGTGACCCCTGGGCTCCCAGGGGGTAACCGGAGGGTGACACAAGGGGTCACTGTGCAGTGGGGTGACCCAGGTGATGGCCACGCCACCCCACCACACCCCGGCACACAGGGGCTGCCACATGATGGCAGGGATGGCATCAGAGCACGTCCTGCACCTGCATCCCCCACTCCTGCCACATCCCTCCCACCATCCCCGTGCCCCCTTTGATCCCCAGACCCCCCAAGCCCCTTTGGCCATGGCTCCATGGCCCCACACCTGCCGGGCTCCATCCTGCACCCCAGCAGCACCCACCCCGCCTTTGTCGGGCACCTGGCGTCACCGTGGCACAGGTGGGCACGGTGCCCTGGGCTGGCAGAGCAGAGAGAGCCCCCAGAGCCCCCCTAGGCCGCAGCTTACCCGGGAGCCCCGGAGGAACTCCATTAGGATGGGGCCGGTCCCATCCCCGGTCACGTGCGGGCGGCGGGGCTCGCCAGCAGCACCGGGCGGCGCGGCGTGACACGGGGCTCAATGATTAACCCGGCCGGGAACGGCCGCCAGAGCAGCCCTGGCACCGCGGGCACCGCCACGGCCCTGCCACCGGCGGCGCTGGCACCGCGCGGCCCCAAGGGCGCCCGCCGCCCTGGCACAGCCGGCCTGGCCTGCCCGGGGGGCTGAGCAATGGGGCAGGTGGCACTGGGCACTGCCAGCCCCCACAGCCCTGCCTCACATCTGAGCCAGGGTATGTGCAATGGGCACTGCCAGCCCCCACAGCCCTGCCTCACGTCTGAGCGAGGGTATGTGCAATGGGCACTGCCAGCACCCACAGCCCTGCAGTCGGGCATCCCCCTGATGGTGCACCACGGGCTGTGCCACGACACCTGTGACCCCTCCAGGCACTGTCGGGGGCTGCAGCCTCTCATCCCCCGCCCCGCGGTGGCACTTACGCTCTGGAAGGCTGAGGACACGATGTGGTGAAGCTCGGAAGACACCTGGGAGTGGGTCATGGCGCTGGCACGGCCCCCGGCACGGCCGGCTTAGCCCTTTTCCTTCTCGCGGGGGCTCAGGGGACGCTCTCGGGGCAGCATAACCTGGGGGCACACGGGGGATCAGGGGGTGCCCCGAGCCGTGCCGCGGGCGGGGGCCGGGGCTGCCCCTCCTCGGGCCGCGCTGGCTCCGCGCTGGTTTGTCTTGGCCATCGCCTGGAATGGCAGAGCCGCGGCCAAGACAAACGCCGGGAGGGGAGCGGAGTCGGGGCAGCGGGACCCCGGGCAGGCACCCAACCCTGCGGGGTGCGGGCAGGGTGCCAGGCTCGGGGGGCACCGCGGCTCCCGACCCTCCCGAACGCCCACAGCCCTGCCCCGTTTCCCCAGCCCGGCCCGGCTTCCACCCACGTTCGCCCCTCGGCAGCTGCGCTGACCCCTCTGGCACCGGCGTGCCGCGTTTATTGCCACGGGAGGTGGCCCACGTGACGGGGGCACCGAGGAGGGTGGTGACGGATGACTGCGTCTCACATGGGTGGCATCACCGTCCCCGTCACCGGCACCGCTGGGGTGCCGGCACGGTGGCCGCGGTGAGGCTGCTGAGCTGCGTCTCAGTGAATGCCGAGGCTGCGGCTCCGAGCCTCACCGCGGCCCTGAACCCCACCTATTCCCAAAATTCGGTGCTACCCTGCTCCGGCTTCTCCCTAATCCCCGCTCCCGTCCGGGGCCGGAGCCAGCACATCCACATTCCAGCAGGCAGATTATCCGCCCTGCCACGCCGCTCTCCTGGGGCGCCCGCCAAGCCGCCGCCAGCATTAACCCCCCCAGACTCAGGATGGGACCCTCCCACGGGGGGGACCTGGGGCTGGGCCACCGCCCCGCCGGCTGCACAGGACGGTGTCGCCGCTGTGGGCACTAAGCAGCTTTTTGGGCTTAATCTCGTGGGCAGCTCGGGATTAGTTTGGGAACACACTGGGATTGTTCTCGGGAACGTCGCGCTTTCACCAAAACACCCAAAAAGGGGGTCCTGGCCCCCAGGTGCCGCAGCAGGAGCCCGGCGGGATGGTGACACCGGGGACGTGTGGCTCCCGGAGCCGGGGGCATGACCCCGCTGGAAAGGATGACGGAGAGCTGGGGGGGCACGGGGGGACACTTCTGCTTTCCATTGCTGAGTCACGGACGAGTGGTGGCCGGGAGCGGCTCAGGGCTCGCGCCAGCCCCGCGGAAAGGGGCCAGAACGGGCCTTGATCGGTGCCCTGCGGCCAACCCCGCTCCCAGCACGCCCTGGCACCCTGGCATGGGGGTCGGGTCCAGAGCAGACAGCCCAGGACAGTCCCAGCGTCACCGCACGGCCGCAGCGCCGCCACCTCGCCCTGCCGCCGGCCAGAGGGGTCAGGACACACAGCCCGGGCCACGGCGGCGACAGCACCGTGCCGGTGTCGGTGCTGGCACTGCCCCCGGCCGCGCCCCGCGGCACAATGGCCCCTTGTGCGAGGCCGGGCCGCCCCGGTACGCGATAAGCGGGGCAGGAGCGCGCTCCGGGCGCGGGGAATGACCTGCGGCTGCCACGGGCGCCCAGCGCCGCTGCCACGGCCACTCCCGCGCCGCCGGAGTCACATTCCTGGGACCGGCCCTGGCCTGCCTGAGCTGCTGAGGCGATTACAGGGCTCGGCCCTGGCCCCACACCGCCCCGGGGCTGCCCCAGAGCTCCCGGACCCAGCCTGCGCCGGGACCCACCTCTGGCACCGCCAGCACCGGTGGGAAGTGGGACAAGGGTGCTGGCATTCACAGCGGGATACACCTGCCCACACCTGCACAATTATGTCCTGGACAGCCTGTCCACAGCGGGACAACCACATCTGAACTGGGACAATCACATCCTGGGCAGCCACAACAGGACATCCTGGACAATCACAGCCAGGACAACCACATCCACACGGAGGCACCCACGTCCTGGGCAGCCAGGTCACACATCCACCAGGACAGCCACGTCCACAGCACAGAGCCAAAACCCCGTGAGAACAGACAAGACGGGGGTGGGGGACCCCCAGGGCAGCAAGTGCCCTCCTGCCCGCTCTGCCATGCCAGTGCCCCCACGAGCAGCAGCACCAGCACTCCTGCCAGAACACCTCCTGCCACCACCGTGTCACCCGGCAGATCCCTGCCACGGGCTCAGTGCACGCACATGTGCCACCCATGCCTGTGCCCACACTGGCATCAAGGCTGATGGCGACCCCCGTAGCACATTCCCCAGCCTTGGTGGTGACACCAGCTGCCCCCTTGGTGACAAGGAACAGCACACCGTGTCTGTTGTGGCCTCCCTGCTGGCAGCACCCTCCAGCACAGCATGTGCCAGGCAGAGGAATGGCTGGGGCGAGGCCAGCACAGCTCAGGCTGTGCCCATCGCCCGGGCAGACATGTCCATGGAACAGGGAAGTCAGGAGACCCCCAGTTCCCTGCACCCCAAAATGGAGGAGGCCCAGTGGGTGCCCCAGCACTCTGCCTACCCCCAAAGATGGGAGGACCCCAGGTCCCCACAGCCCCTTGCTCCCTGCCCCACCTCACCTGGCTGCTCCGGGAAAGCCCTGGGTGTCACTGGCACCCAGTGTGCCCCCAGATGCCACCCAGCAGCAGCACTTGGGACCCTGCAGCCCCTCGTTACCACGGGACAGAGCTGGGTCAGACACCACTGGCTCCCACCCGGCAGAGCTTCCCATGCTGAAACTCCAGAAACCAACACCAAAAATGTTCACCTCCCCCCTGCCCACGACCTCAAACCACCGGATCTGGAGATGAGTCACAGCTCTGCACCCACATGGTGCCACCACCGCGGTCATTGCCACTGTCACCCATGTGCCAGGCACCCTCCACCACCCCTGTGCCACCTCAGAGCGGCCAGGACCCCCCCACAGCACCAGAGCTGCAGGCGCCTCCTGCCACTGTCCCCATCCCAGCCCCAGGAGGGGACAGGCGCAGCTGCCCCCACAGCTGGGGGGACCCGCACCAGCACTGACAGCATTGACAGCTTGGTCCCTGCAGGACGGGATCGTGGAGGGGTGATCCGGCCTCGGGGACAGCCAGTCTGTCCCCTGCGGCAGGGCTGCACGCCGCCCACCCGCCCTCGGCTGTCGGAGCCCACCGCGGAGGGGTCGCTCCCGGTCCCGCACCGGCCCGGCCCCACTCACCCCATCCCCCGCGAGCCGCTCAGCCGGGGCTGCCCCGGCCGGGGTCCTGCCAGCGGGAAGGAGCGGGACCCCGGCCCGGCAGGGGCGAGGCCGGCCCGGAGCAGGAGCGCGGGCAGCGGCGCCGTGCCCGGGGCTGCCGAGGGCTGCCCGCAGTTTTATACCGGCTCCGGAGGAAAACAACCCGCGGGAGCAGCGGCGGGAGCGCGAAGCCTTTGTTCCCTGGAGCAGCCCGGATCCAAACACTGAAGCGCTGCCAAGTCCTCCGCCGTGGCTCCCGTGGCGACCCCGCTCCCGCCCCAGGGATGTTTGGGGACGCAGGGGACACGACCCCCTCGGCGAGCGCAGGGTCCCACCCCGGGGAGGGCAGCGCCCACCCCCTTGGCCCGGCGCCCCTGGAATGCCCCAGCGCGGCGCCCTCGGGCAGCCAGCCCGGCCCTGCGGCCGCCCCGTCCCGTCTAATGACAGGCTGCGATTGTGGGGGCTGAAACGGGGACAGCGCGGGGACACGGCTCCCACGGTCCCCTCCCTGCCGCCGCCCCGGACGGCGCTCAGGAACGGGGGCACCCGGGTCACCCCCAGCCCTGCCCGGGCCACGGGAGGTGCCGGGAGGGTGCCCCAGCCCGTCCTTTGGAGCCCTCCCGCAGCCCCACGCCCCGCCGGGTCGCCGCCCGCCCTGCACAGGTGACAAGGCAGGGCCAGCGCTCCCGAGGAGCGGCGGAAGGGCTGCCGGCGGGGAGGCGCCGCCGCCGGTGCCAGCGGATCGTTAGAACGATCAAATCCCGGTTTTTTGGCAAGCGCTTGAAGTGGTGCAGCGACCCCGAAGGGCTCGAAGCAGGTTCCCAGCTGGAGCCTCCTCCGTGCGGGGACGGGGCAGGCACGGAGCCCTTCCCGCAGCACCGGGAGCTGCCAACAAAATCCCACCGTGGAGCGATTCCAAATCCTGACACCGTACCGAAGAGAAAAAGGGTCTGTGCAGCTGGCGAGAGGCAGCCACGGGCATCGCAGTCCCCAAAACCTTCCCGGACCCCAAACCTGCTGGCCCCGTCCCCGGGGAGCGCTCCGGGGCCGTGGGAGCCCACGCTCCGTGGGAGAGCCCCGCGCTGGAGCCGTGCCCGGCGTTGCTCAACCCCGGATGGTTTCGCAAGGGGCAGTGCCCCGGCACCCGGCGGCGCTCAGCGGGCACCGGGCGACTCCCCGGGCCCCTCGGAGCCCCCGCTGGACGGTGGCGGCGGCTGGATGACCCCAGAGCCCTTCCCGGCCCCGAGGAGCCCCCGGAGCGCCCCGCTGGCGGGGGGCGGGGGGTGCGGGGCGCTCCGGGCGTGTGACAGGGACACGGAGCGGGACCCAGCCCGGTCACTCACCTGCCGAGGGCTGCCGGGCTCAGGCGCCGCGGGGCAAGCGCATGGAGCGGCCTCGCTGCAAGAGAGGGACGAGCATGGGTCGGGGGTCCCGCTGCCCCCGCGATCCAGCGGCACCCCGACAGTGGGGCCGGGGTCCCCCGGGACCGCCCCGCACGGAGCTCCGGGGCGGCGGGGAGGGATCGGGGTTCAGCGTCCCGGGCAGCTCCGCTGCGGCCGGGGGATGGTGCCGGGGTGCCCGGGAGGGGGCCGGGGGTGCCGGGGGTGCCCGGGCTGGGTATCGCTCCACCTGCAGCCGAAAGAACCGATGCACCCGGAGCAAGTACCGGGAGAGCCCGGGTCCCGGGACACGGCACAGCCCCCCGAACCCCTGCAGCGCGGCAGGGGCCCCGGGATGAACCGGGGGAAGCAGAGCCGCAGCCGGGACCTGGGGCTGCCAGGGCGGGGCAGGACGGGACCGGGACCGGGACCGGGAGCGGGGCTGCCGCGGGCGGGCGGGCGGGAGAGGAGGGAGCGGAATGGAGGGGGCTCGGTGAGAGCGGCGTGCGGGGAGCGGGGACAGCACCGACTGGGACGGGCGGCACCGGGAGGGGAGGGGCACTGGGACGGGACCAGAACCGGGGTCGGGACCGGACCAGCCGTGCTGCGCCCCGCCAGCCCCGCCGCCTCCGTTCACGATCCCGCTGCCGGTGCCGCTGCTTACCGGACAGTCCAGGCGCGCCGGGCGGGTCTGCGCGTTCCCGCGGGGCGGAACGGCGGGAGCGCGCCGGGGCGGGGCGGCACCGGGCGGGTCCGCACCGCTTCCGGCACCGACCCAGCGGGAGCGGACACCGTCCCCGCAAGGGTTCCCCGCAGGGCGCCCGCGCAGTGGCGCTGTCCCGGGGAGGGCGGGCGAGGGGGAGCGGGGGTCCGGGGGGGACGCGGCGGGCGGAGCCGGGGATCGAACCCGGAACCACGGGGCAGGGGCGGGGCAGGGAGGGCGGGGCCATCGCGGAGGTGTGGCGGGGCGGGGCCGCGCGGGGGCTGCCGGGAGGTGTGGCGGGGCCGGGCCGCGCGGGGGCTGCCGGGAGGTGTGGCGGGACCGGGCCGCGCGGGGGCTGCCGGGAGGTGTGGCGGGGCTGCCGGGAGGTGTGGCGGGACCGGGCCGCGCGGGGACTGCCGGGAGGTGTGGCGGGCGGGCGGGCGGGGGCCGGTACCGGGGCCGGGCCGGGCCGGGACCGATCGCGGCGCGATGCAGAAATACGAGAAGCTGGAGAAGATCGGCGAAGGTGCGGCATCGCCGGGGCTGTACGGAGGGACCCGGTGCATGCGGGGCCCGGCGGCGGTGTCGGTACAGGTAGCCGGGGCTCTGCCGTGACCCCGTTCCGTCCCCGCAGGCACCTACGGGACCGTGTTCAAGGCCAAGAACCGGGAGACGCACGAGATCGTGGCGCTGAAGCGGGTGCGGCTGGACGACGACGATGAGGTGAGGGGGGGGCGGGGCTGGGACCCTCCCGGTACCCCCGGCACCCCCCGGTACCCCCCGGTACCCCCCGGCTCCCACACCCCGCGTGTCCCGCAGGGGGTGCCCAGCTCGGCGCTGCGGGAGATCTGCCTGCTCAAGGAGCTCAAGCACAAGAACATTGTCAGGTACCGGGGGCGCCGGGACTACCGGGGGCTGGGCTCGGGGGCTGCTCCTGCCGGTGCCCCGAGCCCGGCCGGGCGCTGGGGGCTCAGCGACCCCTGCCCCGCAGGCTCCACGACGTTCTGCACAGCGACAAGAAGCTGACCCTGGTCTTTGAGTTTTGCGACCAGGTGAGCACCGGGGGTATGGGGGACCGGGGGGGACACGGGGGTCCCGGGGGGCACAGGGGACCGGCACGGGGACCCTGGGGGTCTCTGAGGGTCACCGCTGCCTGCTGCGCCCCTTGTTCCCCCAGGACCTGAAGAAATACTTTGACAGCTGTAACGGGGATCTGGACCCCGAGATCGTCAAGGTGGGTGTGGCGGTCCCGGGGGCCCGGGGGGTGCCCGGGGGGTGCCCGGTGCTGACGGAGCCGCCTGTGCCCGCAGTCCTTCATGTACCAGCTGCTGAAGGGGCTCGCCTTCTGCCACAGCCGCAACGTGCTGCACCGCGACCTGAAACCGCAGAACCTGCTCATCAACCGGGTGGGCACGGCGGGGACACGGAGGGGACACGGAGGGGACACGGGGTGATGGGCTGGGCACTCACACCTGCGAGCAGGGCTGTCTGTTTGTCCATCCATCTGTCCTGGGCAGTTACACCTGGGAGTGGGGCTGTGCTCAGGGGTCACGCTTGGGAATGGGAGGTGTCTGTCTGTCTGTCTGTGTGTCCTGGGCACTCACACCTGCCAGCGGGGCTGTCTGTCTGTCTGTCTGTGTGTCCTGGGCACTCACAGCTGCCAGCGGGGCTGTCTGTCTGTCTGTGTGTCCTGGGCACTCACACCTGCCAGCGGGGCTGGCTGTCTGTCTGTCTGTGTGTCCTGGGCACTCACAGCTGCCAGTGGGGCTGTCTGTCTGTCTGTCCCAGGCAGTCACACCTGGGAATGGGGGCTGTCTGTCTGTCAGTCCTGGGGTGGTGCTGTGCTCTGGGGTCGCACTTGGAAACGAGGGCTGTCTGTCTGTCTGTCTGTCTGTCTGTCTGTCCTGGTGTCTGTCCAGCCCCAGTGGCATCTCTGCCGTGTTCCCAGTGATGGGCAGGCAGCAGGGCCGCTGTCCCTGGGGTTGGGGGACGCAGCGGGGCGCCCCAGGCTGACCCCTGTGTCCCCCCAGAACGGGGAGCTCAAGCTGGCGGATTTCGGGCTGGCTCGGGCCTTCGGCATCCCTGTGCGCTGCTACTCGGCCGAGGTGAGCGGGGCCTGGGGCTCCTGGGGCTGCTGGGGCTGCTGGGGCTCCTGGGGCTGGGGCTGGGGCTCCTGGGGCTCCTGGGGCTGCTGGGGCTCCTGGGGCTGGGGCTGGGGCTCCTGGCCCTGCGCTGCCCGCCGGGGCTGTCCCTGTCCCTGTGCCAGTGTCCCTGTCCCTCCAGGTGGTCACTCTGTGGTACCGGCCCCCGGACGTTCTCTTCGGGGCCAAGCTCTACTCCACCTCCATCGACATGTGGTCAGCTGGGTGCATCTTTGCGGGTACACTGGGGGCCAGGGGACTGGGGGGGCCTGGGGGGCCACGGGGGCCTCTGGGAACCACCCCCTGTCCCCCCAGAGCTGGCCAACGCCGGGCGGCCCCTCTTCCCGGGCAACGACGTGGACGACCAGCTGAAGAGGATCTTCAGATATCCTTGGGAATGGGGAACCCAAAGGAACTGGGGCTGCTGGGGATGGGGAAAGCCTCGAATGGAGAGCCCTTGGGAATGGGGACTGCCCCGGGAATGGGGAATCCCCTGGGAATGGGGACTGCCCCGGGAATGGGGAATCCCCTGGGAATGGGGACTGCCCTGGGAATGGGGACTGCCCTGGGAATGGGGACTGCCCCGGGAATGGGGACTGCCCCAGGAATGGGGACTGCCCCGGGAATGGGGACTGCCCTGGGGATGGGGACTGCCCCAGGAATGGGGAATCCCCTGGGAATGGGGAATCCCCTGGGAATGGGGAATCCCCTGGGAATGGGGAGCCCTGTGCATGCTGATCCCTCTGGAATGGGGACCCCAGAATGGAGGATTGGGGAAATCCTGGAATGGGGAACCCTGGGGAATGGGGAGCCCTGCAGAGTAGGGACCCCCTGGGGAATGGGGAGCTGTGAGAATGAGGATCCCTTGGAATGGGACCCCCCCTCGGCTGGGCAGGGGGCAGGGGGCAGGTGCTGGGTGTCCCCGTGGTGGCCCTTGACTGTCCCCACGCTGCTGGGGACCCCCACGGAGGAGCAGTGGCCGGCCATGGCCAAGCTGCCCGACTACAAGGTGAGGGCAGGGGATGTGGGGGTCAGAGGGACTGAGGGGTCTGGGGGAACTGGGGGTCACCCGTGTGTCCCCAGCCCTACCCCATGTACCCAGCTACCACCTCCCTGGTCAACGTGGTGCCCAAGCTGAACGCCACTGGCCGGGACCTGCTGCAGGTGAGACCCCCACTCTGTGCCCCCTGCCCCTGAGCCCCCCTACCTGTGCCCCCTGCCCCTGAGCCCCCCTGCCCCTGTGCCCCCCTGCCCCTGTGCCCCCCTGCCCCTGTGCCCCTGCCTGTGTCCCCTGCCCCTGTGCCCCCCTGCTCTGTGCCCCTGCTCCTGTGCCCCCCTGTCCCTGTGCCCCTGTCCCTGTGCCCCCCTGCCCCTGTGCCCCTGTCCCTGTGCCCCCCTGCCCCTGTGCCCCCCTGCCCCTGTGCCCCTGCCTGTGTCCCCTGCCCCTGTGCCCCCCTGCTCTGTGCCCCTGCCCCTGTGCCCCTGTCCCTGTGCCCCCCTGCCCCTGAGCCCCCCTGCTCTGTGTCCCTGCGTGTGCCCCCTGTCCCTGTGCCCCTGCCTGTGCCCCCCTGCCCCTGTGCCCCCCTGCCCCTGTGCCCCCTGCCCCTGTGCCCCCCTGCCCTGTGCCCCCCTGCCCCTGTGTCCCGTGCCCCTGTGCCCCTGCCCCTGTGCCCCTGCCCCTGTGCCCCCTGCCCCTGTGCCCCCTGTCCCTGTGCCCCCTGTCCCTGTGCCCCCCTGCCCTGTGCCCCCTGCCCCTTTGCCCCCTGCCCCTGTGCCTCCTGCCCCTGTGCCCCCTGCCCCTTTGCCCCCTGCCCCTGTGCCCCCCTGCCTGTGCCCCCTGCCCCTTTGCCCCCTGTCCCTGTGTCCCCACCCTGGTGTCTCCCCCACCCTGCCTGCCCCCGCCCCTGTCCCAGCGCTGTGTCCCCACCCGTGTCACCCCTGCCCGCCCCAGGGGGGCTCTGGCTCCGGGCAGTGGGTGTCCCCCTCGCAGCCCCCTGCCCGCCCGGGGGGCTGTGGGACGGGGAGGGTCCGTGCTGTCCCCCTCAGCCCCCCGTGCCCCCCAGAACCTGCTCAAGTGCAACCCGGTGCAGCGCATCTCGGCGGAGGAGGCCCTGCAGCACCCCTACTTCACCGACTTCTGCCCCCCCTAGGGCCCCCGAGGCCCCGACCCCCTGAGGGGGTGCCAGCCCGTGCCAGCCCCCCTGACTGCAGCCCCCCCAGTATTTATTAGGTTCTGCCCCGGCTGCGGGGGGCTGGCACAACCCCCGGGCCCCCCATGCGGGGGGGATGAGGGGCTGGGGCTGCCCCCGGGGACACAGGACTCACGGGGGGGCAGGGGGCTCCCCAAGGACAGGGAGCCCCCAGAGCTGGGGCCACAGGGCTGGTGGAGGGGCAGGACCCTCCGGGACCAGGCGCAGGGACGCCGCGGGGGAGGCTCCCCCATCTCCTGTCCTGCTCCCCCGAGCCCCCTCTGCTGGGGGGGTGTGTGTGCCCCCCCAGGGCTGCTGTGCGTGGCTGATGTGCGTTGGTGTCCATAAAGAGCTTCCCCCGACCCCGTGCTGCCGCCTCCTTCCTGGGCTGTGGGGGACCCCCTGAGACAGCCCCTGAGCCCACCCACCCCTGGGACCTGCACAGTGCCACCTCCTCCTTCCTGGGGTGTCGGGGACCCCCAATGACAGCCCCTGAGCCCACCCACCCCTGGGACCCCCCAGTGCCACCTCCTCCTTCCTGAAGCCCCCAGGCCCCCCGGGCACCCCAGGCCCCCCGGGCACCCCGACCCCCCGGGCACCCCCGGCCCCCGTCCCCCCGAGCAGCCTGGAGCCGGGGCTGGGGCACCTGTTTATTTGGGGGGGCGGTGGGGAGGGGTTGCATGTCCAGCGCGGGGGGGCACAGGCAGCGCATGCAGGGAGGTGGGAGCGGGGCCGGGGGGGCCCCTCACCCCCAGCCCCCCGGCGCCCCCTCAGGGGGCGGGGGAGGCCTGGAGGCCGCCCCGCGGCCCGGGGGTGTCCCCCCAGCCCCCCGGCCGGCGGGGGGGCGGGCTGGGCTGTGCGGGGGGGCCCGGGGGGGGCCCTAGAGCCGGGTGACGAGGTAGCAGGTTCGGGGCGACGCCGAGACGGGGCGCGGGGCCGGGCAGGGGGGGCCGGGCGCCCTGCGGGGGGCGGGGGGTCAGCTCCGCTGTGCCCTGCCCGGGGGGCTCTGCCCCGCGCCCCCTCCCCGTGTGCCCCACGAGCCCCCGGAGCCCTCCCCTTTGGCAGGGGGCACCGCGCAGCCTGGGGCCGGGCCGGCCCGCCCGTGTCCCCGCTGGGACCCCCTCCCGCCCCGCTGGGACCCCGGCCCGGCTGAGGGTGTCGGGGTGCCCCGAGCAAGGTGCCGCGGGGATGATGAGGATGGGGGATGTCTGCAGGGAATGCGGGGGGGTCTGCAGAGAATGCGGGGGGTTCGCGGGGAACGCGGGAACGCCCCCCCGGTCCCGGCCCCGGGGAGCCCCCCAGAGACCCCCATCCCCCCCCGGGGAGCGACAGCCCCGCACCCCCCGTGCCGGCCCCGGGGGGCTCCGGGGTCCCCCCCGTGTACCTGGGTGGGCGCGGGGCCGCGGGGCTGCCCGGGACCGCCGGGTGCTCCTGGACGGGCGCACGGAGGGACGAGAGAGCGGTGAGCGGGGGGGTGATGGGGTGCGACCCCCGGGCGGGGGGCTGGGGGCGGGGGGGCGCGGGGGGGTTACCAGGGTGCCGCCGTCGCTCCGCGGGCTCCGCTTCTTCTCCTTGTACAGGCTGAGCAGTTTGTCCCGGAACACCTGGGGGGGACAGGTCAGGGTCCCCGGCCCGCAGAGCCCCGGGCAGGGGGAGGCCGGGGGGGCTCACCTCGTACAGGTAATCAAAGATCTCCAGGATGGTGAGCAGGCTGGCGCCAATGAAGAGCCCCATCTGCCCCCCGATGTCACCTGCGCGGGACGAGACGTCAGCGAGGGCAGAGCCGTGTCCCCCCGCGCCCCCGGGCCCCGTCCCTCACCCAGCAGCCCCGCCACCTCGTACGCCTTCTTCTGCTCGATCATCTCGTAGTTCAGCGCCTCGAAGAATATGTCCAGGACCAGCACATTGTCCCTGGAGGGGACACGGGGGCACTGTCAGCTCCAGGGGTGTGCCAGGCTGTGCCGTGCCAGGCTGGGGGGCTGCACTGCGCCACGGGGTACCGTGGGACAGGGCAGAGGGGGCACACGGGTGTGCTGGGCTGGGCTGGGCCGGGCTGTGCCATACTGGGCTGTGCCAGGCCATGCTGAGCCATGCCGAGCCATGCTGTGCCAGGCCATGCTGTGCTGTGCCAGGCCCCGCTGAGCCACGCCGTGCCACGCTGTGCCATGCCATGCTGTCACACCGTGTCATGCCGTGTCACATGTCACTTTGGGCTGTCGGTTTGTGTGTGATGGGGATGCCGTGCGTGGCTGTGCCATGCTGCTGTGTCACACTGCCACGCTGTCCCAGTTCATGTCTGCTGGGTGGGTGTGCTCTGTCACTGTCGCTCCGGGCTGTGTGTGATGCTGGGGCCCTCGTGTCACACTGCCGGTTGATGTCACGGGGCCGCGCTGTGCCATGTCACACTGTCACACTGTGCCCTGTGCTGGCGCTGTCATGCTGGGCTGTGGGGCTGTGTCACGCTGTGTGCTGGCGAGGCGGCGGGTGACAGCGCGGTGGCAGCGTGGGGGCAGTGGCAGTGACAGCGTGGTGGCAGCGTGGGGGCAGTGGCAGTGACACCGCAGTGTCAGCGGGTGGTGGTGGCAGTGACACCGCGGTGGCAGCGTGGTGGCGGTGGCAGTGACACCGCGGTGGCAGCGGGTGGCGGTGGCAGTGACACCGCGGTGGCAGCACGGTGGCAGTGGCAGTGACACCGCGGTGGCAGCACGGTGGCAGCACGGTGGCAGTGGCAGTGACACCGCGGTGGCAGCGTGGTGGGAGTGGCAGTGACAGCGCGGTGGCAGCACGGTGGCAGTGGCAGTGACACCGCGGTGGCAGCACGGTGGCAGTGGCAGTGACACCGCGGTGGCAGCACGGTGGCAGCACGGGGGCCGTGTCACTCACGCAATGTACTGCTCCGTCTTGTTGAACTTCTTGGCCAGGTACTTGGCCGAGGCCTTGCTGGGGATCTTGACCATGGAGAGCTCCTTGCCGTAGCGCACCATGGCGCAGGGCGTGCGGCACGCGCAGTACTCGCTGTCCTTCGTCACCAGGAAGTCTGGGGGGGCGCGGGTGGCACCGGGACCCCCGGACCCCTGCCCGGGGCGGGGGGGGGGCGGGATGCTCCGGGGACAGACCTGGGTGCTGGTGGCTGCCACCCGGGACAAGTGTTCCACCCGGGGCAAGTGTGCCACCCGGGACGAGTGTGCCACCCGGGACGAGTGTGCCACCCGGGACAAGTGTGCCACCCGGGACGAGTGTGCCACCCGGGACTAGTGTGCCACCCGGGACTAGTGTGCCACCCGGGACAAGTGTGCCACCCAGGACGAGTGTGCCACGGCACTGTTGGTAGGACAGGGAGGAGGCCCGGCCCTGCGCATCTGGGGACAGCAGTGACCCCCACCCTGGTGAAGGCACAGGGACACCAGAGCCACCCTCACAGTGGTGGGGCACAGGGACAGCAGAGCTGCTCTCGCAGCAATGAGGGCATGGGGAGGCTCGGGGGTGCCCGGAGAGGCTCGGGGGTGCCCGGGGAGGCTCGGGGGTGCCCGGGGGTGCCGGGGCCGTTGCGGGGCTCGGGGTACGTACCCAGGGCGGGGTCGGCGCACTCCTTGTACTGCTCGGGGGTGCAGACGTTGGCATTGCCTGCGGGGGAGGCGGCGGGGCCGGGGTTGGTGCCCTGGGCGCGCAGCCCCGCGGCCCCCGGGCGCCCCCCGCTCACCCGGCATGTGCACCATGCGGCAGTTGCAGTTCTCGGCCAGGTAGCGCGTCTCGCAGTCCAGGCGGCACGCCGTCAGGCTGTAGTTGGTGAAGAAGTCGGACTCGATGGGGGTGGCCTTGCAGTCCCCCCACGGCGGGGGCAGGTACACCAGCTGCCGGGCACCCGCTAAGGAAAACACGGCGTCCTGGGGCCCCGGGCCAGCCCCGATGTCCCCGCTGTCGTGCCCGGCCACGGCCGCGCCTCCCGGCCCGCGGCGGTGCCGTCCCTGGCGCAGAGCTCACCCCGCACCCCAGCAATGCGGGTCCTGCCCCCCGAGCCCCGTCCCCTCGTTCGGGGCACCGGGACGGCTGCTGCAGCAGCTGTCACCTGTACCGGGTGCCACAGCGAGGTCCGGCAGGTGGCACTGGCTGGGGCAGGACGTGCCGGGTGGGGGGCTCAGCGCGGACCCCCGCCCTGCCCTCGGTGCGGGGACGGTGCCCGGGGAGGGCCCAGCACCCCCCGCCCGTGGGTGCCGGGGCCGCTCCTGCTGCCGCCGCGCTCCTGCCGCCCATGTGCCGGCACACGTGGTGACGCCCACCCCAGGCACCTAAATTTAGGTGTCTGGCTGCGGGGGCCGGTGCCGCCACCCCCCGGCGGCTGTTCGCGGAGCCGGGGGTCGCTGCCGGAGCCGCTGCCCGCGTGGGGCCGCCCCACAACCTGCGCTGTGCAGTGATGGAACCCCCGGCACGGCTGGGCAGGGCACGTCCCCACGGGCATGGCTGGGGTGCCCGCGGCTTGGAATGTCCCCACGGGGATGGCTGTGGCAGCACCAGGCCATCCCAAGCCCTCTGGGGGTCCGTTCTGGTCTCTCTGGGTCCCTGTCAGGGTCCATCCCAGTCCCTTTGGGGCCCATCCCAGTCCCTTTGGGGCCCATCCCGGTCCCTCGGGGTCCGTGCCCAGCCCCGGGCGCCGTGCCCGGATACCCGCTGCTGCTGGCAGGAGACGAAGGTCTGGAAGCCAGGGGCGACGCCGAAGCCCAGCTGGTCAATGAAGGGAGGCTCGTCCTGGCTGTGGATCTGCACCTTCACCCCCACCTCGAATGAGGTCTCATCTGCAGAGCAGGGGACGGGGTCAGGTGAAGGGCAGGGATCTCACCTGTGTCCCCCCCCGATGGACACATTCTTACCTGTGTCCCCCCAGAAGGATGGGTACTCAGCTGGGACCCAAATGCTCTCACCCATGTGCCCCCAGACGGGCAGGTCCCCCCTGTGTCCCCCACGTGCAGGGTCTCACCCGTGTCCCCCAGACGGGCAGGGGGTCTCACCCGTGTCCCCCAGACGGGCAGGAGGTCTCACCTGTGTCCCCCCAGACGGGCAGGGGGTCTCACCTGTGTCCCCCCAGACGGGCAGGAGGTCTCACCTGTGTCCCCCCAGACGGGCAGGTACTCCTCCTGCTGCACGTTCAGCATGAGCTCCAGGCCGTTGCCGGAGCCGCCCTGCAGCGTGGTCAGCACCTCCCGGCCCGGCCCCCCCGGGTTGAACGTGTAGCACTTCCCCAGGCGGGTGAAGATCTGCAGGGACACACGGGGGACACGGGGGACACGGGGACAGGGCGCTCACTGCCCCTGCAGGGACCCGTGTGGACATGCAGTGCCACTCTGGGGACCTTGTGGGGACACGGGGACACACACGGGGACATGGCAGTGGGGATTCCAGTGCCCCACATGAGCCGGGGGAGAATCCCAGTGCCCTGCAGGACCCAGGATGGGGTCACAGCGCCCAGGACAGGGTCCCAGTGCCCAGGACAGGGTCCCAGTGCCCAGGACAGGATCCCAGTGCCCAGGACAGGGTCCCAGCGCCCAGGACAGGGTCCCAGTGCTCAGGACAGGGTCCCAGCGCTCAGGACAGGGTCCCAGTGCCCAGGACAGGGTCCCAGTGCTCAGAACAGGGTCCCAGTGCCCAGGACAGGATCCCAGTGCCCAGGACAGGGTCCCAGTGCTCAGGACAGGGTCCCAGTGCCCAGGACAGGATCCCAGTGCCCAGGACAGGGTCCCAGTGCCCAGGACAGGATCCCAGTGCCCAGGACAGGGTCCCAGTGCTCAGGACAGGGTCCCAGTGCCCAGGACAGGATCCCAGTGCCCAGCACAGGGTCCCAGTGCCCAGGACAGGGTCCCAGTGCCCAGGACAGGATGCCAGCGCTGCCAGTAGAAGGCGGGGGCGCTGATGGTGCCCGGCCTGTGCTGCTGCGGCTCTGCAGGGATATTGGGTTTCGTCACAGTTCCAGGGAACATGTGGGGACACTTGAGATGGGAAGGCACAAGCCAGAGCGGTGATGGGGACCAGGACTCCTCTGTCACAGCGGCAGAGACCACCGTGTGTCCCCCAGACCCCAGAGCCTGTCCTGGGCAGCCCCCCCGGGGTCCCGCACCCCAGCAGAGCCCTGGGGTGACCTTGAGCTCCCGGGGATGGGAACCCCCGGCCGGGACCCCGGGGTGCCCCTGAGCCCCAGCCCTGCCCCGCGGTGCCAGGGGTGCCCCCCCCGGGGTGATGTCCCACGGGGGGGAGCGGAGGGGGCGTTGCCGTGGCAACCAGCTGCTCCCAAAGTGGGGACCCGTTGCCATGGCAATGCGGTGCCCAAGGAGGAAAGGGGGGGGCGGGTGTCATGGCAACGGCTGCCCGGCATGGGGATGCTGGGGGGGGCATGGGTGGGGACAGCGATGGGGACGTGTCCCCAGCAGGGCCAGCGCTCCTGCGCTGCTCTCGGGGTCACACGGGGACCCCCAGCCCTGCTCCCCGAGGATCCCCTGTCCCCACACCCCACCCTGCCCCATCCAACAGGCCCTGGGGATGTGAGAGGGGTCTCAGCTCCCCCCATGGCCCTTGGGCCCCACCACGTGTCCAGGAACCTCGGGGACGCTGAGCCCGGGCTGGGGCGAGGGGCAGGGACACAGGGCCAGGGCTCAGCACCGTGGCCTGGGGCACAGGGGCCCAAGCTGGGGATCCCAACCCCTAAGACTGGCCGAGCCTGGGGATTCTGGGGGGCTGAACCAGGACCCTGCTGCCTAATCAGGCACGTGCCACTCACCCCAATTCTGTCCTGGGGACCCTCAGCCCTGCTGTCCCATGTCCCAGCCCTCAAACCCAGGGGCCATCGCCACTGCCTGCTGGGCGATGGGGACACTGGGGGAGCAGCTCTGGCACGGGGGAACGGAGGGGGCACGGGGGGCACGGGGAGCACGGGGGGCACGGGGAGCACGGGGGGCACGGGGGCTCAGACCTGACAAAGCACAGCTCGTCCCTAAGCTGCGTGGTGGATTAATTAGTGCTCCAAGAGCATTAAGGGGACAGCGACGGGGCTGGGCAGAGCTGGCATGGCAGACATGAGCTGCCCAGCGCCCACGCTGCTGCTGTGGCAGGAGGGGAGTGTCTGCTGCCCATGCCGCCATCACTGCCTGTGCCAATGTCCCTGCCCGTCCTGCCCGTGCCACCATCCCTGCCCTGCCTGTGCCAATGTCCCTGCCCGTCCTGCCCGTGCCACCATCCCTGCCCTGCCTGTGCCAATGTCCCTGCCCGTCCTGCCCGTGCCACCATCCCTGCCCTGCCTGTGCCAATGTCCCTGCCTGTCCTGTCTGTGCCACCATCCCTGCCCTGCCTGTGCCAATGTCCCTGCCTGTCCTGTCTGTGCCACCATCCCAGCCTGTGCCACGGTCCCTGCCCTGTTCTGGGGCTGTTGGGGCAGGGGTGGAGGGTGCTGTGAGCAGCAGCAGGGGGGCCCAGCAGGGCTGGCACGGGGACTCCCACCCATGGGAGCCACTGTGCCAACAGTCAGGGCAGGGCTGCTGCTGGCAGTGCCCAGCGGGACCTGAGGCTGGCACGGGCGGTGAGGGCTGCACCTCTGAGCACCTGTACATGCGACACCCCATACAGGAGAGCACACCTGTGAGCATCCTGTACCCGTGAGCATCCTGTGCCCACCGCACCCCTGCCTGCCAGCAGAGACCCCGGGCAGCGCAGAGTGCCCAGCACAGCCCGGCTCCATCCTGGCACTGCCCGCAGCCGCCTGGCACCCTGCAGCACCAGGGTGGGCACAGCCCGGGGTGGGGGCTGTCCCCCGCGGGGCGGGCAGGGACAGAGCGCTGCGGGGCTGGGATCAGAGGGGGCATCACCGCCGGTGCGTGGTCCCAGCAGGATCCCGGGTCCCTCCGCAGCCCCGCGCCACCCGGGGGACCCCTCCCCGGCCCCGGGGCACTCACCACGGTGAAGTTGCGGGCAGTGCAGCCGGTGCCGCGGAAGGAGCACTGCAGCAGCATGTCGGCCAGGTCGTGGCCCGTGCGGTTGTAGAACTCGGCCATGCTGAAGGGCTTCGCCTTGAAGTTCTTGAAGTTGGCCTTGTCGCGCAGCGCGGCCAGGACGTGGGGCTCGGCCAGCTGCGGGTTGCTGATCTCGTAGCGCTCGTTGAGCAGCGCCAGCAGCTCGCCCACGTGGTACATGTCGTTGCGGGTGATTTTGGAGAAGCGGAACTCGTTGAGGTTGCAGATGGTGATGGCCGGGAAGGTGAGGTTGCGGGCGGCCACCTCGTCCAGCTTGGTGACGTGCGGGTAGGTGAGGAAGTAGGCGACGCGCTCGGCGCACACGAGCAGCAGCAGCCCCAGCGAGCCCAGGAAGAAGCCGCCCCAGAGCACGCGGCGCAGGGACACGGCCCCGTAGGCGAAGACGTGGCTGATGCCGTGCAGCGAGGAGCTGTGGGCGAACGCCCGCAGGCTCGAGAGCCCCTCGCCCTCCCCGCTGCCCTCCGAGCCCCTCCTCATCCTGTTGCGGCCGGGGCCCCGCGCTGCCCCGCAGCCTCAGCCCATCGCCGCACCGGGCTCAGGGCGCAGCCGGCGGGAGGGAACGGGGGAGGAGGAGGAGGGTGGGCAGGGGAGAGGAAGGCAGGGACGGGGGGGCAGGAGCGGCCGCCGCGCTGCCCCCGGTCCGTCACGCTGCCGCTGCCGGTGCCAGTGCCGGTGTCGCTGCTGGTGCCGCCCGGCCGGCACCGCGGAGCCGCGGGCAGCGCAGCGCAGCCCCCGTCCCGCTCCCAGCCCCAGCCTCAGCCCCGGCTCCGATCCCGGTCCCGGTTCGAGCCCTGGTCCCGGATCCGGTCCCGATTCCAGCCTCGGTCCCCCTCCCGACCCCGGTCCCGATCCCAGCCCCAGCCCCGGTCCCGCTCCCGGCTCCGCTCCCGCCGCGGCGCAGCCGCCGCCGGTCCCCGCCGTCCCCCGCCGCCGCCGCCCCCGCCCCTCCCGCGGCTCCACCCGCCGCCCCCGCCGGCGGCCGCAGCGTTGGGGTACGGGGGGCCGGGACCCCCGGGGAGGGGGGCGCAGACAGCGCCCCTGCACCGGGCGGCCCGGGGAGCCCGGCCCGGGGGTCACACGGGGGTCCCCCCACCCCGGGGTCACACAGGGGTCCCCCCAGCCCGGGAGGGATGCAGTGGAGCCTTCGGCCCAGAGGATGTGGCAGGGTCCCCCCACTCCGGGGGCGGCACAGGGGTCTCCCATCCAGAGGCTGACCCGTGGGACCCCCGCCCCGGGAGAGTCCTGCAGGGCTAATCCGGGAGGTCACACACGGGCTCCCCCCGCCTGGGGGCTGACACAAGGGTCCCCTCCCTTGGGGGTCAGCACAGGGACCGTCCCTCCAGTGGCGTTAGGAAGGGGTAACCCCATTCCAGGGGTCCCCCGCCCCGGGGTCACACAGAGGGTCCCCACCCCAGAAGATGACACAGGGTCCCTCCGCTCCTGGCGGGTGACACAGGCGAGCCCCCCGTTCCAGCGGGGGTCACTCGGGGGTCTCCCCACCCCAGAGGTCACCCAGGGGTTCCTCCCCTGCGGAGGTGACACATGAGGCCCCCTGCCCCGGGGGTAATATCGGGGTCCCCCTGACAGAAATCACGCAGGGGCTCCTCCATGCCGGGGGGTGTAGGGGTGCCCCATCCCGGCGTCACGTAGGGATTCACCCCTCCAACCCCCGGGGGTCTTGCGGCGTTTCCTCACTCGGGATTGACAGGGGTGCCACACTCCCCGGTGACACACGGGACACCCCAGGGCCACACGGGGAACGCTCAGCGCGGCGGGGCCACGCAGGGGTCCCGCACCTCGGCAGGGGGCTGGCACCGAGCAGGGGTGACACCGGGGGTGACACCGGGGGTGACACACAGGGGGTGACACCGGGGGTGACACAGGGGACAACCCCGCCCCGTGGGGCAGCGCGGCAGGGGAGAGGGCGGTGCCAACCTCTTAGACCACGCCCACAACCAATACGTCACTCCCTCTGGGCCCCGCCCCCTCCCGGAGCCAAGGGCGCCCTCCCGCGGCCCGGAGGACCCTCGGCAACCCCCGCCACAGAGCGCGGCCCGGTCCGCCTGGCAGCGCCGCTTTATTGGGAGGGGAGCAGCGCGGGGACCCCTCAGGACCCCTCCTTCGTCTGCCGTCGGATGAGCTCGGCGTACAGGCCTCCCCGCCGCAGCAGCTCCTCGTGAGTCCCCGCCTGCGGAGACAGCGGGGACGGCCGGTGGTGTCACCTGCGGGGCGCACCCGGGTGTCACCTGCGGGGCCCGTGCCCGCCCTGCGCCCGCCTCACCTCGGCCACGCGGCCGCGGGCCAGCACGGCGATGAGGTGCGCGCCGCGGATGGTGCTGAGGCGGTGCGCGATGAGCAGCACGGTGCGGCCGGCGGCAGCGCGCTCCAGCGCCGCCTGCACCGCCCGCTCCGCCTGCGCGTCCAGCGCGCTCGTGGCCTCGTCCAGGATCAGCACGGCCGGGTCCTTGAGCAGCGCCCGGGCGATGGCGATGCGCTGCTTCTGCCCCCCGGACAGCGCCGTGCCGCGCTCGCCTGCAGGGCACCGCGGGGACACCGTGGGGATGCTGTGCTGCGCCATCCCAGGGCACCGCGGGGACACCGTGGGGATGCCGTGATGCACCATCCCAGGGCACCGCGGGGACACCGCGGGGATGCCGTGATGCACCATCCCAGGGCACCGCGGGGACACCGCGGGGATGCCGTGATGCACCATCCCAGGGCACCCCCAGAATGCCCAGAGCCCGGGGACCCCGCCCAGCCCGCAGCCAAGGTCCTCCCACACCCGGAGCCATCGCTCCTGCTCAGAGCCCGGCGCGGCCACGGCTCCCTGTGAAGCTCAGCGGTGCCCAGCCCCGGTGTCCCCGCAGGGCCGGAGCACCTCGGCAGGGCTGACCCTTCCCGCCCCGGCCATACCCACGATGGTGTTGTAGCCCTCGGGGAAGCTGCGGATGAAGCCGTCAGCGTCGGCGAGCCGGGCGGCCTCGTACACCTCGGCATCAGAGGCTCCTGGCTTCCCGAAGCGGATGTTCTCCATGATGGTGGTGCCGAACAGCACCGGCTCCTGCAGCACGCCCGGCCCTCAGCACCGAGCCCAGCCAGCCCCACCTCCCTCCCCTTGCCCAGGGATACCAGGGGGCCCGGCCAGCAGCGCTCCTGTCCCCACCTGGCTGATGAAGCCGATGACCTGCCCCCGCAGCCACGAGGGGTCCAGGCCGGCGATGTCGTGCCCGTCCAGGGTGATGGTTCCTGCCGTGGGCTCGTAGAACCGCTCCAGCAGCGCTGCCACCGTGGACTTCCCTGGGGAGGGGACCCCTGAGCCCCCCTGCTCCGGGCCCTGGGGGGCTCCCAGTCCCTGGCACACGCTGGGCGCACTGGGCAGAGCTCTGGGTGCAGGGGATGTGCCCAGGGAGAGGTGGGGGGTGCTGGTACCTCCTCCGGAGGGGCCCACGATGGCCACGGTCTGGCAGGGGGGCAGGGTGAGGCTGAAGTCCTGCAGGACAGGGTAGCCAGGCCGGGTGGGGTAACTGCAGGGAGAGGAGCAGGGGCTGCAGGGGGCTGCAGGGCTGCGGGGACAGGGTGCCAATCCCCCCGTCCATGGGGTGGCCAGGCAGGGGCCTGCTGGGACCCACCTGAAGGAGACGTGGTTGAAGGAGATGCGTCCGAGCAGGGAGTGGGCAGGGATGGTGGCCCCACCCTGCAGGGGCACGAGGGGCTCCAGCCTCAGCAGCTCAAGGACACGGGCACCAGCACTCAGACCCCGCACCACCTGTGGGGACAGCAGCAGCACCTCATGGCCCCCAGACCCCACCTCACCCGCAGGGAAGGTGGTGAAAGCAGCCCCGGAGCCCCACACCTGAATCCCCAGCCTCAGGGGGTGCCAGGAGCCCTCACCCCACCTACCTGGCCCATCAGGACGGAGATGCTGGCCAAGGACCTGGGATGCACAAGGGCAGAGGTTGAGCTCAGGGCTGTGCCCTTACAGGCTGTGGGTACAGGGGGTGCCAGGGGTTCTGGGGGCACCATGGGGCCCTGCCCTGACCTTTGCACCGTCTGCGAGGCCACCAGGAAGGACATGAGGTCACCGGGCGAGAGCTGGTCTCCAGCCATCAGGGAGCCACCCACGAAGATGGTTCCCAGGACGATGCCTGTGGGGCGGGGGCAGAGCTGGATTTGAAGGGGACACGCAGAAGGGGCGTTTGGGGCAGGTCCTGCCCGAGGGAGCGCCACCCCAGGTCCCACTGTGACCCCCACTGACCATTGAGTGCCAGGTTGGAGAGCCCCTGGAAGGCGGCGATGCCGAGTCCCAGCTGCTCGCTCAGACGTCCGGCACGGTCCACCTCGGCACGGAACAGCCTGGGGCAGGGTGGGCCGGGGTCCCCTCTGCCCCACGCCCACCACGCCCAGGCCCCGGCCTCGCCCTTACCCTGCCTGCTGCTCCTCCATGGCGAAGGCGCGCACCGTCCGCACGTTGCCCAGCGCCTCGTCGGCCACCACGGTGGCCTTGGCCACCTGCAGGGACAGCGGGGACATCGCAGACGCCCTGTGCCGCGGCCTCGGGGCCGGCAGGGCGGGGGCTCTCAGCGAGGGTTACCTGCTCCTGGGCCTGGCGGGACAGGCCCCGCAGGAAGGCGCCGATGAAGGCACCGGCGCCCACGAGCGCCGGCAGCGCCACGAGCAGCAGCCCCGTGAGCTTGGGCGACAGCAGGTACAGCGACACGAAGCAGCCGGCGGTCTGCGTGCCACTGCGCAGGCCCTGCGGGACACAGGGGCTGGGGGCACCGCCGGGCTGGCCCAGGAGACGGCTGGGCTCACCTGGGACATGGCCAGGCTCACCTGGGACATGGCCGGGCTCACCTGGGAGAGGCCGGGCTCACCTGGGACATGGCCAAGCTCACCTGGGACATGGCCAGGCTCACCTGGGACATGGCCAGGCTCACCTGGGACATGGCCAAGCTCACCTGGGACATGGCCAGGCTCACCTGGGACACGGCCAGGCTCACCTGGGACATGGCCAAGCTCACCTGGGAGAGGCCGGGCTCACCTGGGACACGGCCAGCTTGAAGGAAGACTTGAACTCCTGGATGTCGGCCGTCAGCCGTGTCACCAGCTGCCCCGTGCGCGTGGCGTCAAAGAAGGCCACCTCCTGCCTGCCTGCCGGGGGAGCGGTGGGTGGGGGTCCCTGGGCACCCCCTCTCCCGCGCCCCCCGTGCCGGGGTTACCTGAGCAGGGCGCTGAACAGAGCCTTGCGCATGTTGCCGGCCACCCGCTCGCCCACGCGGGCCAGCAGCGCGATGTACCCGAAGGTCAGCAGGCCCTGCGGGACGGGGGGGTCAGCAGGGCCGGGGGGCACCCCGGGACCCCCGCCCGCCCTCTGGGGGGTCGGCGCTCACCTGCAGGCAGTAGACGGCGAGGAGGCGCAGGGCCGGGCGCCGCACCTCCCGCAGGTAGGTGCCCACGTGCCCGCGGGCACAGCGTGCCACCACGTCCACCAGCTGGCCCAGCAGCACCGGGATGCGCACGTTGAGCAGGGCTGCGCCCAGCGCCAGCTGCGGGGACACAGGGACAGGGACAGGGCTGTCACCACACCGGGACAGCAGCACAGGGTGCCACGCCATGGCACCAGGACAGTGGGTGTCACACCATGGCACTGGGACAGTGGGGGTCACACCGTGGCACTGGTACAGCAGGTGTCATGCCATGGCACCGGGACAGTGTCTATCTTGTGCCAGCACTGGGACGGTGGCTGTCACACTGTGCCACTGGGACAGCATGTGTCACACAACAGCGGATACCAGGATGGGGGGTGTCACACAATGGCAGCAGGACAGTGGCTGCCACACCCTGGCATGGGGACTGTGGCATGCCACACCCTGCACAGGAACCACGGCCATCACACTGTGGCACCAGGACAGTGGCAGGCAGTGGGATGGCAGGTGTCACACCACGCCAGTGGGACAGTGGCCATCATGCCGTGGCACCGGGGCAGTGTGTTACTCCACAGCACAGGTGTGACACAGGGACAGTGGGGACAAGGGCGGCCATGGCCCCCACCCGCCCTGCTCACCACGACAGCAGCGGAGAGCGCCAGGAGCTGCGGGCGCAGGAAGGTCCAGAACAGCGGCCAGTCAAAGGGGGTCTCCGGGGGCGGCTCGGGAGCGGCAGAGGGGACAGCAGGGACAACGGGGACAGTGGCGGCCTCTTGGCACCGCGCGGCCGTGCGCAGCAGCCCCAGCAGCACGCAGCCCGAGGCCGAGCCCACCAGGAGCAGCCGGGAGCGCGGGGCCGGGGGCGCGGGGGGCGGCCGGGGGGACACGGCCAGCCCCAGGCGTCCCCCATACCTGAAACTGGGGAGAGGGTGAGTGGAGCGAACCTGGGGGAGTCCCCGGGATCAGCCCAGGCACCTCAGAGTCCCAGGAGCTGTGTTCCTGCCCCCAAGGGAGCCTGGACCCCCCAGGACCGCCCGGAACCCCGGAGTCCCGCACCAGTTGGGGCGCTCCCTCCGCCCAAGGCCCGTGAGTTCGGGAACCGGCCGGACGCCGCGGGGCTGCAGAGTGCGAGCACCCGCACCCCGAGGCGGGCTCCTCCTCCCAGGGCAGCCCGCGGCTCCCTGGTACCTGCCCACGTGTTGCCCCCGCCCCGATTCCCGTCCCGCTGCCCCGGGAAGCCCCCGGACCCCTCAGCCCCCCGGGAGCCCCGGCCTGCCCGCGGTCCCCGCGCAGGGATCCCGGTGGTGTCCGGGAGCCACCGCGAGTTCCCGGCTCCCCCGCAGCCCGACTCGCACCCCCGGGACCCCCGCGACCCCCGACTCGGGGCTCCTGCCCGCAGGAGTTGGGGTTCCCAAGGGAGCCGAGGCTCCGGGGTCCGCCCGGGATGCCCCGCGCTCCCCGGTACCTGCGCCCCGGCACGGAGGGCGGCCGGAGCCGGGTCCAAGCGCCCGCCGCCCGCAGCAAGAGCACCGGCAGCGGCATGGCGGCTCCGGGCGGGGGCGGCTCCGGGGGCGGCACCGGGCGGCGCGGGGCGGGCCCGGGGCGGGCCGGGGCGGGCCCGGGCGGGCGGAGCCCCAACACCGCGGCCCGGGCCCTGCGCCGGCCCCGACCCGCACCGGCCCCGCTCCGCCGCCTCGGGCCCTTCCCGGGCTCCGCGCCCCGAGCCCGCCGATCCCCGGTCCCGGCACAGCCGCTCCTCCCCGGGGCCGCCTCCGGACCGCCGGACCCGCACCGGAACCCGCGGCGGAGCTCGGAGCGCGCCCCGGCACCCCCGACCCCGGCGCTGCCCGGGCTGCTCCCGGTGCGGCCATGGCCGGCGGCGGGGCCCGGGGCGAGCGCGGGGCCCCCTGAGCGCCCGGCACCGGCGGGACCGGGCCGGCACCGAGCGCCAGGTGAGCGGGGACGGGGCAGCGCGTAGCGGGCGGCCGAGCCCCCCGTGCCCGGAGCGGGGTCACGCCGCTCTTCCCGGGGTCCCGCAGCCCGGCCGCTGCCCCGGGACCCCCCAGCCGGGCAGCGCGGGGCACCGGGCCGGTGTGTGCCCCGGGCCGTGCCGTGTCCCCGCGTGCGGTCCCGGGGCTCTCGCGGGGTCACTGACGGGCCCCGTACGGCGCAGCCGTGTGTCCCCACCGGGGCTCGTGTCACCAGGGGGTGTCACCCTGCCGTGTCCCCACGGGCAGGTGTCCGTGTCCCCGTGCGGGGTCGCTACAGGTGACGCTACGGAAACACACGTGTGTCCCGGCAGGGTCACCGGGGCCACTGCCGGTGCCCGCGGTGTCCCTCGGGTGCCGCGTCCCTTGGGCTGTGTCCCTGGCCCCGGGGGGGTCCCGGCCGCCCGGCCCGGGGATCCCCGGCGCCCCCACCCTTTCCCCTCCGGGGCTATTTTCGGGCTCCGCGGGTATTTTTGGCCGCCCGATGCGGAGCTGGTTGGGGACGGGCCGTGCCGGTGTCACCCGCCGGGACACCCGATCCCGGGGGACGCGGCCGCTGTCCCCAGGGGGTGTTGCACAAGTGGGGTCGCGTCCCTCTTGCTGCATCAGCCCCGCGCGTGAGTCAGCCCCGGACACGTGGGGCCGGACGGTGTCACCCGCGGCCACCGGCCCGGCCGGACAGCGGCTGCGGCCACCGCGGGGGACGCTGGTGACGCGCGGCGCTGCGGGGCGGCGGTAAGGGGACCGGGGGGGTGAACGGGGGGTCCCGTCCTGCTCCAGGGGTGGGGGTCCCATCCTTCCCCAGGGGGCGATGGTCCTATCCCAGGGTTTGGGGTCCCTTCCAAGAGTTTTGGGTCCCGGTTGTCCTCCTGCCCCAAGGTCCGGGGTCCTGCCCTGCCCCAGAGGGGTGGGGGTCCCGTCCTTCCCCGGGCGGGGTCCTCAAGGCATTGAGAGGCCGCCAGGCTCGGGACTGGTCCGGGGGAGGTGTGTCCGTGCTGAGTGGGGTCTGCGGGCTGTCTGTGGGCACACGGGTCCCTGGGGAGGGGGGCTCTGTGGGGTGAAGGGTGTGGGGCCGTGGACACAGGGGTCCGTGGGGAGAGGCGTGTCCCCCCCACTCGGGCTGGGCAGCACAGCGTGGCCCGGGGGGGGGCCGGGGGAGTATTGGGGTCGCTCGACCCTTGCAGGGGGTCCCTCCCGGGGAGCCCTGCGGGGTCGCGGCAGGCTCTGGCACCGGCCCGGCCGGTGCGACAGGACGGGCCGGTGGCACCTGCGGTGTCACCTGCCCGCGGCCGGGGCCAGCTCAGGCCACCCGAATTCGGGGCACGCGGGCGGCGCTGCGGCACCCCAGCGGCATTTCCGGTGCCCCACATCTGCCTCCCGCCGCCCCATGGCGGCGGCCCCACGGCGGCGGCAGGCGCTCCCGTTCCCCGGCAGGTGATGGCGGAGCAGGGAGAGCAGGACCGGGACTACCGGGAGTACCGGCGGCTGGAGGACTGCGAGGAGGACTCGCCCCCCGGCGAGGAGGAGGAGGAGCAGCTGCTGCTGCACGTCACGGAAGGACCCACAGGTACTGGGGTGCGGGATCCGGGTCCCAGGGGATGTTTGGGGACCCCAGGAGGTGTTTCCGGGTCCTGGATGGGGTGCGGGGGTCCCGGGGGGGGGGCGGTACCACATTCCCACCTGATCCCCCCGTGTTTTCCTCCCCAGACTCGTGGCACCACATTAAGGACCTGGACAGTTTCTTCACCAAGATATCCTGGCACAGCCCCTGGTGGCACTGTGGGGGACAGGGGGGAGCATGGGGTGACTCTGGCGATGGGAGGGGGGACACGGGGGGTCCATCACTCCTTCATAGCCTCCTTAACCCCCCCGCACATCTACCAGTTCCACCAGAGGAATGGCTTTGCCTGCGTGCTGCTGTCGGATGTGCTGGAGCTGGTGTAAGTGTCACCGCGCGGTGCCAGGCGGCGGCCGTGCCCCCGGGCTCCCGCTGACCCCCCGCGCCCCCAGGCAGTTCCTGTTCGTGGTCACCTTCAGCACGTTCCTGCTGTGCTGCGTGGACTACGACGTGCTGTTCGCCACGCGCCCGCTCAACCACAGCCACGTCCCCGAGCGCGCCAAGGTGACGCTGCCCGACGCCGTGCTGCCCGCCCCGCAGTGCGCCCGCAGGTGGGCAGGGGGCGCGGGGACACGGTGCTCAGGGGGGACACGGCGGCTCCCAGCGGCGTGGGTGACGCGCGTGTCCCCAGAGGGTCAGCGGTGGCGGGTGGCTGTGGCTCCTGCTGCTCCCTGCGTGGCCGTGCAGAGGTGCCAGTGCCACCAGCGTGGCTTTGCGGGGTCAGGGTGCCACTGGTGCGGCTGCATCGCGTCCTGGTGCTGTGGGTGATGTGTCCCCAGCAGTCTCTGAGGCTGCAGATGGCGCTGAGGCGGCTGGTGGCACTGGGGACACCTGTGTTTCTGCAGGCTTCAAGGCAGTGGGCGGCTGCTGCCTGTGAAGGGTTTGTCGGCCCTGCTGACACTTGTGTCCCCACGGGCTTTGTGTCACCAGGTGCCTTCTGGGTTTGCTGGGCGCGGTGCGGCTGTGGGAGGGTCCCGGTGGCACTGGTGACACCTGTGTCTCCTCAGCAGGCCCCGTGGCACTGGTTGGCAGGTGGCCGCGGGGGTTTGCTGGCACTGTGACACCCGTGTCCCCGCAGGCTCCGTGGCAGCGGGTGGCTGCTGTTCCTGCTGGTGCTGGCGGGCGCGGTGTGGCTCTGCCGCCTGGTCACGGCGCTGCGGCGCCTCGTGGGCTACTGGGAGATCCGCAGCTTCTACATCCGAGCGCTCGGCATCCCCGCGGTGAGGGGCCGGGCCGGGCCGGGGCTGCCGGGAAGCAGGGGTCTGGGCTGGGCTAGAAGGTGCCACCAAGGGGGCTGGAGTCCGGGCTGGGCTGTAAGGTGACACTGTGGGGGCTGGGGTCTGGGCTGGGCTAGAAGGTGCCACCAAGGGGGCTGGGGTCCGGGCTGGGCTGTAAGGTGACACTGTGGGGGCTGGGGTCTGGGCTGGGCCAGAAGGTGCCACCAAGGGGGCTGGGATCCGGGCTGGGCTGTAAGGTGACACTGGGGGGTCTGGGGTCCGGGCTGGGCTGTAAGGTGACACCGTGGGGGCTGGGGTCTGGGCTGGGCCAGAAGGTGCCACCAAGGGGGCTGGGGTCCGGGCTGGGGTGTAAGGTGACACCGCGGGGGCTGGGATGCAGGCTGGACTGTCAGGGGACACTGGTGGGGGACAGGGGTGTGGGGTGGGCTGGGCTGTCAGGTGCCACCAGAGGGGACTGGAATCCAGGCTGGGCTTTAAGGTGCCACAGAGGGGACTGGGGTTTGGACTGGGCTGTCAGGTGCCACCAGAGGGGCTGGGGTCCGGGCTGGGCTGTAAGGTGACCCTGTGGGGTCTGGGGTCCAGGCTGGGCTGTCAGGTGACACTGTAGGGGCTGGGGTCCGGACTGGGCTGTCAGGTGACACTGTGGGGGCTGGGGTCCGGGCTGGGCTGTCAGGTGCCACCAGAGAGGCTGGGGTCCAGGCTGGGCTGTCAGGTGACACTGTGGGGTCTGGGGTCCAGGCTGGGCTGTCAGGTGACACTGTGGGGGCTGGGGTCTGGGCTGGGCTAGAAGGTGCCACCAAGGGGGCTGGGGTCCGGGCTGGGCTGTAAGGTGACACTGGGGGGTCTGGGGTCCAGGCTGGGCTGTCAGGTGACACTGGGGTCTGGGGTCCGGGCTGGGCTGTCAGGTGACACTGTAGGGGCTGGGGTCCGGACTGGGCTGTCAGGTGACACTGTGGGGGCTGGGGTCCAGGCTGGGCTGTAAGGTGCCATGGGGCGCGGGGCCGTGTCGAGTGACCCCAGCGCCGAGCAGCGCCGGGCTGTGCCCGTGCCCCGTGCCCATGGCCGTGCCGTTGCCGCAGGAGGAGCTGTGTAACCACAGCTGGCAGTCGGTGCAGGCCCGGCTGCTGGCCCTGCAGCGGCGCCAGCCCCTGTGCGTGCCGCGCCGCGAGCTGACGGAGCTCGACATCCACCACCGCATCCTGCGCTTCCGCAACTACACCGTGGCCATGGTCAACAAGTCCCTGCTGCCCGTGCGCTTCCGCCTGCCGCTGCTGGGCCCCGTGGTGTTCCTGACGCGCGGGCTGCAGTTCAACCTGGAGCTGCTGCTGTTCCGCGGCCCGGCCGCGCTCTTCCAGAACACCTGGAGCCTGCGGCCGCAGGTGAAGCGGGCGGGCGCGCGGCGGGCGCTGGCGCGGGGCCTGGCGCGGGCGGCCGTGCTGCTGGGGGTGGCCAACCTGGCGCTGTGCCCCTGCGTGCTGGGCTGGCGCCTGCTGCTCGCCTTCTTCAGCTACGCCGAGGGGCTGAAGCGGGCGCCGGGCAGCCTGGGGGCGCGCCGCTGGTCGCTGTACGCGCGCCACTACCTGCGCCACTTCAACGAGCTGGGCCACGAGCTGCGGGCGCGCCTGGGCCGCGGCCACGCGCCCGCCACCAGGTACATGGACTCGTTCAGCAGCCCGCTGCTCGCCGTGCTCGCTCGCCACGTCGGCTTCTTCGCCGGCTCCGTGCTGGCCGTGCTCATCGTGCTCACCGTGTACGACGAGGACGTGCTGACGGTGCAGCACATCCTGACGGCCATCACCCTGCTGGGGCTCGTGGTCACCGTGGCCAGGTGGGTGCTGGGGTCACAGTGGCTGTGTGGGTGTTGGGGTCACGGTGTCCAGGTGGGTGTTGTGGTCAAGGTGGCTGTGTTGGTGTTGGGGTCACGGTGGCTGTGTTGGTGCTGGGAGCACCGTGGCCAGGTGGGTGCTGGGCTCACGGTTGCTGTGTGGGTATTGTGGTCACGGTGGCCAGATGGGTGTTGGGGTCACGGTGGTCAGGTGGGTGCTGGGGTCACGGTGGCTGTGTGGGTATTGGGGGCACAGTGTCCAGGTGGGTGCTGGGGTCACGGTGGCCAGGTAGGTGTTGGGGGCACGGTGGTCAGGTGGGTGCTGGGGTCACGGTGGCCGGGTGGGTGTTGGGGTCACGGTGGCTGTGTGGGTGTTGGGGTCACAGTAGCCAGGTGGGTGCTGGGGTCACGGTGGCTGTGTGGGTGTTGGGGTCACGGTGGCCAGGTGGGTACTGAGGTCATGGTGGCCAGGTGGGTGCTGGGGGCATGGTGGCCAGGTGGGTGTTGGGGTCACGGTGGCTGTGTTGGTGTTGGGGTCATGGTGGCCGGGTGGGTGTTGGGGTCACAGTGGCCGGGTGGGTGTTGGGGTCACGGTGGCCGGGTGGGTGCTGGGGTCACGGTGGCCAGGTGGGTGGGTGGGCCAGACTCTGCCATGCCATGGGGGACCGGGTGGGCAGCGGGGGGCTGAGGTGGGGCCCCGGCTGTGCCCCTGCAGGTCGTTCATCCCGGACGAGCACGCGGTGTGGTGCCCGGAGCAGCTGCTGCAGCGGGTCCTGGCACACGTTCATTACCTGCCCGAGCACTGGCAGGGCCGTGCTGGCCGCGCTGAGACACGAGCGGAGATGGCGCAGCTCTTCCAGTACAAGGCGGTGCGTGCAGCCCCCTGCCCGACCCTGCTCCCCTGGGACCATCCTCTCCCCCTGCTCCCCACCCCAGCACCCACAGACTGGGTGCCCCCCATCCTGGGGCTTCCCAGCCCTGGCACTCCCCACACCAGGATCCCCAGCCTGGACCCCTCAGCACTGTGCTCCAAGACCCCATTGTCCTGGGGCTCACTGTCTCAATCCCCTGCTCTGGGACCCTCCAGGACCCCCATGCCAGGATCCCCTACCCTGGATCCCCCACTCTGGGACCCTCCTGCACCAGGGCTCCCCACTCTCGAGGCACCCCCATCCCGGAGCCTCCTGCTTTGGAATCCCCCACACTGGGATCCCTCAGCCCGGGCAGCCCAAGGACTGCCCTGCTCAGGATCTGCTGCCCCGATACCCCCACCCCGGCCCTGCTCAGGACCTGCTGCCCTGATACCCCCACCCCGGCCCTGCTCAGGACCTGCTGCCCGATACCCCCACCCCAGCCCTGCTCAGGACCTGCTGCCCGATACCCCCACCCCAGCCCTGCTCAGGACCTGCTGCCCCGATACCCCCACCCCGGCCATCCCACCCCAGGGCTTCCCAATCCGGGCCCTCCGCCCCGGGACACCCCCAGATCCCGCTGTCCCCCCGCAGGTTTTCATCCTGGAGGAGCTGCTGAGCCCCCTGGTGACCCCCCTGATCCTCATCTTCGCCTTCCCCCCCCGCGCCCTCGACATCGTGGACTTCTTCCGCAACTTCACGGTGGAGGTGGCGGGCGTGGGCGACATCTGCTCCTTCGCGCAGCTGGACGTGCGCCACCACGGCAACCCCCAGGTGGGCGCGGGGCCGGGCGGGGCGCCGCGGGACCCCGCGTCCGTGCCGGGCCGGGCGTGCCACGGGCCTGTCCCCGCAGTGGCTGTCCGAGGGACACACGGAGGCGCCGCCGGAGCGCCAGGCGGAGCACGGCAAGACGGAGCTGTCGCTGATGCGCTTCGCCCTGAGCAACCCCCGCTGGCGGCCGCCGCCGCCCGCCCGCCGCTTCCTGGGCCACCTGCAGGCGCAGGTGACCCGCGACGCCGCCACCGCGCCCCTCCCGCGGCACCTGCTGCCCGAGGGGGCGCTGCCCGCGTCCCTGCTGGCCGAGGACTCGGCCCTGGCGGTGAGTGGGGGCGCCCCGGGGGCTGCGGGGGTGTTTGGGTGTCCCCGCAGCAGTGAGCAGTGTCCTGGCGGCCGGGGGGTATCTGTGTGTCCCTAACGGTGTCCCCGCGGCAGTGAGCAGTGTCCTGGCTGCCAGGGGGTGTCTGTGTGTCCCTGATGGGTGTCCCCGCACCCGGAGGCGCTGCTCAGCAGTGTCCTGGCTGCCAGGGACAGGTGTCTGTGTGTCCCTAACGGTGTCCCCGTGGCAGTGAGCAGTGTCCTGGCTGCCAGGGACAGGTGTCTGTGTGTCCCTAACGGTGTCCCCGCGGCAGTGAGCAGTATCCTGGGTGCCGGGGGGTGTCTGTGTGTCCCTAACGGTGTCCCCGCACCCGGAGGCGCTGCTCAGCAGTGTCCTGGCTGCCAGGGACAGGTGTCTGTGTGTCCCTAACGGTGTCCCCGTGGCAGTGAGCAGTGTCCTGGCGGCCGGGGGGTGTCTGTGTGTCCCTAACGGTGTCCCCGTGGCAGTGAGCAGTGTCCTGGGTGCCGGGGGGTGTCTGTGTGTCCCTAACGGTGTCCCCGCAGCCCGAGGCGCTGCTCAGCAGTGTCCTGGCGGCCAGCGGGCTGCTGGCCCGGGACCCGCGCTTCGGGCAGCCCTGCAGCACGGCCAGCGCCACCGCCAGCCTGCTGGCATCCCTGCGGGCACCCCTGGGCACCTGCGCAGCCCCCGAGAGCCCTGCCGAGCACCAGGGCACCGAGGAAAGGTGGGACACGGCACGGGGGGCGTCAGCACGGGGGACATGGGGGGACAGGGCTGGGATGGGTGTCAGGGGTGGCACTGAGGGGCTGGCATGGTGGGACCGGGGGTCGGGAGGGGACGGGGTGTCATGGCAGGGAGGGGGTGTCACAGCGAGGAGGGGTGGCACGGAGGGATGCGGTGGCACTCGGGGGTGGCACGGAGGGATGCGGTGGCACTCGGGGTGTCACAGTGGGAAGGGGTGGCAGGGAGGGATGCGGCGGCACTCGGGGGTGGCACAGTGGGAAGGGGTGGCAGGGAGGGATGCGGGGGCACTCGGGGTGGCACAGCGAGCACGGGCGCTGTGGCGCGGCTGTCACCGGCCCTGCCGTGCCCCCAGGCCGGCGCTGAGTGAGTCGCGGCTGCGCAGCCTGAGCCGCTCGGCGCTGCTGGCCGAGGTGGCCTCGGCCGAGATGAGCCTGCACGCCATCTACCTGCACCAGGTGTGTCACCGCCGCGCGCGGGGTGCCCTGCCCGCAGCACCCGGGACACAGGGACACGGTCCCTGGGGCTCCCTGGTGTCTGTCACCGGTGGCACTGTCTGTGTGCCCTGCCTGGCCCGGGTCCCTTGTCCCCCGTCCCTGTCCCCAGCGCCATTCCAGGCTGTCCCCACCCTTCCAGCCCGCTGGGTGACACCCACCCTGTGTTCTCAGCCCGATGGGTGCTGGGATGTGGCACACAGCTGGTGTCACCCCCGGTGCCCCTTCTGCCACCCCTCTGGGGCTGGGCAGTGCCCCGGGCCGAGGGAGCCCTGTCCTGCTGCCCCTCGGGGGGCTCCGCTGTGGTGGGGGGCTCCAGCGCCATGTGGGGGCTCTGGGGGTGCTCTGGGCGCTCATCCCGGCTCTCTGCTCTTCCCTGGCCCCCCCAGCTCCACCAGCAGCAGCAGCAGCCGCAGGGCCCCCAGCCCGCGGGGGCACCCAAACAGCCCCTGGTGACCGCAGGTGAGCCCGGGGGCGTCCGGGGGCTGCTGACCCCCCCAGCACGGGGCTGAGCCTGGAGCCGGCCAGGGGGGGCTCTGGGGGTCCCCCTGACCCCCCTGTGCCCCCCAGGCTCGGCTGCCCGCGCCTCGCAGCTGCGGGAGATGCCGCTGGGCGGGTGGGCCGAGGAGGAGGAGGAGGAGGAGGAAGAGGAGACGATGACGTAGCCGGGCCCGGCGCCGGTGGGTGGGGACACGGGGGAGGGGGGACCCCGGGATGGGACATGGAAACGCCCGGGGGTGGGAGATGGAACCCCCGGGGCTGGGGGACACGGTGTGAGACCCCCAGGGCTGAGGGTACAGGGACACGGAAGGGAGACACTGGGACACGGAGGGGCTGGGGGACAGGGACCCCCGGGGCTGGGGTTCAGTGGGGCCTCGCTGCCACGTGTGCCGGGGTCCCCAGTGTTGGGGTGCCCAGTGTTGGGGTCCCCAAGTGCCAGGGCCCCCACTCTGGGACCCCAACTCCGGGATCTCCGCTCTGGGGTCCCTGCCCTGGGGTCTCTGCTTTGGGGTCCCCGCCCTGGGGTCCCCTCTCTGGGGTCCCTGCTGACCCCCCGTTCCCTCTGCAGGGTCCTGGTTGTGCCGAGAGCCCCCGGAGGTGCCGGGGGAGCCGCCAGGGGCACAGTGGGGGGCTCGCCGTGCCCGCTATGCTGCCAGGGGGGCCCTGTCTGTCGGAGCCCCCTGCCCGGGGCGTCCCTGGTGCCCCCACTACACTGCAGGGCCAGGGGTGCTGCCAGGGCCCCCCCAGGTGCTGTTTTTGGGGGGCACAGGGCTGGTGCCCCCCGTGGTGCCCCGAGCACCAGCTGAAATAAAGGTTTACAGAGGGGCTGTGCCCGCTGGCTGTGCTGGGGGTGCGCTGGGGGTCCCGGGGGGCGATGCCGTGGATGGGGCTGTGGCAGTTTGGGGTGACACTGGGGGTCCCGGGGGGCGATGCCATGGATGGGGCTGTGGCAGTTTGGGGTGACACTGGGGGTCCCGGGGGGGGCGATGCCGTGGATGGGGCTGTGGCAGTTTGGGGTGACACTGGGGGTTCTGGGCAGGTGGCAGCGGTGGGGCTGGCGGGGGGGGCACTCACCTGCAGCCACACAGGTGGGAGCCACAGGACCATGGCCCTCCCCCATTCCCCCCCCTCAGAGCCACAGGACCGTGGCTGTGTCCTTTTGTCCCCATTCCCCCCCTCAGAGCCACATCTGTGTCCTTTTGTCCCCATTCCCCCCCTCAGAGCCACATCTGTGTCCTTTTGTCCCCGTTTCCCACCCCCCGGTGTCTGGAGCGTGCCCAGGTGCCCCCGGCGGTGTCACAAAGCCCGTCCTGCCCCGTGCCACCTCCCGTGCCCATCCTGCCCGTGCCACCTCCCATGCCCATCCTGCCCGTGCCACCTCCCGTGCCCCCAGTGCCACCGCAGGAGCCGAAGTGTGGGGCCGGGGGTATCAAAACTAAACCTTTACTGGGGGGTGGCGGGCGGGGGCACGGCCACAGGGCCCGCTGTCCCCCGTGTCCCCCTGTCCCCCGTTTCCCCGTGTCGCCGTGTCCCCGCTCAGGGCCCGGGCCCCGGCGGGCGCCGCTCCTGCAGGGAGAAGGACTGGCTGCGGATGCGCAGGGCCACCTCCTGCGTGCGGAACGTCAGCCCGAAGATGTCCTCGTGGTAGCGGTTCTTGTCCTGCGGGACAGGCGTCAGGCCCGGGCCCGGCCACCCCCGCCGTGTGTCCCCAGGGTGTCCCCAGGGTGTCCCTCGGGTGTCCCCAGGGTGTCCCCAGGGTGTCCCTCGGGTGTCCCCAGGGTGTCCCCAGGGTGTCCCCAGGGTGTCCCTCGGGTGTCCCCAGGGTGTCCCCAGGGTGTCCCCAGGGTGTCCCCAGGGTGTCCCGGGTCCCAGCCCTTACCCTCAGCTCGCTGATGACGTCCCCCGCCTGGCCCAGCGTCATGTGTCCCTCCTGGGCCAGGATGTGCTGCACGGTCTGCAGCACCTCGGTGGCCATGGTGACATCCCCGCACACGTACATGTGGCCGCCGTGCTGGCAGAGCACCTGGTGCACCTCGGCTGCCAGCTGTGCCCGCAGCACGTCCTGCACGTACGTCTGGGGACACGCGGGGACCGTGGCAGCCTGGCCCCGGGTCCCCAACCCCGCCCTGACCCTTGGTGTGCTGTCCTTGTCCTCGTCTGTGTCACCTGCGGCTCTGGCTTCGTGTCCCCCAGCAATCCCTGTCCCCTCCGTTTCCGTCCTCTCCTTGTGCCCACCCCAGCCTGTCCCTGTTCCGTCCCCTTTGTGCCCATCCCAGCCTGTCCTTGTCCCCAGCTCCGTGCCCATCCCAGCCTGTCTGCGTTCCGTCCCCTCCGTGCCCACCCCAGCCTGTCCCTGTTCCGTCCCCTTCGTGCCCATCCCAGCCTGTCCTTGTCCCCAGCTCCGTGCCCATCTCAGCCTGTCCCCAGCTGCGTCCCCTCCGTGCCCATCCCAGCCTGTCCCCAGCTCCGTGCCCATCCCAGCCCGTCCCCAACTCCGTGCCCATCCCAGCCTGTCTGCGTTCCGTCCCCTCCGTGCCCACCCCAGCCCGTCCCCAGCTCCGTGCCCATCCCAGCCTGTCTGCGTTCCGTCCCCTCCGTGCCCACCCCAGCCCGTCCCCAGCTCCGTGCCCATCCCAGCCTGTCCCCAGCTCCGTGCCCACCCCAGCCCGTCCCCAGCTCCGTGCCCACCCCAGCCCGTCCCGCTCAGTCCCCGGCGGTGGCCGCGCTGTCCCTGTCGCACCTTGGGGCTGCCGGGCTCCCGGGAGAAGGCGGTGAGCACCCGGCTGAGCGCGCCCTGCTGCCGCGCCTCCTCCATCTCCTCGCGGTAGATGTGGTCCAGGGCGGGGGAGCGGCACCCGAACACGAGCACCATGGGGCCCAGGGGGCCACCTGCAGGGGACAGTGGCCTCGTGTCGCCGCAGCCCCGCTCAGCCCTGCCCTGCAGCGCCCCTGTCCCCACATGCCCGTGTCCCCACGTCCCCAGTTTCCATCCCCTTCCCCTGTCCCCAACACTTTTGTCACTGTCGCCACGTCTCTTGTCCTCCATCCCAGTGCCACCATGTCCCTGTACCCAGGTCCCCCACACCCCCACATCCCTCCCATCCCCGGGTTCCTGTCCCTGTCCTCCCATCCCCACCCCCATGTCACTATTTCTCCATCCCCTTCTCCCGGGTCCCCCCTGTCCCCTGCCCCAGCCCGCCATGTCCCAGGTCCCCCATGTCTTCCGTTTCCCCCGTGTCCCTGTCCCCTGTGTCCCCCGTGTCCCATGTGTGCCCCATGTCCCCCCTGTGCCCCACGTTCCCGCGTTCCCCGTGTCCCCCGTGTCTCCCATATCCTCCGTGTCCCCGTCCCCCTTGTGTCCCATGTCCCCCGTGTCCCTGTCCCCTGTGTCCCCCGTGTCCCCAGACCCTGTGTCCCCGTGTCCCCCGTGTACCCCGTGTCCCTGTCCTCCGTGTCCCCATGTTCCCATGTCCCCCGTGTCCCTGTCCCCCGTGTCCCCATGTTCCCATGGCCCCCGTCCCCCGTGTCCCCTGTGTCCCCGTGTCCCTGTCCCCCGTGTCCTCTGTGTCCACGTGCCTCCGTATCCCCCGTGTCCCCCGTTTCCCCCTCGGTGTCCCCCGTGTCCCCTGTCCCCCATGTCCCCGTGTCCCCCCTGTGTCCCCCGTGTCCCCATGTCCCCATGTCCCCGTGTCCCCCGGTGTCCCTGTCCCACCTCCTGCACGCAGCAGCTGCAGCCGGTGCTGCCAGAAGCTGCGGAAGGGCGCCACGCCGGTGCCGGGGCCCACGAGGATGCAGGGGGTGTCGGGGGCGGGCGGCAGCCGGAACGAGGGGGCCCTGCGACATTCGGGGTCACCGGGGGGGCCTCGGGGCCAGCCCCGGCTGGGGGGGGCGGGAAATGGGGCGGGGGTGGGCGGCGGGTGGGCTGGGACAGGCAGGGGACAGGGAGGGCAGGGACAGGGACAGGGACAGGGACAGGGACAGGGACAGGGACAGGGAGGGCAGGACAGGGACAGGGATGACAGGATGGGGACAGGGATAGCAGGATGGGGACAGGGAGAGCAGGATAGGGACAGGGATGGCGAGCAGGCGACAGGGAGGGCAGACGAGGGGACAGGGAGGGCAGGGACAGAGATGACAGGGACAGGAAGGGCAGACGAGGGGACAGAGAGGGCAGGCAGGGGAAAAGAAGGGCAGGATGGGGACAGGGAGGGCAGACGAGGGGACAGGGAGGGCAGGATGGGGACAGGGAGGGCAGGATGGGGACAGGGAGGGCAGGGATGGGGACAGGGAGGGCAGGACGGGGACAGGGAGGGCAGGACGGGGACAGGGAGGGCAGGACGGGGACAGGGATGGCAGGACGGGGACAGGGAGGGCAGGACGGGGACAGGGAGGGCAGGACGGGGACAGGGAGGGCAGGACGGGGACAGGTGGCAGGGCAGTGACCCCTTACCCCCGGATGAAGGCTGGCACGGTGTCCCCCGGCTGCAGGCGCGCCAGCCACGTGGAGCAGACGCCGTAGTGGAGCGGACCCTGCCCGTCTGTGGGACCAGAGGGGGCCGGTGGGGCTGCGGCGGGGGGCGGCCCCAAGGCAGCCCCGCACAGAGCCCCCCGCAGGGCTGGGGACCCCTCTGTGCCCGGATGGGGATGGGAAGATGCTCTGGGGACACTGGAGGTGCCCTGGAGCCCCTGGAGGTGCCCTGGAGGTGCCCTGGCGGTGCCCCCCGCCCGTGCCCACCCGCCCCGCTCACTCTCGCTGTGGTAGGTGACCACGGCCACGGTGAGGTGGATCTCGCCCGGGTGCGCGCCGGGCGCGGAGCTGATGGAGTAGTAGCGGGGCTGCAGCAGCGGCAGCTGGGAGAGCAGCAGCGCGGCGGGCAGAGCCACGGACGGGAACTCGGCCAGCACCTCGGGCAGCGTCGGGCACCGGAACCACTTCCACTCCTCGTACAGCCGCGCGTCCTGCGGGCACCCAGCAGGCTGGCACAGCGGGCACCCCCAGCGCCGGGCACCGGCCCAGAGAGCGGGGCAGCACCCCGGGATCCAGTGAGGCAGCGGGGCAGTGTCCCGGTGTCAGGGAGGGGATCAGCATCCCGGGATCCGGGGGGGGATCAGCACCCCGGAATTAGGGACGGGATCAGCACCCCGGTATCCCGACTGCGAGGTAACTGCCGTCCCAGCCCCCCCGTATCCCAGCCCCCCCAGCCCCCAGCCCCCAGCCCCTCTCCGGGCTGTCCCCCCTCTCCCCTGACCTGTGCCAGGCGCTGCAGCCGCTCCCTCTCCGCGGGGTCCCGGGCCAGCGAGCCCAGCAGCTGCAGGAACTGGGGCGTCGGGGGCGCCGCCACGTCCAAGTAGAAGGTGAGAGCCTGGGCCAGGGTGCAGGGGGGCAGCCGGGACTGCAGCACCCAGCGGGGCCCGGGGCTGGACCCGCCTGGGGACGGGGGATGGTGGCGCTCAGTTCTGTCCTGAACCCTTCCTAGGGCCCTTCCTCCTTTCCGTCTTCCTCTCCCCCTTCCCCCCGCCAAGTCCCAACCCCTTTGTCTTCCTCTTCCTCACTCGCTTCCCGTTCCTTTCCCAGCCGCTTCCTCTCTCCTCCCCTGCCCCAGCTTCTTCCCTTTCCCTTTCCCCTTTCTCTTCCCAAGCCTCACCCCCTCCCCATCTTCCCGCGGTCTGACCCCCTCATGACCCCTCCTGACCCCTCCTGACCCCCTCCTGACCCCTCCTGACCCCCTCCTGACCCCTCCTGACCCCTCCTGACCTCCTCCTGACCCCTCCTGACCCCTCCTGACCCCTCCTGACCCCCTCATGACCCCTCCTGTCCCCTCCTGTCCCCTTCTGACCCCTTTCTGACCCCCTCCTGTCCCCCTTCTGACCCCTCCTGTCCCCTCCTGCCCCCTCCTGTACCGGTGGAGTCTCCACTACCCCCCTGTGATTGGGATACCCCCAGTCCCCCCGTGCCCCCCGTACCTGGAGGATCCCCCAATCCCCCCGTACCTGGGGTTCCCCCAGCCCCCCGTGCCCCCCGTACCTGGGGTTCCCCCAGCCCCCCGTGCCCCCCGTACCGGCGGGGTCCCCGTCGCGGCTCTCCAGCCCCAGGGGCTGCTCGGGGCCCGGCGGGTCCTCCACCCTGTCCAGCACGGCCCGCACCAGCTCCTCGCGGTTGGCGGGGAACACGCCCAGGTGGTCCCCGGGCAGGTGGCGCAGCCCCCCCTGCTCCGCGCAGCCCACCCGCACCAGCAGCGTCTGCCGGCTGCGGGCAGGGGTCAGGCGGGCACGGCGGGCACCGGGGGTGCCAGGGGCACCGCGGGGTGGGGCAGGGGTCGGGGGCACGGGGAGGGGGCACACACGGGGTGGGGGCTGGGGAGGAACGCGGCCCCGGGGGTCCCGGCAGTGGGGGCGTCCGGGGGATGTGGGGACCCCGGGGTGCCGGGAGAGCGGAGGGGGACGGGAGGTGCCGGGTGGGCGGGGGCCGATCCCTGTGCGGGGGGAGCTCACCTGGACTCCTCACTCTGCAGGTTCTCCACGGACAGCACCGAGCAGGGGAACACCTGGCGCTTGTGCAGCTGCGACAGCCCTGGGGGGCGCGGGGGGGTCACGGGGGGCTGGGGGCACGGAACGCGCGGGGAGGGCACGGAGGAATGGGGGGCACGGGGGGCTGGGGGCACAGGGGGACACAGGGGACACAGGGGGACACGGGGGGCTGGGGGCACAGGGGGACACAGGGGGACACAGGGGGACACAGGGGGACACAGGGGGACATGTAGGGCTGGGGGACATCGTGGGACTGGAGGGACTGGATGGTGATGAGGGGACACGGGGGGCTGAGGAGGAACAGGGGTTTGGAGGCACATGGAGGGGCTGGGGAGGGAGAGGGGTTTGGGGGGACACGGAGGGGCAGGGATGGAACAGGGGTTTGGGGGGACACGGGGAAGCTGGGCAGGAACGGGGGTTTGGGGGCACAAGGAGGGGCTGGGCAGGAACGGGGGTTTGGGGGGACACGGAGGGTCAGGGGGGCTGGGAGTTATGGGGTGAGGGGAAAGCTGGGGGGGAACCAAAGGGTCCTGGGGAGGGCATGAGGGGCAGGAGGAGTCCCTGGGGGGCTGGAGGCTGACCCCACAGAGCTGTGGGGTGTGAGGGGACCCCAGGGTGCTCGGGGGGTGTCCCGGGGCAGGGGCCGGTGCTCGGTGGGGGTGACACGGGCAGCCGGGGGTCTCGCAGGGTCGGGGGTCCCGCAGGGTCGGGGGTCCCGCAGGGTCGGGGGTCCGCAGGGTCGGGGGTCCCGCAGGGTCGGGGGTCCCGCAGGGTCGGGGGTCCCGGGGCAGGCGGTACCGGCCAGAGTCTCGGTGGCCTGGGGCTGCGGCACCAGCCGGTGCCTCTGGCGCTTCCAGCCCTGGGGGGGGGCGAACAGCTCCTCGGCGCCCCCCGCCCCGTCCCCCACGCAGAACGTCTCGCAGGCGGCCTGGGGGCACGGCGGGCGGTGGGTGCCAGGCGGGGGGCGCTGGGTGCCCCCCACCCCGGTACCGGGAGCAGCGGGCGGGCCCAGGTGGGAGCGGCCCCCAGCCCTACCTGGAACACCTGGCGGGCCCAGGTGCGGAACGACTCCTCCTGCGCGCACAGCTCGTCGCCCTCGCCCAGGGGCAGCAGCCGCTCCCCGCCCAGCTCCTCCAGCCGCGTGTCCACGGCCCGCGCGAACGCGCAGAAGTGCGGGTACGCCCGGGAGCCCAGCCCGAACACCGCGAACCTGGGGGACAGCGGCGTGAGGGTCCCCCGGGTGTGGGGTGTGCCCGGGACCCCAACCTGGGCACCACAAACCTGGGGGACAGCGGCGTGAGGGTCCCCAGGGTGCGGGGTGTGCCCGGGACCCCAACCTGAGCACCACAAACCTGGGGGACAGGGCCGTGAGGGTCCCCAGGGTGCGGGGTGTGCCCGGGACCCCAACCTGGGCAGGGGTCCCCAAAGGGGCCTGGCCATTTTCAGGCCATTACATGAGGGGGTCATGGGGGGACCTCGGGGCAGCTCCTGTCCCCACCCACACCCGCAGGGCAGACGGGGCTGGAGCTGCCGGTGCCAGTGTGAGCCCGTGTACGGGGCACCCCCAGCCCCAGCAGGGCAGCCCAGGCAGGGAGCCCGTCCCCATCCCTGTCCCTGTGCCCATGCCCATCCCTGTGGCCGTCCCTATGGCCGTGCCCATCCGGTGCCCATCCCTGTCCCTGTGGCTGTGCCCATCCCATGCCCATCCTATGCCCATCCTATGCCCACCCCGTGCCCATCCATGCCCATCCCGTGCCCATCCCCGTGGCCGTGCTCTGTCCCTGTGGCCGTCCCTGGAGCTGTGCCCATCCTGTGCCCATCCCATGCCCACCCCGTGCCCACCCCGTGCCCACCCCGTGCCCTCGGTACCGCAGGGCTCCCAGGTGTCCCGCACTGTCAGTGTTGCTCAGCTGCCGCCGCTTCTTCTTCCAGGAGGACACGAGCTGGTCGGACTGGGAGACGCTGTTGAAGCGCAGCTTGTAGCTCCTGGGGGCGTGAGGAGGGTCAGGGGGGTCGGGGGGATCCTGCCCCGGCCCCGCAGGGACCCCCGGGACCCCCGGGGTGCTCACATGGGCGGCTCCGCCTGGGAGGTGCCAGTGTAGGGCGATGTCATCTCCATCAGCGCCTTGGAGAAGCTCTGTGGGGGCAGGATGTCACCCCCATGTCCCATCCCCAGCCTATCTTCATCCCATCTCCATCCCCATCCTCATCCCATCTCCATCCCTGTCCCCATCCCATCTCCATCCCCAGCCCTATTCCACCCCATCCCTATCACACCCCCATTCCCATCCTTATCCCCATCCCTATCACATCCTCATCTCATCCCCACCCCATCCTCATCCCATCTCCATCCCCATCCCCACCTCATCTCCAGCTTCAACCCCATCCCTATCACACCCCCAGCACATCCCCATCCTCATCCACAACCCCATCCCAATCACATCCCCATCCTCATCCTTATCCCCATCCCCACTCCATCTTCATCCCATCTCCATCCCCAGCCCCATCTCATCTCCAACCTCAATCCCATCCTGTCCTGTCCCTATCACCCTCATCCTTATCCCCATCCCATCCCATCCCATCCCACCCCATCCCATCCCATCCCATCCCATCCCATTATCCCATCCCATCCCACCCCATCCCATCCATTCCCATCCCATCCCATCCCATCCCATTATCCCACCCCATCCCATCCCTACCTCAGCACATTCTGGAGGGTCCCCATTCCCAAAGGTGCTGGTGACCACCAGGACCAGGCTCTCGTGCTCCAGGGCCACCACGTCGTACTCATCCATGCACAGCACCTTCATGGCACGGCGGGATCAGGATCCCCCCGCAGCGCTGCTCCCCCCTCACCCAAACCCCACCGGGGCCTTTGTGGGGCGGTGGGCGAGGGGAGCCGGCCCAGCCCTGCCCCTGTGTCCCCTGTGTCCCCTCTGTCCCCTGTGTCCCCTGTGTCCCCTCTGTCCCCTGTGTCCCCTGTGTCCCCTCTGTCCCCTCTGTCCCCTGTGTCCCCTGTGTCCCCTCTGTCCCCTCTGTCCCCTCTGTCCCCTGTGTCCCCTGTGTCCCCTGTGTCCCCTGTGTCCCCTCTGTCCCCTGTGTCCCCTGTGTCCCCTGTGTCCCCTCGGTCCCCTGTGTCCCCTGTGTCCCCTGTGTCCCCTGTGTCCCCTGTGTCGCCTCTGTCCCCTGTGTCCCATGTGTCCCCTCTGTCCCCTGTGTCCCCTGTGTCCCCTCTGTCCCCTCTGTCCCCTCTGTCCCCTGTGTCCCCTGTGTCCCCTGTGTCCCCTGTGTCCCCTCTGTCCCCTCTGTCCCCTCTGTCCCCTGTGTCCCCTCTGTCCCCTCTGTCCCCTCTGTCCCCTCTGTCCCCTGTGTCCCCTGTGTCCCCTGTGTCCCCTCTGTCCCCTCTGTCCCCTCTGTCCCCTGTGTCCCCTCTGTCCCCTCTGTCCCCTCTGTCCCCTCTGTCCCCTGTGTCCCCTGTGTCCCCTGTGTCCCCTCTGTCCCCTCTGTCCCCTGTGTCCCCTGTGCCCCCTCTGTCCCCTCGTCCCTCACCTTGGGGTCGAAGGCGCGGCGGAAGAGCTGGCCCAGGTTCCAGGCGTAGGTGCGGGACTTGCCGGTCTCGGTGCCGTACAGGATGGTGGCCTTGACCCGCCGCGCCATCACCTGTCCCATCAGCTTGGCCGAGATCTTCACGGCGCTGCGGGGCACCCTGGGGTCAGCGCGGCATCCCCGGGACCCCGGAACTCCCACGGGACCCCCGGGATCCTGGGGTGCACCTACTTGGCCACCTCCTTGAAGGTCTTCCTCCGGGTGACAGTGGTGCCCTTGGACACATAAACCTTCCAGGCGTCGGGCTGGGGGCGGGACAGGGCGGTTGTGGGGTGGGAGGGGGCGGTTGTGGGGCAGGAGGGGGCAGTTGTGGGGTGGGATGGGGCAGTTGTGGGGCAGGAGGGGGCAGTTGTGGGGCGGGAGGGCTGGGGAGGGCATTGTGAGGGGAGGGGTCGGGGGACTGTGGGATTGAGAAGTGGGTGCTTGGCTGTCGGGAAGAGGGGTCAGGGGTCTGTGGGATTGGGGATTGGGGGTTTGGCTGTGGGGAAGAGGGGTCGGGGGTCGGTGGGATTGGGGATTGGGGGTTTGGCTGTGGGGAAGAGGGGTCAGGGGTCTGTGGGATTGGGGATTGGGGGTTTGGCTGTGAGGAAGAGGGGTCGGGGGTCGGTGGGACCAGCCCCACCCGGTACCAGAATGTGAACTGGGGTCATGGGGGCCGTGGGGGCTCCTGGGGGCTGGAAGGCTCCGGAAGGGGCTGAGGGAGACCCCAGCTGGGGGCTGGCCTGTCCCAGGGGGTGCTCAGAGGCTGTTGTGGGGTGGGTGCCAGTGCAGGGCGGTGCAGAGGGTTGGGGGTCCCGCAGGGATCAGCGGTGCCCATCTGGGCAGCCCCAGAAGGTCCAGGGGGCTCCGGGGGGCTCAGTGCCAGCTGAGCGGGGGTCTCGGTGCCCTGGGGCTGCACCTCCAGCCCTGGGAGGGGGCACGGGGGCTGGGGGGGATCTGTGGGTGCAACCCCCAGCCGGCAGCAGGAGGGGCTGTGGGACAGGAGCTGTGGGACAGGAGCTGTGGGGCAGATCGGTGGGACAGGAGCTGTGGGACAGGAGCTGTGGGGCAGATCTGTGGGGCAGGAGCTGTGGGGCAGGAGCTGTGGGACAGGAGCTGTAGGGCAGATCTGTGGGGCAGATCTGAGGGGCAGGAGCTGTGGGACAGGAGCTGTGGGGTAGACCTGAGGGGCAGATCTGAGGGGCAGACCTGAGGGGCAGGAGCTGTGGGACAGGAGCTGTGGGGCAGATCTGTGGGGCAGATCTGTGGGGCAGGAGCTGTGGGGCAGATCTGAGGGGCAGGAGCTGTGGGACAGGAGCTGTAGGGCCGACCTGAGGGGCAGACCTGAGGGGCAGACCTGAGGGGCAGACCTGAGGGGCAGATCTGTGGGGCAGATCTGAGGGGCAGACCTGAGGGGCAGACCTGAGGGGCAGACCTGAGGGGCAGATCTGTGGGGCAGATCTGAGGGGCAGACCTGAGGGGCAGACCTGAGGGGCAGGAGCTGTGGGACAGACCTGAGGGGCAGATCTGTGGGGCAGGAGCTGTGGGACAGACCTGAGGGGCAGGAGCTGTGGGGCAGATCTGAGGGGCAGATCTGAGGGGCAGACCTGTGGGGCAGATTTGTGGGGCAGGAGCTGTGGGGCAGACCTGAGGGGCAGATCTGTGGGGCAGGGGTCCCACCTGGTAGCGGAAGGCGGGGCTCAGGTGGTAGTTGACCATCTCCTGGTGGAACACGGGGGTGAGGCTGCCCGACAGGGGCGGCACGATCCAGGCCCAGTCCGCGGGACACCCGCCCCGCGCCCGCCCCTCGGCCGCCAGGTGCTTCATGAAGGACTCGGTGGCCGCGTGGTGGTCCACGATGGTCACCTGGGCCACCTGCGGGGGACAGCGGCGGTGGGAATGGGGGGCACAGGGATGGGGGGATCCCATGGCCCGGCGGGGGGGGGCTCCAGCACTGAGAGTGGCCCGGTAGGGGGGTCCCAGCCGTGGGGATCCCAGCAAGAGGGACCCCGGCAGTGTGGGGGTCCTGGCACGGGGGGGTCCCAGCAGTGTGGGGGTCCTGGCAGTGTGGGGGTCCTGGCACGGGGGATCTCAGCCCATGTGGGGGTCCCAGCAGTGTGGGGGTCCCAGTAATGTGGGGGTCCTGGCACGGAGGATCCCAGCAGTGTGGGGGTCCCAGCACAGGAGGTCCCAGCAATGTAGGGGGGTCCCAGCACAGGAGGTCCCAGCAGTGTGGGGATCCTGGTTCTGGGGGTCCCAGTAGTGTGGGGGTTATGGTGCTGGGGGTCCCGGTGCTGGAGGTCCCAGCAGTGTGGGGGTCCCAGCAGTGTGGGGGTCCTGGCACAGGGGGTCCCAGCAGTGTGGGGGTCCTGGTTCTGGGGGTCCTGGTGCTGGAGGTCCCAGCAGTGTGGGGGTCCCAGCACAGGGGGTCCCAGCAGTGTGGGGGTCCCGGTGCTGGAGGTCCCAGCAGTGTGGGGGTCCCAGCAGTGTGGGGGTCCCGGCACAGGGGGGTCCCAGCAGTGTGGGGGTCCCGGCACAGGGGGTCCCAGCAGTGTGGGGGTCCCGGTGCTGGAGGTCCCAGCAGTGTGGGGGTCCCGGTGCTGGGGGTCCCACCTGGAAGCTGTGCAGCACGGCCACGTTCACCTCCACAGCTGCCCGGTCCTTCCAGAGGGACGAGCTGGTCCCCGTGTCCAGCCCCATGCGCTGGGCCACCTCCTGCGGGGTCAACGGGGCCGGGCTCAGCCAGGGGGTCCCCGAGGGGTCCCGGATGGGGTCCTAGCGGTGTCCTGGGGGGGGGGGGGGATCCTGGGGGAGGTCCCAGGAGTGATCCAAGCATTGTCCTGGTGGGGGTCTCAGGGGGTTCTGATGAGGGTCCCTGGATGGGCCTGAAGGGGGTCCCAGAGTGGTCCCAGTGGGGGTCGCTGGGGGGTTTTGGGAGGGCTCAGGGTGGGTCCCAAGGGAAATACTGGGGACTACCAGGGGGCTCCCAGGAGGGGTCCTGGGGGGACACCAACGGAGGGCCGGGGCTGTCCCTGTGGGGTCCAGGGCCATCCCTTTTTGGTTCCAGTGCAGCCCCGGGGGTCCCTGTGTGGTCCCAGTGCGGTCCCTGTGCAGCCCCGGGGTCCCAGCGCTGTCCCGGGGGTCCCAGAGCAGTCCCAGGGGTCCCTGTGCAGCCCCGGGGTCCCGGTGCTGTCCCGCGTTCCCAGTGCAGTCCCAGGGTCCCAGTGCAGCCCCGGGGTCCCAGTGCAGCCCCGGGGTCCCAGTGCAGCCCCGGGGTCCTAGCGCTGTTCCGCGGTCCCAGTGCAGCCCCGGGGTCCCTGTGCATTCTCGGGGGTCCCAGTGCAGTCCCGGGGTCCCTGTGCAGTCCTGGGGGTCCCAGTGCAGCCCCGGGGTCCCAGTGCAGTCCCGGGGGTCTCTGTGTGGTCCCAGTGCAGTCCCAGGGTCTCAGTGCAGTCCCGGGGGTCTCTGTGTGGTCCCAGTGCAGTCCCAGGGTCTCAGTGCAGTCCCGGGGGTCTCTGTGTGGTCCCAGTGCAGTCCCGGGGGTCCCTGTGCATTCTCGGGGGTCCCAGTGCAGTCCCAGGGTCTCAGTGCAGTCCCGGGGGTCTCTGTGTGGTCCCAGTGCAGTCCCAGGGTCCCAGTGCAGCCCCGGGGTCCCAGCGCTGTCCCGCGGTCCCAGTGCAGTCCCAGGGTCCCAGTGCAGTCCCAGGGTCCCAGTGCAGCCCCGCGGTCCCCGTGCTCACGGGCAGCACGTCGTAGCGGTGGCGGTCGCAGAGGTTGCGGGAGCCGATCTCGGTGCCCATGTACCAGCCATTGAAGGGCGCCGCGGGGAACTCGAGCCCCCCGATCTCCAGCAGCAGGTTGGCCACGGCTGGCAGGGCGTGCCAGCGCAGCCCCAGCTCCGAGAACCACTCCAGCCTGGGGGCACGGGGGCTGTGGGGCCGCTCCCGCACACCCACAGCGGCCTCACAGCCCCCAGAGCGGGCACCCGGCCTGCACCCCACCCGGGGAGGGTCAGCACACCCACGGCTCCGTCAGGGGGATCCGCACCCCGGTACTCCGGGATCCAGCCAGGAAGGGGTCAAGAACCCGCTATCCCAGCCCGGGAAGGCGCCGGCGTTCCCGTGCCCGTCAGGGATGGGATCGGACCCGCGGCTGCTCCCTGTCCCCAGCGCGGTGTCCCAAATTCCATCCCAACTCCATCCCCTCTCCAAACCCCGCGGCTGCTCCCTGTCCCCAGCGCGGTGTCCCAAATTCCATCCCAACTCCATCCCCTCTCCAAACCCCACAGATGCTGCCTGTCCCCAGCGCTCATCCCCCTCTCCTTCCCTTCTCCAGACCCCACAGATACTCACTGTTCTCAGTGTGGTTCCCCAAATTCCATCCCAACTCCATCCCCTCTCCAGACCCCACAGCTGCTCCCTGTCCCCAGAACCATTCCCCACCCTCATCCCCTCTCCATCCCCTCTCCAGACCCTCCCCAGGGGTGGCCCCTGTGACTCCAGCCCGGGTCACCGGGACAGTCCCTTGGCCCGGGAGGTTCCAGGGTCGCAGCCGCACTCACGTGGGGTGGTGCAGCGGCACCTCGAGCACCAGCTCCGGGGGCAGCGGGAACAGCTCGGGGGACTCGTCGGGGCCCTGCAGCAGCAGCGGCAGCACGTCGAAGCGGCCCCCGCCGGGGGTCCAGCCGTGTTGGATGCAGAGCTGGGGGGGGACAGCGTCAGGGGGGCCTCCGGGAGGTGTTGGGGGGCGCGGGGTCGGGGGGAGATGAAGGGATGGGGGGGACGGAGGGGGATGGAGCAGTATGGGGGGGGAGAAGGGAGAGAGACGGAGTGGGAATGGAGGGGGGCACGGAGGGAGGGAGGGAACACCGGGGTGGGGATGGACGGGGAAGAGAGGAGGGGTGGCGAGGTGCCGAGGGGTTCTGGGGGCGCAGGGGTGCCCCCACCTCGGTGATGTCCACGTTGGCAGGGTCGCCCCGCACGGAGCCGTCGGGCTGCCGGTAGCCGGCGTAGCGGATCAGCTGCGGGTTCCAGATGCGGAAATCGCCGCGGCCCGGAGCCCGCGGGGGGAAGATGGTGATGGCGGACCTGGGGGGGCCGGGGGGGCCGTCAGGGACACCCTGCGGCCGCGGGGGCCGGGGGGCGCCGGGGGGGTCCTCACCGGATGTTGCCGCGGTTGGTGGCGAACTGGATGTGGGAGCAGAGGAGGCTGAACATCTCCGCCAGCCCCGCGCAGTCCCGGGCGTCGAACACCTGCGGGGGGACAGGGGAGTGTGGGGGACCCCTCCGGGCAGCTGGGATGGGGAGCCCCCATTCCGGGGGAGTCTGCGGGCTCCCATCCTTTGGGAGGGGTCTCCATGGGGCGGGGGTGCCGTGGGGCCTTTGCTGGGGCGGGATCTCGCTGTGGAACCGGGGTCCCGCAGGACGGGGCTCCGTGAGTCAGGGTCCTGTGAGGTGGGGTGGGGCTCACCCCAGGACACGGGACATGGATGGGATGGGGTCCCCGCGGTGTGGGGGTGACCGTGGGGGCGTTGGTGCCTGTGGGGTGACTCGGGCTGCCTCTGCTCTGGTGTCCCCGGGAGGTTGAGCTGTGCGGGGTCCCCGTGGCCGCGCTGGGCGGGGGTCCCGCACCTGCAGCTTGTTCCACTGGATGCGGCCGACGCAGCGCGCCGCGTTCCGCCAGGCCTGCTTGGCGCCGAACGTCAGCTCGGGCTCCCGCAGCCGGTACGAGCCCGAGCCCGCGATGTCCGCGGCCACCTCCCGCAGCCGCTGCGTGTGCGCCGGGGAGTTCTCCCTGCGGGGGCACCCTCAGCACCCACGGAGCCCGGGAGCGCCCCCAGCACCCCCAGACACGGGCCCCCTCGGGGGTAGGGGGCGGAGCAGCGACAGGGATGCGGGGCGCTCTGGGGTGAGGATGAGGGTATGGGATGGCCCAGGGCGGGGATGGGGATCTGGGGGTACTCTGGGGGACAGGTGGGGACATGGGGCACCCCAGGGCTGTGGGGGTACCCTGGCGAGCAGGTGGGGGTGTGGAGTGCTCTGGGCAGGGATGGGGCTGGGGGTGCTCTGCGGCAGGGGCGGGTTTTGGGGTGTCCCAGCACAGGGATAGGGATGTGGAGGTGTTTTGGGCAGGGGTGGGGCTGTGGGGTGCCCTGGGGTGGAGATGGGGCAGGGCCGGGGCTGGGCTGTGGGTGCCCCGGGGCCGCGAGGTGCCCGTGCCCGTTGTGGGGTGCCCGTGCCCGTTGTGAGGTGCCCGTGCCCGCTGTGGGGTGCCCGTGCCCGCTGTGGGGTGCCCGTGCCCGTTGTGGGGAGCCCGTGCCCGCTGTGGGGTGCCCGTGCCCGTTGTGGGGGTGCCCGTGCCCGTTGTGGGGGTGCCCGTGCCCGCTGTGGGGTGCCCGTGCCCGCTGTGGGGTGCCCGTGCCCGTTGTGGGGTGCCTGTGCCCGCTGTGGGGGTGCCCGTGCCCGTTGTGGGGTGCCCGTGCCGGGTCCCGCCCGCGCTCACCGCCGCAGGGACACGTAGTACTGGGTGATGAAGTCCCGGGCCAGCTCCAGCAGCTCCTCGGGCGGTCGCGTCCCCTCGGGGGCGGGGGCGGGCAGCGGCCGCGGCAGCACCAGCGAGCCCAGGCAGCGCAGCCCCGAGCACGGCAGCTCCTGGGGGGCACCGCGTGACCCCCGGCACGGAGCCCCCGTCCCTGCATCCCCTCCCGCGCCCTGCCCCGCCCACGGTGTCACCCCACAAACCTGCACCCAGCCCCGTCCCCTGGCTGCCCCCATCAGCCCCCCAGTCTGCAAATCCACCCTGCACCGCCACCCCCTGCCGCTATCCCTGCCCTCCTCCCGCCTTCCGCCCTTCAGCCGCACACCCCGCTCCCGTGCCCCTGTGCCCGTGCCCCCATACCCCTGTGCCCGCTCCCGTGCCCCTGTGCCCATGTCCCCATACCCCTGTGCCCGCTCCCGTGCCCATGTGCCCATGTCCCCATACCCCTGTCTCCACTCCCGTACCCCCATACCCCTGTCCCCGCTCCCGTGCCCCCATGCCCGTGTCCCCATACCCGTGCCCTCGTTCCCGTGCGCCCCAGCCGCTCCCGAGTCGCCGTACCCCCACTCCCGTGCCCCCATGCCCCCGTGTCCCCATGCCCGTGCCCCCATTCCCATGTCCCCACTCCCGTGCCCCCAATCCCATGCCCCCACTCCCGTGCCCCCATGCCCGTGTCCCCACTCCCGTGCCCCCATGCCCGTGTCCCCACTCCTGTGCCCCCATTCCCGTGCCCCCCATGCCCATGCCCCCACTCCCGTGCCCCCCAGGCGCTCCGTCGCCCCGGACCTGTCCCGCCGTGGCACACAGCGTGTCGTAGCTGATGCTCCCGGTCTCCCAGTTCTTCAGGCGGGCGAAGCGGGGCGGCTCGGCCGGGGAAGAGGGCACCGGGCTGGGGGTGACACCGGGAACCCCTGAGAGCTGCCCGGGCACGGGGGGCCCAGCCGGGGGTCCCGGGGGGCTTGGGGAGAAACGCGTGCCCCCCCTGCCCTCGCTCCCGCGGCTCGGGCACCGGGACCCCTCGGTGGGGGTGGGACAGGAGGGCTCCGGGAGGGGAGCAGGGGCCGGGCTGTGGCGGGGACAGCGGGGCAGGGCCGGGGGCTCCCCAACATCTGGGGCTGCTGGGGGGTCCCGATGAGCCCCTGGGGATGGGGAGGGCAGGGGATGGAGGGCAGGGCATGGGGAGCTCAGAGGATGGGGGGCCTCGGAGCGGGGGCTGAGGCTGGGGGGGCTGAGCCGGGGGGATCAGGGGGTGCGGGGATCAGGGGGTGCGGGGATCAGGGGATGGGGGATCAGGGGGTGCAGGGATCAGGGGATGGGGGATCAGGGGGTGCAGGGATCAGGGGGTGCGGGGGTCAGGGGATGGGGGATCAGGGGATGGGGGATCAGGGGGTGCAGGGATCAGGGGATGGGGGATCAGGGGGTGCAGGGATCAGGGGGTGCGGGGGTCAGGGGGTGCGGGGGTCAGGGGGTGCGGGGATCAGGGGATGGGGGATCAGGGGATGGGGGATCAGGGGATGGGGGATCAGGATTTGCGGGGATCAGGGGATGGGGGATCAGGGGGTGCAGGGATCAGGGGATGGGGGATCAGGGGGTGCGGGGATCAGGGGGTGCGGGGATCAGGGGATGGGGGATCAGGGGATGGGGGATCAGGGGGTGCAGGGATCAGGGGGTGCGGGATCAGGGGATGGGGGATCAGGGGGTGCGGGATCAGGGGATGGGGGATCAGGGGATGGGGGATCAGGGGATGGGGGAGCAGGGGATGGAGGATCAGGGGGTGCGGGGATCAGGGGATGGGGGATCAGGGGATGGGGGATCAGGGGATGGGGGATCAGGGGATGGGGGAGCAGGGGGTGGGGGATCAGGGGATGGGGGATCACGGGATGGGGGATCAGGGAGTGCAGGGATCAGGATTTGCGGGGATCAGGGGATGGGGGATCAGGGGATGGGGGATCAGGGGATGGGGGATCAGGGGGTCCGGGATCAGGGGGTGCGGGGATCAGGGGGTGCGGGATCAGGGGATGGGGGATCAGGGGATGGGGGATCAGGGGGTGCAGGGGTCAGGGGATGGGGGATCAGGGGATGGGGGATCAGGGGATGGGGGATCAGGGGATGGGGGCTGAGCTGGGAAGTCAGGGAATGGGAGATCAGGATATGGGGGCCTGAGCCGGAGGGGTCAGGAGTTGAGGGGTCAGAGGACGGAGGGGGCGCGGGGCGTTCCCGGCCCTCGTGTGATGCGAACAATGGCCATGAGTCAGAGCGGGCTCCGGGCCACCGCGGGGGGAGGACGCGGACACGCCCCCGCCCCGTGCCCGTCCCTTCCGAGCCCCTCCGAGCTGAGGGGTCGCCGCGCCTCCATCCCCACCGGACCCCACAGACCCCTCCCCATATATCCCCCATGTGCCCCCACTTGCCGCTCGCCCCAGCGCAGCCCCGCGGGTCCCGTGGGCGGCGGGGAGCGCTCCGTGGGACAGCAGGCACTGTCGCGATACCACGGGCAGCGGGCACAGCGCTCTGCTGCCGGCGGGCTCCGTGCTCTGCCCCAGTGCCCCACGCCAGCCACCCCATCGGGGACACCTCCGCGGGCGGGGACACCTCCGCGGCGGGGACACCCCTAAAACGGGGACACCCCTACAGCGGGGACACCCCTAAAACGGGGACACCCCTACAGCGGGGACACCCCTAAAACGGGGACACCTCCTGGTCAGGGACACCTCCACGGCCGGGACACCCCTACAGCGGGGACACCCCAACAAGGGGGACAACCCTACAGCGGGGACACCCCCACGGCCGGGACACCCCTACAGCGGGGACACCCCAACAAGGGGGACAACCCTACAGCGGGGACACCCCTACAGCGGGGACACTTCCACGGCCGGGACACGTCTCCGGTGGGCTCGGGCCATGTGCGAACGTCCCCGCGAGCGGGGAGGGGGTCCCCGACGCGGCTCGGAGCTGCGGCAGGTGAGTGCCGGTGCCCGGTGCCCCGTCCGTCCTTCCCAGCCCGTTGCTCCCCGTCCCACCCGGGCTCCTACCTGGGGGGCTCGGTGACAGCGGCGGGGGCGGCGGGGGCAGGGGGGTCCTCGGGCGCGGGGCCGCGCGGGCGCGAGCAGAGGCCGAGGCCGGGGCAGGCGCGGGGGGCTCCGGGCAGGACCCCCGGCAGGTTCCCCATCGCGGCCCCTCTGAGCCGGGAGCGGCCGCTTCCCGCTTCCTACCGCCCGGGGAAGTGGTGACGAGGCCGCGACGCCCCCGCCCCGCACACAATGGGCACCGCCACCTCCGCCGTCACCGCCACCGCCACCGCCACGCGGCGTGGCACACACCGGGCACCCCGCCGGGGGCAGTGGAACCCGACCTGCCCCGCGGGCCCTGGCATGTGGCCGTGGGGAGGGAGCGATGGCACCCGGAGAGGGGACACGGCACTCACGGGGGAACATGGCCCTTGGGAACACACACGGCACCCGCTGGGACACAGCCCGGGGGGGACACGGCCCTGGGGGGATATATGGCACTGGGGGGATATGTGGCACTGGGGGGGACATATGGCACTGGGGGGGATGTATGGCACTGGGGGGATATATGGCACTGCAGGGATATAGGGCACTGGGGAGGACACGGCCCTGGGGGGATATATGGCACTGGGGGGATATATGGCACTGGGGGGATATAGGGCACTGGGGGGGATATAGGGCACTGAGGGGATATATGGCACTGGGGGGATGTATGGCACTGGGGGGATATATGGCACTGGGGGGATATATGGCACTGGGGGGATATAGGGCACTGGGGGGATATATGGCACTGGGGGGATATGTGGCACTGGGGGGATATAGGGCACTGGGGGGATATAGGGCACTGGGGGGATATAGGGCACTGGGGGGATATGTGGCACTGGGGGGATATATGGCACTGGGGGGATATAGGGCACTGGGGGGGACATGGCACTGGGGGGATATAGGGCACTGGGGGGATATAGGGCACTGCAGGGATATATGGCACTGGGGGGATATATGGCACTGGGGGGATATAGGGCACTGGGGGGATATAGGGCACTGGGGGGAACATGGCACTGGGGGGATATATGGCACTGGGGGGATATATGGCCCTGGGGGGATATATGGCACTGGGGGGATATAGGGCACTGGGGGGATATAGGGCACTGGAGGGATATATGGCACTGGGGGGGACATATGGCACTGGGGGGGATGTATGGCACTGGGGGGATATATGGCACTGGGGGGATATAGGGCACTGGGGGGGACATGGCACTGGGGGATATATGGCACTGGGGGGCACGCATGGCACCCGGGGAGGACACAGCGCTGAAGAGGACATGGCACCCACGGGGACATGGAACTGGGGGGACACACGTGGTGCCAGGGGAACATACACACGGCGCTGGGGTGGACATGGCACCCTGGGGACACAGCGATGGCACCCAGAGGGAGGACACAGCGCTCGTGGGGGACACGCAGCACCTGGGGGGCCGCAGTGGTGGCAGGGACCCCCTCCACCTTTCATTGGGTGCCCCGCGGGGGTCCCGGGCCGCCCCCAGCCCCCCGGCCGTGGGGCGGATGTCCTGCGGGACCCCCCCACTTCCCGCCGCTTCCACCCAGTTCCGGCCATTGACGCGCTGGGCGCTGCCGGGGACCCCCGGGTCAGCGGCCCTGGGGGCACCAGCCGGGGGGGGCTGCACCCCGCGACCCCCCCGGGGGGCCCTGGGAAGCCGCGGGGGTGGGGGCTCACCCCGGCTGCCGGCGGGGAGGGTCCTACGGTGACCCCGGAGTGGGGCGGGGGTCGCAGGGGTCGCGGGGGTCGCGGGGAGGGAGTCCGGGGCGGGGGCGCTGTTGGGGTGCGGGGGTGCCGGAGGGTGCGGGGTGCCCCGGTCCCAGCGGGTGAGACCCCCGGAGGTCGAGGAGGGGCGCAGCCCGCGGCTCACGCAGCGACGGGAAACCGCGCCCGGAGCCGGCGCGGCGGTTCCTTCCTGCGGGGGACAGCGGGGCGGGGGGACCGGGGGGCGGCACCGGGGCAGCGCACGGGGGCACAGCCGGGCCGGGGGCGCCGCAGGGACCCCGCGGGGACACGGGCTGCGCTTCCATCGCCCCATCGGGGGGATCCCGGGTCGCTGCCGGTCCCGGCAGAGCGCCCGCCGACCGGATCGGCCGCCCTGCCCGGGGGCGGGACTCGGCCACGGCGGCCGGGGGTGATGGGGTCAGGCCTTGACACCCCTCCAGCTCCCCCAGCCCCATAACCCCTCCAAACCCACAGCGTCCCCCGTGCCACGGGCTCGTCCAGCCCCACAGACCTCCTGTACCCCACAGAACCCCGGTACCCCACAGATCTCCCATACCCCACAGCCGCTCCGGTACCCACAGCCCCCCTGTACCCCACAGACCTCCTGTACCCCACAGAACCCCGGTACCCACAAAAACCCCCGTACGCCACAGACCCCCCGTACCCCACAGATCGCCCTCGTACCCCACAGGCCCCCGTTCCCCACAGATCCCCCTCGTACCCCACAGTCCCTCCGTACCCCAGAGCCCCCTGTACCCCATAGAAACCCCCGTACCCCACAGATCCCCCGTACCCCACAACCCCCCTGTACCCCACAGACCCCCGTGCCCCACAGAACCCCCGTACCCACAAAAACCCCCGTACGCCACAGACCCCCCCATACCCCACAGATCCCCCTCGTACCCCACAACCCCCCGTGCCCCACAGATCTCCTGTACCCCACAGTCCCTCCGTACCCCAGAGCCCCCTGTACCCCATAGAAACCCCCGTACCCCACAGATCTCCTGCACCCCACAGCCCCCCCGTACCCCACAACCCCCCCGTACCCCACAGCTCCCCGCACCCCACAGATCTCCTGTACCCACATACCCCCGAACCCCACAGCCCCCCCGTACCCCACAGAAACCTCCGTACCCCAGAGATCCCCCTCGTACCCTACAGACTCCCCCATAACCCACAGCCCCCCGTACCCCACAGCCCCCTCCCGCCTCGGCTCAGCCCTGCTCGGTCTGCTCTGTCCGGTCACGTTTGGTCAGATTTGGTCGGTCTGGTCAGTCCAGTGGATCCATTTGGCTCCGGTCGGTCCGTTCGGGTCTGGCCGGTCCCGGTCGGTCCGTTCGGGTCCATTCGCGCCCGTCCGGGTCCGTTCGTGGGCACCGAAAGCCGCTCGCAGCCGGTCGGTCCAGCCGGTCGGTCCAGCCGGTCGGTCCAGCCGGTCGGTCCAGCCGGTCGGTCCAGCCGGTCGGGGCGGGACTGGCCGGGTCCGGTCGGGTCCGGTTGGCAGAGCCAGCCCAGCCTGTTCCGTCGGTCTGTTCGGGGCTATTCGGGTCCGGTTGGTCCGTTCGGGTCCGGTCACCCCGGCCGGTCCCGGCGGTCGCGGCCCCGGGGCCGGAGCCACTTTCAGCACCTGGGACAGAGACCGGGAGCATCCCGGGCAGCGCCGGGCTGGGCGGAGACCGGGCCGGGCTGGAACGGCGCGGAACCGGCACCGGGACCCGGGCTGGACGGGCTCTGACCGGGACCGACACCAGGGCCGGGACAGAGCTGGGACCGGATTGGGCTGACGTGGGACTGGGATCGGCACCGGGACCAGAACCGTGCCTGGGACTGGGATTGGTCTGGACTGGGACAGCGCTGAGACCCTGACTGGGCTGGGGCTGATCTCTGATGGCAGCTGGGACCGGGACCGGGCCAGAAACGGACCGGGCGTGAACTGGGATCGCACTGGACTGTGGAGGAACTGGACTGGTCTGGACGTGGACAGGGCAGGAGTTTGAACTGGGACAGGGACTTGGACAGTGCTGGAACTGAGATTTGGACTGGATGGAGACTGGTACTGGGACCAGACTGGACTGGGACTGGACTGGAAAGGGGGCTGGGATTAGGATTTAACTGGGACTAGGATTGGGGCTGGGACCACAACTGGACAGGACAGGGACTAGATGAGGTTTGGGCTGAGGTTGGGGTGGGACAGGACTGGGAGTGTGACAGGAACTAGAACTATGACACAGAATTAGGATTGGATAGAGATTAGGACTAGGCTGGGATCGGGCCTAGGGCAAGGGCTGGTCTGGGGCTGGTGCTGGAACTAGCTGGACAGAGGGTTAGGCTGGGCCGGGACGGCAGGACTGGGGTGGGGAGGCTCCCCCCAGGACCCAGCCGGGGCCGTGCCTGGAAGCTCTGCTGCTGCCCCGCATGGCCCCGTGTCCCTGTGTCCCACTGTCCGTCTGTCCCACTGTCCTGGTGTGCCACGGTACTTCTTTATTTTGGTGTCCTGGTGTCTAAATGTAGCCACATCCCTGTGTCCCAGTGTCCCCATATCCCAATGTCCCCGTGTCACGGTGTCCCACTGTGCTTTATTCTGGTGTCTTGGTGTTTAAATGTACCCATGTCCGTGTGTCCCAGTGTCCCGATGTCCTGGTGACCCAGTGTCCCCATGTCCTCACGTCCCGGTGTCCCGGTGTCCCGGTGTCCCGGTGTCCCGGTGTCCCACCTGTCCGGGAGCGTGGCCCCGTTGCAGGGCGGGGCTGTGACCGGAGCGTCCCCCGGGGGTCGGGGGGCGTTGCGGGGATCCGGGGAGGGGGCGTGGCCCGTGCCGGTGGGCGTGGCCGTGGCGGGGCGTGGCCAAGGAGCGCGCTGGGCGCCCCCGGGCGGGGCGGGGCGGGGGTCCCGGGCCCCCCCGCGGCCATTGGCTGCGCCCGCGCTGGCCCCGCCCCGGCCCCGCTGTCAACACGCAGCGCCCGCCGCGCCCGCGGGGCCGGGCCGGGCCGGGCCGAGCGCAGGGACCAGCCCGAACCGAGCCGAACCGAGCCGCGCCGCGCCCGCCCGAGCGCAGCCGAACAGGGCCGAACCGAGCAGAGCCGAGCCGAGCCCGGCCGAACCCAGTGCAGCCGAGCACAGCCGAACCCGGCCGAACCGCGCCGAACCCAGCTGAGCCCACCCGAGCTCAGGCCGAACCGGGCCGGGCCGAGCCGACCCGGCCGAACCGAACCTAACCGAACCGGAGCGGGCCGAACCCCGCCGCACCGAACCGGCCGAGCCCGGCCGAGCCCGGCTCAGCCGGGCCGTTCCGAACGGAGCCGAGCCGTTCCGAGCCGTTCCGAGCGGCGGCGAGCGCGCGGGGCGGGTCCCGGTCCCCCCCGGCCGCTCCGTGACTAAATAAGGCCGATGGCGCGGCGCGCACCGGGCGGGTAGCGCGGGGGGGCTCGGCCCCGCCGCCCCCTCCGGCCCCCCCGGCCCCGCAGCGCCGGGGCGGGCGGGGTCCGGCCGCGCGCCGGGAGGGCCCCCCCGGTGCCGGGGCCCCCCCGGAGCGGCGCCGTCCTTGGCTCAAGGGCAGCGGGACCCCCCGCGGCGCGGGGCCCCCCCGGCCCGGCCCCCCCGGCCCGCCGGCGCTGCCCATGGGCCCGGCACGATGCCGGTGCGGCGGGGGCACGTCGCCCCCCAGAACACCTTCCTGGACACCATCATCCGCAAGTTCGAGGGGCAGAGTGAGTGGGGGGCGCCGGGGGGCACCGGGGGCGGGAGCTGGGGGGGCTGAGGGGGATCCGTGCGAGGGGAGGGGATCGGGAGACACCGGGAGACACCGGGGAGCAGCGGGCGGGGAGGGGAGCGAGGGCGCTGTGGCTCTGGGGGGGTTTGAGGTGACGGGGACAAGCCCGGCGGGAGGGACCCTGCTCGCCCCGGCGTCCCGGAGTCCCCAGCTCGGGTGGGCTTGGGGTGACGGGGACAAAGCTGGCGGGTGGGGGATTCCTGCCCGCGCTGTCCTCCAGCAGCCCCCGGCTCTGGGCTGCCGGAACTGGGCCTTCCCCAGCCCCCGAGGTGTGGAGACCCCAGCCCCAGGTCAGGCTGCTGTGGGACTGGGGGTCCCCCCAGCCTGTGCCCCCCACACTGCCCAGCAGCTGCTGCAGGGTGACCTGGCAGAGTGGGGGCTCCGGGAGACTGAAAATCGGGGGGTTCCCAGCGCCTCTCTGGGGTCAGGCCCTGGGCACCCCCGGACTGGAGACAGGGCAGGGATGTGGGGGTGCCCCTGGGTCGGGCTGGGGGTGTCACCTGCTGGGGGACAGGCTGTGCTCGGGGCCTGGCCTGGCTGAGCCGCTGCCCTCAGGGTGGGGTGCTGGGGGTCCCAGGGTCCCCGTGGTAGTGGTGTCCCTAAGGGGTCTCTGCAGTTGTGGGGGTCCCTGTGGTGGTGAGGGGGTCCCGGGATCCCTGTGAGGTGTCTGTAGCTGTTGGGGGGTCCCTGCTCTTGGGGGGTCCCTGTGAGGTGTCTGTAGCTGTTGGGGGGGTCCCTGCTCTTGGGGGTCCCCGCCGTGCTGGGGGTCCCTGGGTCCCCGTGGCCATGGGGTCCCTGTGATGCCGGGATCCCAGCGGTTCTGGGGTCCCCACGGCGGTGATGGCACCAGTTTGGGGGTCCCTAGGGAGCGGGCAGGATGGCTCATGTGGTGTCCCTGGGAGACCCAGAGCCGTGGGTGGGGGGGACCCCCGCTCGGGGGGGCTCCGGCCTGACCCGCGCCCCCCTGTCCCTGCAGGCCGCAAGTTCATCATCGGGAACGCGCGAGTGGAGAACTGCGCCGTGATCTACTGCAACGAGGGCTTCTGCCGGCTCTGCGGGTACTCGCGGGCCGAGGTGATGCAGCAGCCCAGCACCTGCGACTTCCTGCACGGGCCCCGCACGCAGCGCCGCGCCGCCGCCCAGATCGCACAGGCGCTGCTGGGAGCCGAGGAGCGCAAGGTGGAGATCTGCTTCTACCGCAAGGATGGTACGGGCCCGGCCGGGGCACCGCGGGGACAGCGGGACAGCGGGGACAGGGGGACAGCGGGGACAGCGGGGACAGCGGGGACAGGGGGACAGGGGGGACAGGGGGGACAGGGGGGACAGCGGGGACAGGGGGGACAGCGGGGACAGCGGGGACAGGGGGGACAGGGGGGACAGGGGGCTGCGCTGAGCACCGCGGCAAGAGGGGCACTGACACCCCCGGGGGCCTGCGCTGGGACAGGGGCACAGGGACACGGCTGGGTGGCAGGGATTGTGGGCACAGGGACACGGCTGGGTGGCAGGAGCTGTGGGCACAGGGACACGGCTGGGTGGCAGGGGCTGTGGGCACAGGGACACGGCTGGGTGGCAGGGATTGTTGGCATAGGGACACGGCTGGGTGGCAGGGGCTGTGGGCACAGGGACACGGCTGGGTGGCAGGGATTGTTGGCATAGGGACACGGCTGGGTGGCAGGGGCTGTGGGCACGGGGACACAGCTGGGTGGCAGGAGATGCTGGCACAGGGACACGGCTGGGTGGCAGGAGCTGTGGGCACACATGGGGACCCAGGGGATCCTGGCAGCCCCGGGGGCCCGCAGCGCTCTCCAGCCCCGTGGTGGCTCCCAGCAGGGTGCAAGCCTGGCACTGGTGGCTCCGGACGGGCACCAGCCCCCTGTGAGGCCTCAGCCCCTCCTGGTGCCACGGTGGCCACCAGGTGGGCCCAGGGAGCCACCACGTGTCGTGGGTCCGGGGTTGTGGGGTGCAGGGATCCCCGCAGATGGGGATGCAGGGGCTGTGTCACCTGGAGGGGGCTGAGCTGGTGTCACAGTGCCACCGTCCCCGCGGGGTTGTGTGGAACGCCCTGGCAGGTGACATCCGGGGGTCCCTGGCAGGTGACATCCCGAGGTCCCTGGCAGGTGACATCCCGAGGTCCCTGGCAGGTGACATCCGGGGGTCCCTGGCAGGTGACATCCCGAGGTCCCTGGCAGGTGACATCCGGGGGTCCCCGTGCCCCGCGGAGCCCGGGCAGGGCTGGCTCCCCGCCTCGGTAGTGCCGGTGCTTCCCCTCCGCGTGGCCCCGTGCCAGTGCCAGGTGTCCCGGCTGTCACCGCAGCTGCTCTGGGCACGCGGCCCCGGTTCCGGTGCTGGAGTAAACAAAGCCGGTGCCAGCTGCCCGCGTGGCCGCAGCGCCGTGCAGAGCCCTGCGGGGTGGGCTGGGGCCAGGGCTCCCCTCCGGCCCTGGGACCCCCACCCTGCTGCATGGCTGTGCCTGGCACGCCCCTGTGCCCCTTGGACTGTGCGGTGCCCGGGCTTTGGGGCACAGGGGGACACGGGTGCCCCCCCGGAGCCGTGTTGTGCCCTCGTTAGGGTGACACTGCTCGGCCTGCCGGGTGCCACAGGCGTGGGGGAAAGGGCGCTCCTGCCGGGCCTTCCCTGGGACCCCAGAGACCTCGGCACCCCCTGAGCAGCGTGGGGGTCTCACCCCTCGCCAGCCCTCGTGTGCTGCCAGGGGGAGGAGGGACAGGGCGTTCCCAGAAGTGACGAGGGGTCCCTGCCCCCGCCAGCCCTTGGGACCTTCTGTGGGGCCCATGGGGAACTGTGGTGGGGGCTCTGGGGGGGCTCTGGGGGCCCCCAGCGGGACAGGGGCAGTCCGTGGGGTCCGGCTGTCCCTCGGGATGGGGAGGGACCCTTGGCAGAGAGTTGGGTCTGGGGGGGTCCTGGTGCTGCGGGTGTGCCAGCCCTGGGGGCTGCAGTGGTGCCACCACGGGGGTCTCCTCCCCGTGCCACCGTGCTGGTGCTGCCAGCCACGGTGTGAGTGTGCCAGCCCTGGGGGCTGCAGTGGTGCCACCGCGGGGGTCTCCTCCCCGTGCTGCCAGCCACGGTGTGAGGGTGCTGGGGGCTCCCCTCTCTGCACTGTGCCCCCCGGGCTCCGGGCAGGGACCTTGTTGCCGTGGCTCCGTCATGCCCGGTGCCCCCGGTGTCGCTGCCATCCCTCGGGCCCGTGCTGTGGCGCTCCCCGGCAGCCTGCGGCCCCCGCCCCGCGCCCCCGGGCTGTGCCGGTGCCCGGTGCCGTGCGCTGCTGGCTGGAGCCGCGCTGGAGCCCTGGAGCCGCCGCGGCTCCGCGCTGCCGCTGCTGCAGCCATTTGTCTTCGCGACGTGTTGTTTACGGTGCCGGGGACGCGCCGAGGTCACGGCGCCCGTGGGGCACCTGAGTCCGCACAGGGACACCTCAGGGACGGCTGGGGACAGGGAGGGGACACCGACACCCCCGGTGGCCTTTGGGGACCCCCGTGCGTGGCCGTCGGTGCGGGGCGGGAGCACCAAGGGCTGAATGGGGGCCTGGGCACTGCGACACCTCGGGGTGCGGGGTCCCCCTGTGCCCGAGGGGTGTCCCCAGCCTGGCTGCAGGTCTGGGGGTGCAGGTGGCTCCTGGAGCGGGGGTGCGGGTCCCGGGGCAGTGGGGGAGTAGGGATGGGGGGAACAGGGATGGGGGAGCAGGGATGGGGGGAGCAGGGATGGGGGGAGCAGGGATGGGGGGAACGGGGATGGGGGGAGCAGGGATGGGGGAGCAGGGATGGGGGAGCAGGGATGGGGGAGCAGGGATGGGGGAACAGGGGGGTTCCCCCGCTTTGGGGGTCCCGGTGCCCCGTGCAGTCACAGGGAGCGCTGTGGGTGCTGGGGGTGCAGTGTGGGGGTGCGGGGGGTTTTGGGGCGCAGCTCTGGAGGTCGGCGGTGCACTGAGGGTGAGGGGGGCAAGGGGGACGGTTCCCATCGCAGCCGGGTGCCCCTGTGCCCCTGCGGTGCCCCCGTGCCCGCTGTGCCCCGGGAGCAGCCCCCGCCGGCAGCAGGACCGGAGCTCTCGGCCCCGCGGGGGCGGATGGAGCCGCAGCGGCCCCGGGGCGGTGGCACGGATCCCGTGGCGGCGCTGGCTCTGCCAGGACCCCACGGCAGCCAGGGGCCACCCCGTGCCACCCCGTGCCACCCCGTGCCACCCCGTGCTGGCCCGCGGCCCCGCGTGCGTCAGGGAATCCCCCCGCCGCGGGCACGGGAGCGGGGACGGTGCCAGCTGGCACCCGCCGTGCCAGGCTGCCGGGCCCGCTGCCAGCCGGGGGGACACCGTCAGCGGGACTCGGCGCTTGGCGTCACCCGCGTGTCCCCCGGCACCTCCCGGCCGTGTCCCCCCAGGGTGCGGGGTGCCGGGGGCAGCGGGATGCCCCCCCCAATCCCCAGAGGTTGCCCCGGGCTGCCCTGAGCACCCCCAAATTCCCCCCCGCCCCCGCCCCCAGCTGTGGCACCGGATTAACGCCGCAGCTGTTAACGAGTTCTGAGCGGATTAACCCTGCCCGGCACCCCCAGAGCCCCCCCGGCTGCTGCCCACGCACAGACCCGGCACGGCACTGGGGGGAGAGGGGGCACCCCGCCCTCCCGTGCCTGTGTCCCCTGCGCTGGGGTCAGCACTGGGGGCAGGCGGGGGGTTCAGCAGGAATGGGGGCACAGGAGGGGGTGCCCAGCAGGGACAGGGGCAGGGGCAGGGCCAGGGGCAGTGTCCCCCGAGGTGTTTGGGGCCGGGCAGGGGTGCCCAGCAGGGACAGGGGCAGGGGCAGTGTCCCCCGGGGTGTTGGGGGCCGGGCAGGGCTGCCCTCCCGGGTGGGGGTGCCACCCCCCCATGTCGCTGTCCCCCCTCCCCGCAGGCAGCTCCTTCCCGTGCCTGGTGGACGTGGTGCCGGTGAAGAACGAGGATGGCACCGTCATCATGTTCATCCTCAACTTCGAGGCCGTGAGGGAGCCCGAGCCCGGGGAGGCCCCAGCCCCCAGCACCAACCACTGGGTCACCCCGGGCCCCTGGGGCCCTGCAGGTACGGGACAGGGACACAGGGACACCCCAGGTATGGGGGACAGGGACACAGGGTCACCCCCAGGTACGGGGACAGGGACTCAGGGACACCTCCAGGTACGGGGACAGGGACACAGGAACACCCCAGGTATGGGGACAGGGACTCAGGGACACCCCCAGGTACGGGGACAGGGACACCAGGTCATCCCAGGTATGGGGACACTGGGACACCAGGTCACCCCAGGTATGGGGGATAGGGACACTGGGTCACCCCCAGGTATGGGGGACAGGGACACCGGGTCATCCCAGGTGTGGGGGACAGGGACACGGGGACACCCCCAGGTATGGGGGACAGGGACACGGGGACACCCCCAGGTATGGGGACAGGAACACCGGGTCACACCCTCCTCCTGGGTTCCTGCAGGGGCAATGGGGTCAGTGCCACCGGGCTGGCATCAGCCCGTGTCCTGCTGACCCTATCTCCCAGGTGTTGCTGTGGGGCGCGTGGGGACAGTGGCAGCACCGTGAGGAGAGGGTCAGACGCTGCCCCGGGCCCCAGCCCTGCCCCCGGGGCGCAGCCGGTCCCTGCTGCTGGAGCAGCCCCGGGTGGGGGTTTGGAGCTGGCCCGTGTCCCTGTCCCAGCCCAGTGTGACCCGGCCCTGTCCCTCCCCAGGGCGCAGCCGGTCCCTGCGGCTGAAGCTGCTGGCGCTCACGGGCAGCCGCCAGTCGCTGCCCCCCGAGCCCCCGGAGCCGCCGGACGTGGTGGTCGTGGACCCGGGGGTCGCGGAGCCGCTGGGCACGGAGCCGGCCCCGGCCGCCAGCGACTCGGGCCCCGAGGACGCCTCCTCGTCGCTGGAGGCCGGAGCCGGCGACCGTCCCGAGGACGAGGCGGCGCTGATGGGGGACCCCGAGCCGCCGGTGGCGCTGCCCTCGCCGCGGGCCGAGCGCCTGGCGCTGGCCTTCGCCAACCACAGCCTGGCCCGGAGCCGCTCCCGGGAGCGCCGGTCCCGAGAGAGCCTCCGCAGCCTCCGCCGCGCCTCGTCCGTCGATGACATCGAGGCCATGAAGGGCGACGGGGACAAGCGCTGCCACAGCCGCCACGCCAGCGCCAGCGCCGGCGCCGGCCTGCACCGCGGCTCCAGCACCGGTACGGCGCGGGGACACGGGACAGCCACCGGGGAGGGGACACGGGACAGCCACCGGGGAGAGGACACGGGACAGCCACCGGGGCTGGGGACACGGGGACAGCCACCGGGGCTGGGACACGGGAACAGCCACCGGGGAGGGGACACGGGACAGCCACCGGGGAGGGGACACGGGACAGCCACCGGGATGGGGACACGGGACAGCCAGCGGGGAGGGGACACGGGAACAGCCACAGCCACCGGAGAGGGGACACGGGACAGCCACCGGCGAGGGGACACGGGACAGCCAGCGGGGAGGGGACACGGGACAGCCACCGGGATGGGGACACGGGACAGCCACCGGCGAGGGGACACGGGACAGCCACCGGGGCTGGGGCACGGGGACAGCCACCGGGATGGGGACACGGGACAGCCACCGGGGTGGGGACACGGGGCAGCCACCGGGGTGGGGACACGGGGCAGCCACAGGCAGAGGGGGCAGGTGACCCCCATCCCACTGCCCCACAGCAGGGGCTGGGGACCCCCCCTCCCCCATGACCCCAGACCCTCCTGGCCCATCCCGCAGCCCCCTGAGGCACAGGGTGGCGTCACCCTGGGAATCGCCTCGGAGTCACCTCGTTGACCCCAGAGCTCGTTAAGGGTAATAAGATAAGGGACAATTATTGTAATGACATTAAAGGTAACTGAGAGCGGCTCTGCAGGCCCCTGGGGGGGCCGGTGGCACAGGGGCTGGTGGCACCAGGCTGGTGGCACAGGGACCGGTGGCACAGGGGCCGGTGGCACAGGGGCCGGTGGCACACGGGCTGGTGGCACACGGGCTGGTGGCACACGGGCCGGTGGCACAGGGGCCGGTGGCACACGGGCTGGTGGCACACGGGCTGGTGGCACCTGGCTGGTGGCACAGGGACCGGTGGCACAGGGGCCGGTGGCACCAGGCTGGTGGCACAGGGACCGGTGGCACAGGGGCCGGTGGCACCGGGCTGGTGGCACACGGCTGGGGGTCTGTCCCCGCCCTGGGGCTCCACATTCCCTTCACCTGCCGTGGGACCCCAGCCCCGGGAGCCGTGGGACCCCTGCCCCCCGAGCCCAGGGGCGCTGTGGGCACTGCCCCGGGGTGCCAGGCTCCGTGGCGGGTGGCGGTGCCCCCGCCGTGTGACAGCGCGGTGCCCGTGTGTCCCCCTGCAGGCGCGGTGGCCGCCGTGCGCAGCGCGCTGCTCAACTCCACGTCGGACTCGGACCTGGCGCGGTTCCGGGCCATCGGCCGCATCCCCCAGATCACCCTCAACTTCATGGACCTGCAGCCGGGGGGGCTCCTGGCCCCGCCCCCCGCCCCCCGGCCCATCATCGCCCCCACCAAACTGCGCGACCGCACCCACAACGTCACCGAGAAGGTCACTCAGGTGAGACCCGGACCGGGCACAGGTGACACAGGTGACACCGGTGACACGGTGAGCCCTGGGGGCTGTGGAGGGCCCCGGGCTTGGGTAGGAGCTCACTGCGTGATGCTGGAGGTGATGCCAGGAGTGGCCAAGTGGTGACAAAGGTTACCGGGGAATGCCACGGTGGCCAGGTGCTGCTGGAGGTGGCCGGGTGATGCCAGGTGCCACCAGGTGACGCCAGGTGCCCGGGAGGTGCCAGAGGTGGCACGTGGTGCAGACATGGCTGGGCCGTACCGAGCTGTCCGGGCAGTTTCAGTGTGGCCAGGCTGTGCCAGGATGGCCCAGCAGTGACAAAGTGTCCGAGCCGTGACAAGATGTCCGGGCAGTGCTGGAGGTGGCCGAGTGCTGCCAAAGTGTCCGGGTGGTGCCAAAGTGTCCGGGTGATGCCAGAAGTGTCCGGGTGGTGCCAAAGTGTCCGGGCAGTGCCAAGGTGGCTCGGTGATGCTGGGGGGACTGGCCGGGGGTCGTGACCGTGGTGTTCTGGGGCGGTGGGTGCCATGGCCGGGGGCAGCCGGGTCTGGAACAGTCCCTGGGGAGCTCCCAGTGAGATGCAGGGGGCAGACACCGCCAGTGCTGCCGTTGTACCCCCTGGCCCCAGTACCACGGTGCCCCTGGCCCTGGTGCCGTTGTGCCCCTGATCCCGGTGCTGGTGTACCCCCTGGCCCCGGTGCTGTTGTGTCCCTGGCCCGGGTGCCATTGTGCCCCTGACGCCGGTGCCACGGTGCCCCTGATGCCGGTGCTGTTGTGCCCCTGGCCATGGTGTCATCGTGCCCCTGGCCCCGGTGCCCCTCGTCCCGGTGCTGCTGTGCCCCTGGCCCTGTGCCCCTGGCCCCGGTGCCGTTGTACCCCCTGGCCTCGGTGCTGTTGTGCCCCTGGCCCCGGTGCCGTGCCAGCCGGGTGCTGTTGTACCCCGGCCCCGGTGCCGTGCCAGCCGGGTGCCGTTGTACCCCCGGCCCCGGTGCCGTGCCAGCCGGGTGCCAGGCACTGGCGGCCGCCGCTAATCCGCGGCCCGTTGTGTAACCGCCATCTGCCGCGGGAGCAGGAGGCGCCGCTTAATTACACCCTCGTTTCCCTCCGCTAATGATCCGGGGGGGCCCCGGGCATCCCCGGAGGGCCGTGCGGGGTGGGGACCCGCTCCCGTCCCGCCCCGCGGTGTCCCCGAGCTCCCGCGCCGCCCGGCCCGCGCTGTCCCCGGGGTCCCGGCAGCTGGCGGGGGACGGAGCAGCCCCGGCGCATCTGCCCGGCCCCCCGGCCCCCCCGGCCCCGCACCTGCCCGCACACGTGAGGGGCCCCGTGGGGACCCCCGCTCCCACCCGGAGCTCCAGGCCCCGCTGCCGGGCTCCGGGGCTCCCGCGCCGCTGCTGGAGCAGACGGGGGGACCCTGTGTGGGCTGGGAGGACCCTGTGTGGGCTGGGGGGACCCTGTGTGGGCTGGGGGGACCCTGTGTGGGTGGCACCCCCCTCACTCTGCATCCCCGTCCCCCCTAACTCCTCACGGATCCCTTGATTGCCCCGTCGGTGTTAATTGTTAATTGTGCCGCCCGGGTGACGCTGCGCTCCCGCTGCCCCGCCGCTGCCACGGGGCCGTGAGGGGACACGGGGAGCACGGCTGCGGTCACCGGGCCGGGCTGGGCCCCGGTGCGGCGGGGGAGCCTCGGGGAGCCCCGGCTGGGGGAGTCTCGGGGTGCCCCGGCTGTGCGCTCGGGGGAACGGGGGACACGGACACAGGGGACACGGACACAGGGGACACGGACACAGGGGACACGGACACGGACACAGGGGACACGGACACAGGGGACACGGACACAGGGGACACGGACACAGGGGACACGGACACGGACACAGGGGACATGGACACAGGGGACACGGACACAGGGGACACGGACACAGGGGACACGGACACGGACACAGGGGACACGGACACAGGGCCGTGGGGCTGTCTCCGGCCTGGGCACGGCTCGGCCCCTCGTGTCGGTGGCTCTGGGGCACAGGGTGTCCCTGCCGCGGCACCGTGATTCACCCGCGGGGCCGGAGCCAAGCGCCCGTCAAGGTCACCGCGCTGTAGGTGACAGTGCCAGGGGCCTGGTGTGGCCGTGACACCCCCAGGGCTCATGGGACCCCCGGGAACTCCTGCTCCGTTCTGGAGGGGATCCCCGGGTGGGGCAGGATCGGGCGGGGGGACCTCAGCCCCACTCAGGGGTGTGGGGAGCCGGCGGTGGCACCAGCCAGGACGTGTCACCGGGGCATCGCTGGCTGTTGGGGCGGGCTGGGGACACCGGGGACCCCCCAGTGCAGGGCGAGTCCTGCCGACCTCGGCCCCGCTGTCCCCTGGATCCCTCTCGTCGGGGCTGGGGGTGCTGGGGGTGCCGGGCGGGCACAGCCGTGGGGCAGCGCCAGGGCTGGGCAGTGGCCAGGGACACGGGGACACGGGGACATCGGAGCCGTGAATCAGCCGGGGCTGCCAGGGCCAGCTCACCGCTACCGTCACTGTCCGTGTCCCCGTCACTGCCCGTGTCCCCGTCACTGCCCGTGTCCCCGTCACTGCCCGTGTTCCCACCACCGCCGTCCCCGTCATCCTCCATCCCCGTCCCCATCCCGCCGTGCCGGTCGCACTTCGGGGATCCCTCCCTATCCTGGGGGCCGCAGGTGGCGCTGGCAGCGGGCAGGGGGTGCCGGTGGAGCAGGCGGGGAGGGCACCGGTCCCGCGGACCCCCCTCGTGCCCCGCCGCGGCCCGGAGTCCCCGCGGGGCCGTTCCCGGGCGCTCCCGGTCCCTCCTCCGGGGAGTGGCGAGGGCTGGAGCCGGGGGGGCCCGGCGGGGGCGAGCGGCGGGGAGGGCTCGGGGGGTCCCGCCCCGCTCCATCTGCCGCGCGCGGGGCCGGGGGGGGCGCGGGGACCCCCGAGCGCGGCCATGGCCCCGGCGCGGCGCGACAGCGGCGAGCGCTCCGAGCGCCCCGACGGGGAGCGGCGGGAGCGGGTCCGCCGGGCCGTGCGGGTCTCCAGCCTGGTGGCACAGGAGGTACGGGCCGGCGGGGTCGGTCTGGGGGTGCGGGGTGGGCGGGGGGTCCCCACCGGGAGGAGAGCGGGACCCCCGGTTGGTACCGGCGCACGTGGCTCGGGGTCCCGCCGCGTCCCCCGCCGGCCCGGGGGTAACGGAGTGGGGGGCACAGGGCGTTGGGGGAGCGGCTCTGGGGGCGCCGGGGGGATCGGGGGGCTCTGGGGACGGTCCCCCCCCGCGGGATCGCGGTCCCGTTGTCTGCGCCGTGCGGGGCTCGGCGTGCCGGGGGTGTCCCCGCGGCGGGATGGAGGGCGCGGAGCGCTGGGGACAGCGGCGGGGGCTCCGGGGCTCCGGGGGGCTCCGGGGGTCCGGGGGGCTCCGAGGGTCCCCCCGCGGTGGGCACAGGCCCCGCTGTCATCCCACGGCACGGGAGTGTCCCCGTGCCGGGATGGGGGACAGGGGAGCGGGCACCGGGGGTCGCGGCCGGAGTGTTGGGATGGGTTTGGGGGTCCCGGGATTTTCGGGGGGGTCTCCCCCCGCGGTGGGAACGGGGACCCGCAATTTGTGGGTGCGGGGTGTCCCCATGGCGGGCTGGGGGACGCGGAGCAGGGCTGGCACTGGGGGTGGCAGCAGGCGGCTCTGAGGGGCTGCGGGGGCTGGGGGTCCCGAGGGGGGCTGGGGGTCCCCGCTGGGGGGAAGGGGCTCCTGCGGTTCCTCCCGCCCTCAGGGGCTGGGGGGTACCGGGGGTGCCCCGCGCTTGGAGCGGGGGGCGCTGGCGGCTGTGGAGGGCGACTCTGGGGGTCCAGGGGGATCTGGGGCCCGCAGTGCCCCCGGAGATTGGGGACGTAACCCCCTCAGGGGTCCCCACTGCCCACCTGGTGCCACGGCCGGGCCCGGAGCTGTGTCCCGCTGTGCCGTGGTGTCTGTGCTGTGGTGAGGGATAGCGGCTCGGGGCTGGCGTGGCCTCTGGTGGTCCCCAGAGTGTCCCAGGCGGTCCCCAGGGTGTCCCCGGCGGTCCCCATGGTGTCCCAGGCGGTCCCCAGGGTGTCCCCGATGGTCCCCAGGGTGTCCCCGGCGGTCCCCAGAGTGTCCCCAGCGGTCCCCAGGGTGTCCCCGGCGGTCCCCAGGGTGTCCCAGGCGGTCCCCGGAGTGTCCCCGATGGTCCCCAGGGTGTCCCAGGCGGTCCCCGGAGTGTCCCCGATGGTCCCCAGAGTGTCCCCGGCGGTCCCCAGGGTGTCCCCGGTGGTCCCCAGGGTGTCCCGGGTCCTTGCAGCCGCTCCCTTACCGTGCCCGTGGCTTTGGGGTGGCAGTGGGTCAGTGCCAGCGTCACCGGGCAGGGGTCGGAGCTGGGGCGGGCGCACCGCCCCCAGGGACGTCCCCCCGTCCCCCAGGGCCGTCCCCCCGTCCCCCAGGGCCGTCCCCCCGTCACGGGGCTTGTCCCCACCGCGCCGCGGGTGCCAGAGGCAGCGGGTGCCAGTGTCGCTGCCCGCCCGGGCGGCCCCGTGTGCCCCGTGCCCATGTCGGGGGGTCCCGAGGGGGCTGCGGCGCCGCCGCTCAGCACCGTGAGTACCCCGGTGGCACCTGGGGACAGCGCGGGGACCCCAGCGCGGGATGTCCGTGTCGGGGTGTCCCCACACTGCTCTGGTGTCACCTGGCGATGGCTGGCACTGCCCTGGCGGTGCCCGCAGCGGGTGACAGCTGCCAGGTGGGGACATGGGGGTCAGGGTCCCTCTGGCTGGGGGTGTCCCCGGGCCCCCAGCGCCTCAGGGGCAGTGACAGGGTCAGGTCAGTGTTCAGGCTGGGGAGGGCTGGGGGTCTTAGACCCTGGTGGGGCATGGGGTGGGTGCCATGGCCTGGTTGGGGCCGATGGGGGGTACCCAGACAGGTGTGGGGTACCCAGACAGGTGTGGGGTACCTGCCGGGGCTGGTGTTGGGTGCCTGTGGGTGCTGGTCCCTGCTGGGGCAGGATTTGGGGTTCTGTGGCTGTGGGGCACTCTCTGGGGTGGGATTTGGGGTTCTGTGGCTGTGGGATCCCTGTGGGGTGGGATCTGGGGCTCTGTGGCTGTGGGGCCCCTGTGGGGCAGGGTTTGGGGCTCTGGGACTGTCAGGTACCCCCAGAGCAGGGATGGGGGTCCCTGTTGTGTGCTGGGGGTCCCGGCTGGGCGGGTCTGGGGGGAGCAGGGGCTGGGCAGCTACAGAGGGGGTGTCAGTGCCCCGGGGGTGCAGGGGGGTCTGTCAGGGTCTCGGGGGGCTCTCGGGGTGCAGCCTGTCCCTGTCCCCGTCCCCGTCCCCGTCCCTGTCCCTGTCCCCGTCCCCGTCCCCGTCCCTGTCCCTGTCCCCGTCCCTGTCCCCGTCCCCGTCCCTGTCCCCGTCCCCGTCCCTGTCCCCGTCCCTGTCCCTGTCCCCGTCCCCGTCCCTGTCCCTGTCCCCGTCCCTGTCCCCGTCCCTGTCCCTGTCCCCGTCCCCGTCCCTGTCCCTGTCCCCGTCCCCGTCCCTGTCCCGCTCGGTATTTGGGGTGCCCGTGGGCGCAGGTGTCTGGGTCGCGGCAGGTGCGGTGCCGGGTGTCCCGGGGGGTGGCGGTGTCACCGCAGGTGTCGGGGACGCGTCACCGGGGCGGGACGTGTCGCCGCGTGTTGCCGAACGTGTCACCGGCACCGCCGCCATCTGTGTCACCGTGACTGACGGGTGTCGGGCGGGGGGGTGGCACCGCCCGGGGCGCTCGGCATGTCGCCGCATATCGGCTCTGTCCCGACATGCACACCGGGGGTGGGGGGTCCTACCTGGCCTTGGGGTGTCCCCAACCCCTCTTGATGGCACCCCCGGGCCCTGCTGGGCTGGGGGCTGTCCCCGCCCCTGGGGGACACGCTGGGCTGGGGGACACGCTGGGCTGGGGGCTGTCCCCCCATTTGGGGGCTGGAGACCCCACGGCTGGGGTCAGGGGGACTCTGCGTGTCCCTGTGGGTGCGGGGGCTGGCACGGGGAGGGGGTGCCAGGACAGCCCCCCCGCCCTCGCTGGGACCCCCGGGAAGGGGCGGGGGCTGCGCTGGGGGTGCTGGGGCGGGGGGCGCATTCTGGGGGGGTTCCAGGGGTACCTGTGGGGGTTATTGTGGGGGGCTGTGACTGAGTGGGGGTCCCGGTTAGGGGTCCCGTGGTGGGGGGAGCTCAGGTGGGGTGCGGGCCACCCCCAGCCCGTGGGGGGCGAGCGGGGGGGGCGGGGGTCTCTCCCTGCAGACGGCGGGACCCCCCCGGCCCCGGGGCCTTCCGCGGCCCCCGCCCCCCGCGCCGCAGGCCGGGATTTGTCCCACTTTGCGCGGCAGCCGCGATAAATTTAGCGGCAGGAGCGGCTGGTGGCGGGAAACGCCCCCCGCCCCTCCCCCGCTGTGCCCCCTCCCCCCCGTGCCCGCCCCTCCCCCGCTGTCCCCCCTGTCCCCTCCCCTCCCTCCGGGCCGGCACAGCCAGGGCGGCTCCGGCACTCGCGGTTGGGGTCCCCCTCCCTGGGGACACCCCCAGGCTCCCTGGTGGCACTGGGGGGCTCTGTCACCCCCCGTGTCCCGGTACCTGGCACCCCCCGTGACCCCGTGGCACCCCTGGGAGCGCCCCCGGGGCTCGGGGGGTGTCGGGGTGCAGCCCCCCAGGAGGGGCTGGGAGCGGGACCCCCGCACGTCGCTCTGTCACACGGCGCGCGGGGATCCCCCGTGGGGGTGGCGGCTGTGACGCAGGAGCTGCCGCGTGTCCCAGTGCTGTCACCGCGTGTCCCCGCGCTGTGTGCCCGTGTCACTGTGTGTCACCGCGTGTCCCTGGTGCTGTGTGCCCATGTCACTGTGTGTCACCGCGTGTCCCTGGTGCCATCGCTCTGTGTCCCCGCGCTGTGTGCCCGTGTCACTGTGTGTCACCGCGTGTCCCCGCGCTGTGTGCCCGTGTCACTGTGTGTCACCACGTGTGTCACTGTGTGTCACCGCGTGTCCCCGCGCTGTGTGCCCGTGTCACTGTGTGTCACCGCGTGTCCCGGTGCCATCCTGCGTGTCCCAGCAGTGTCGCCGTGTGTTCCCAGCCCCGCGTGTCCCATCACCCCACGGCCGGTGGCCGCTGGGGACGGAGGTGACGGGCCCTGTGTCCGGGGGCTGTGGCAGTGGGGGACGTGTTGTGGCTGGGATGGGACTGGCATCCCGGCCTGTGGGCACCGCACGGCTGGGGCACATCCCTGGCGTGTCCTGGCGTGTCCCTGTCGCGAGTGTGGCCCCTGACGCCGTGCCTCTTGCCGCGGGCAGCGCTGTCCCCGCACACCTGGGGCAGGTGGGGGTGCCAGGGTGCCCTGGGGGTGCCCAGGGGCTGCCGGGGGTTGTGACTGTCACACCCGCTGCCGTGTGGCCCGAGGGCACCCCGAGCCGCAGCGCTGTCCCCGCGCTGTCCCCGCGGGCCGGGGGGCGCTGGGGGCCGGGGGGGGCCGCTCTGGCCGTGGCCGTGGCGGCGGCAGCGGAGCAGCCTGGGAAAAATTTCCGCCCCAATAATTCCCGTCGGCTCCGGCGGAGCGCGGCTGGCGCACCGCGCCCACCGGGGGTCCCCATCGCCGCCGGGGGTCCCGGGGCACGCGATGGGCGCGGGGCCGGGCCGGGGGGGTCCCCGGCAGCCCCGGGCCGGGGGGGGCTGACCGCGCTGCCCCGTCCCGAGGATGCTGCCCGCGCTCCTGCAGCTGCTGCAGGAGTTCCCGGGCGCCTCCGCCGCGCCCCCCCGGGCCGGGCCGCCCCCCGGGCCCTGCCCCATGCCCGGGGTCCCGCTCTGCAGCGCCTGCCTGGGGCTCCGCCGCGATGGCAGCGGGCACCGCGGACAGCAGCAGCAGCAGGTACCGGTACCGCCCGCCCTGCGCCCCCGGCCCGGCCGGTGGGGGGGGGGGGGGGGGGGGGGCTCTGCGACCACCCGAGACCGGGCGGGGGCCGCGGGGGCCGCGGGCCGTGTCCTCGCGTGGTCCGGGGGGGTTTGGGGCTTACATAAAGCTCTGGCCGTGCGTGGCGGGGGCACCCCGGACCCCCAGGGTCCCCTCGGGGCTGGGGGGCCGATGGTGGGGTGGGGGGGATGGCACCCATCCCCTCCCGGTGCTGCGGCAGCAGATGGGGCCCCACGATGGGCCTGGGGGGCAAGGGGACCCCCGGGGGGGGCAGGGGCGCTGTGACCCCACAGGGCAGGACGGGGGCTGTGACCCCACAGGGCAGGACGGGGGCTGTGACCGCTGTGGGGCACAGGGCGGGGGCCGTGGGTCACCCCCTGTCCCCTCTCACCTTTGCCGTGGGGCTGGGCGGGGGATGGACCCTGTGGACCCCCCCAGGCACCCCCAAGGTGACCCGGACCCCACAAGGACCCCTGGGGTTGTGCCCCCGGGACGTGCAGGTGTTCTGGCACGTGGGGAGGGGTCTGTGCCCTCCAGGTGGAAATGCCAGGGGGGGCTGTGCCCCCTGAGGGCGGTGCCATGGCTGGGGGCACAGAGCTGGGGGCACAGGGCAGCATCGGGGGGTGGGAGCTGCCCTGGTGCTGTTTGTGGGGCACGAGGGGGTCGTGGGGCAGCTCTGTGGTGTGGGGGGCATTGTCCCCTCTGTACCCCCCTGTCCCCTCCTGGCACCCCTGGTCACACGTGGTGGGGTCCCTGCGCCCCTCATTGCCTGTGCTGGGCTCCCTCTGCCCCCCGAGTCACAGAACGTTGGGTTTGGGAAGGACCTTTGGGACCACGAGCTCCCAGAGCACCCAGAGCAAAGGCGGTGTGGGCAGGGGGTTCAGGGGTCTGGGCAGGAGGTTCAGGGGTCAGGGCAGGTTCAGGGGTCTGGGCAGGGGGTTCAGGGGTCTGGGCAGGAGGTTCAGGGGTCAGGGCAGGTTCAGGGGTCCGGACAGGAGGTTCAGGGGTCTGGGCAGGGGGTTCAGGGGTCTGGACAGGAGGTTCAGGGGTCAGGGCAGGTTCAGGGGTCTGGGCAGGAGGTTCAGGGGTGTGGGCAGGAGGCTCCTGACCCAGGTGCCCACCTCTCCCCAGGCTGGGGGTGTGAGCCCCGCAGCAGCACTGCCCCCCTGCAGCCCCCCCCCCCATGGCCTTGTTGGGGTCACACCTCACCCCAGAGAGTCAGAGCACTGCTGGGGCTGCAAGGGACCCCCAGAACCCCGGGTCCAGCCCTGACCCACCTTGAACGGTGTCCAGCACTGACCCACCATGGCCAGCGTCCAGCCCTGACCCACCATGGCCAACACCCAGCACTGACCCACCCTGGCCAATGTCCAGCACTGACCCACCCTGGCCAAAGCCCAGCCCTGACCCACCATGGCCAGTGTCCAGCCCTGACCCATCATGGCCAGTGTCCAGCCCTGACCCATCATGGCCAGTGTCCAGCCCTGACCCACCATGGCCAGTGTCCAGCCCTGACCCACCATGGCCAGTGTCCAGCACTGTCCCACCATGGCCAGTGTCCAGCACTGTCCCACCATGGCCAGTGTCCAGCACTGACCCACCATGGCCAGTGTCCAGCCCTGACCCACCATGGCCAGTGTCCAGCCCTGACCCACCCTGGCCAATGTCCAGCACTGACCCACCATGGCCAACACCCAGCCCTGACCCACCCTGGCCAAAGCCCAGCCCTGACCCACCATGGCCAATGTCCAGCACTGTCCCACCATGGCCAGTGTCCAGCACTGACCCACCCTGGCCAGTGTCCAGCCCTGACCCACCATGGCCAGTGTCCAGCCCTGACCCACCATGGCCAGTGTCCAGCACTGACCCACCATGGCCAGTGTCCAGCCCTGACCCACCCTGGCCAACACCCAGCCCTGACCCACCATGACCAACACCCAGCACTGTCCCACCATGGCCAGTGTCCAGCCCTGACCCACCATGGCCAGTGTCCAGCACTGACCCACCCTGGCCAAAGCCCAGCCCTGACCCACCATGGCCAGTGTCCAGCACTGTCCCACCATGGCCAACACCCAGCACTGACCCACCATGGCCAGTGTCCAGCACTGTCCCACCATGGCCAGTGCCCAGCACTGTCCCACCATGGCCAGTGCCCAGCCCTGACCCACTCTGGCCAGTGTCCAGCACTGTCCCACCATGGCCAGTGTCCAGCACTGACCCACCATGGCCAATGTCCAGCCCTGACCCACTCTGGCCAGTGTCCAGCACTGACCCACCATGGCCAGTGTCCATCCCTGACCCACACTGGCCAAGGCCACCATCCCACAGCCCGGGCGCTGTTTGGGGCGGGGGTCTCAGGGCGCTGCGGGGCGCTGGGTGCAGGCTGAGCCCCCTGTCCCCCCCCAGGTGCTGTCCCTGGGTGCCGATGTGCTCCCCGAGTACAAGCTGCAGGCGCCGCGCATCCACCGCTGGACCATCCTGCACTACAGCCCGTTCAAGGCCGTGTGGGACTGGCTGATCCTGCTGCTGGTCATCTACACGGCCATCTTCACGCCCTACTCGGCCGCCTTCCTGCTCAGCGACTCGGAGGAGGCGCAGCGCCACCACTGCGGCTACTCCTGCAGCCCGCTGAACGTGGTGGACCTGATCGTGGACATCATGTTCATCATCGACATCCTCATCAACTTCCGCACCACCTACGTCAACTCCAACGAGGAGGTGGTGAGCCACCCCGCCAAGATCGCCATCCACTACTTCAAGGGCTGGTTCCTCATCGACATGGTGGCCGCCATCCCCTTCGACCTGCTCATCTTCGGCTCCGGCTCCGAGGAGGTGACAGGGGACAGGGGGCACGGGGCACGGGGTGCCAGCCCCGCTCTGGGGGTCTGCGCTGTGTTGGGGGTCCCACCCGCGCCCCCAGCGCTGGGGTGGTGGGGGCTGTTCCTGGGTGCTGGGTCTGCCCATGGGGAGTGCCTGGGGGTCCCACATGCACCCCCAGGCCAGGACACCACAGTGCACCTGGTGACCCCCTGAACCTCCTGCCCAGACCCCCTGAACCTCCTGCCCAGACCCCCCTGGACCCCCTGCCCGGACCCCCTTTGCTGGTGTGGGAGGGGGACAGGGGCTCACGGCCCCCTCTGCCCTATCAGGGGTCTCTGGGGTCTCTGGCTCTCTCCCTTTCCTCCCTCCCCAGACCCCTTCACCCTGGGGGTACCTGGGGCAGGGGGAGACCCCCAGAATGGAGGTGCCTGCCTTGGGGCAAGGCCCCCCGCCCTTTTGGGGTTCTCAGGGTGTCTCCTCACTGTCGACCCCCCACATTTTCCTGTCCCCCAGACAATGGCACTGCTGGGGCTGCTGATGGGGGAGAGAGGATGGAACCTCACCGTGTCCCCAGGGTGTCCCCACCCCTGTAACCCTTTCCCTGCCGCTCCCCAGATCACAACGCTTGGGGGAGAGAGAATGGAGCACCCCTCTCTGTTCTGGGGGTCCCCAGGGTGTCCCCAACCCTGTAACCCTTTCTGTGCTGCTCCCCAGACCACGATGCTCATTGTGGGGAGAGAGGATGGAACCCCCCTCTCTGTTCTGGGGGTCCCCAGCGTGTCCCCAACCCTGTAACCCTTTCCCTGCCATTCCCAGACCACGGTGCTCATCTGACTGCTGCTGTGGGGAGAGAGGATGGAACCTCACCATGTCCCCAGGGTGTCCCCACCCCCTGTAACCCCTTCTGTGCCAGTCCCCAGACCATAATGCTCATCAGGCTACTGATGTGGGGAGAGAGGATGGAACTCCCCTCTCTGTTCTTGGGATTCCTGGGGTGTCCACACCCCTGTAACCCCTTCCCTGCCGTCCCCAGACTACAACGCTGATCGGGCTGCTGATGAGGGGAGAGAGGGGATGGAACCTCACCCCTGTGTGTGTCCCCAGCGTATCCCCACCCCTGTAACCCCTTCCCTGCCATTCCCAGACCACAACACTGATCGGGCTGATGATGAGGGGAGAGAGGGGATGGAACCTCACCGTGTCCCCAGGGTGTCCCTGTAACCCCTTCCCTGCCATTCCCAGACCACCACGCTGATCGGGCTGCTGCTGTGGGGAGAGAGGGGATGGAACCTCACCGTGTCCCCAGGGTGTCCCCACCCCCTGTAACCCTTTCCCTGCCGTCCCCAGACCACCACGCTGATCGGGCTGCTGCTAAGGGGAGAGGGCACGGAACTCGCCTCTCTGTTCTGTGGGTTCCCAGGGTGTCCCCAACCCTGTAACCCCTTCCCTGCCGCTCCATAGACCACGATGCTCATCGGGCTGCTGATATGGGGAGAGGGGATGGAACCTCACCCCTGTGTGTGTCCCCAGGGTGTCCCTGTAACCCTTTCCCTGCCGTCCCCAGACCACCACGCTGATCGGGCTGCTGAAGACGGCGCGGCTGCTGCGGCTGGTGCGGGTGGCGCGGAAGCTGGACCGCTACTCGGAGTACGGCGCGGCCGTGCTGTTCCTGCTGATGTGCACCTTCGCCCTGATCGCGCACTGGCTGGCCTGCATCTGGTACGCCATCGGCAACGTGGAGGGGCAGCGCACGGGCTGGCTGCACGCGCTGGGCCAGCAGATCGGGAAGCCCCTGAACGGCAGCTTCGGGCCCTCCATCAAGGACAAGTACGTCACGGCGCTCTACTTCACCTTCAGCAGCCTCACCAGCGTGGGCTTCGGCAACGTGTCCCCCAACACCAACTCCGAGAAGATCTTCTCCATCTGCGTCATGCTCATCGGATGTGAGTGCCCCGGGCTGGGAGAGCACCTGTGTGGGAGTGTGTGCTGCTCACCTGGGGTGTGAGAGCACCTGTGTGGGAGTGTGTGCTGCTCACCCGGGCTGTGAGAGCACCTGTGTGGGAGTGTGTGCTGCTCACCTGGGGTGTGAGAGCACCTGTGTGGGAGTGTGTGCTGCTCACCTGTGTGGGAGTGTGTGCTGCTCACCCGGGCTGTGAGAGCACCTGTGTGGGAGTGTGTGCTGCTCACCTGGGGGTGTGAGAGCTGTGGGAGTGTGTGCTGCACAGCTGTGTGTGTGTGAGAGCTGTGTGGGAGTGTGTGCTGCTCACCTGGGGGTGTGAGAGCACCTGTGTGGGAGTGTATGCTGCTCACCTGGGGGTGAGTGAGAGCTGTGGGAGTGTGTGTGTCTCTGTGTGTGTGTGTGTGAGCTGTGGGAGTGTGTGCTGCTCACCTGGGGGTGTGAGAGCTGTGGGAGTGTGTGCTGCTCACCTGGGGGGTGTGAGAGCTGTGGGAGTGTGTGTGAGCTGTGTGAGTGTGTGCTGCACACCTGTGTGTGAGTGAGAGCTGTGTGTGTGTGTGTGTGTGTGAGCGAGAGCTGTGGGAGTGTGTGAGAGCTGTGAGTGTGTGTGCTGCACACCCGGGTGTGTGTGAGCACCTGTGTGTGTGTCAGAGCTGTGGGAGTGTGTGCTGCTCACCTGGGGGTGTGTGAGAGCTGTGTGTGTGTGAGAGAGCTCTGGGAGTGTATGAGATCTGTGTGAATGTGTGCTGCACACCTGGCTGTGTGTGAGCACCCGTGTGCGAGTGTGTGAGATCTGTGTGAATGTGTGCTGCACACCTGGCTGTGTGTGAGCACCCGTGTGTGAGTGAGTGAGAGCTGTGTGAGTGTGTGCTGCACACCTGGGGGTGTGAGAGCTGTGTGTGTGTGTGTGTGTGAGAGCTGTGTGAGTGTGTGCTGCACACCCGGGTGTGTGTGAGCACCTGTGTGTGTGTCACAGCTGTGTGAGTGTGTGCTGCACACCCGGGTGTGTGTGAGAGCTGTGTGTGTGCTGCACATCTGGATGTATGTGTGTGTGAGCACCTGTGTGTGAGAGCTGTGTGAGTGTGTGCTGCACACCTGGCTGTGTGTGAGCACCTGCGTGTGCAGCCAGGTGTGTGTGAGAGCCCCGGGGGCCTTGGCAACTCATCCCCCAACAGCAGCTCCAGGAGATCCTCTCCATCTGCATCGGGCTGCTGGGATGTGAATGTGCAGACCTGAGTGTATCCCCGCACCTGTGAGTGTGCACACCTGTGTGTGTGTATCCCCACACCTGTGAGTGTGCACACCTGAGTGTATCCCCACACCTGTGAGTGTGCAGACCTGAGTGTATCCTCACACCTGTGAGTGTGCAGACCTGAGTGTATCCTCACACCTGTGAGTGTGCAGAGCTGTGTGTGTGTATATCCCCACACCTGTGAGTGTGCACCCCTGTGTGTGTGTGTATCCCCACACCTGTGAGTGTGCACACCTGTGTGTGTGTGTATCCCCACACCTGTGAGTGTGCACACCTGTATCTGTATCCCCACACCTGTGAGTGTGCACACCTGTGTGTGTGTATCCCCACACCTGTGAGTGTGCACACCTGTATCTGTATCCCCACACACGGGGGGCTGTAGGAGCACCCCCAGGCTCAGTTTTGGGGCTGTCCCTGTTTGACACCTCCAGTGATGCTCTGGGGATCAGAGCCCCTCGTGGCCTGTCCCAGGTGACACAGGTGGCTCTGCTGGGGACAGGAGGCTCTGCAGAGATCCGTGGGCTGGGGACACCTGTGGGTCACACCAGCCTGTGGGTCACACCAGCCCCATGGAACATTCCAGATTGGGCACAGGGGCTGGAAACCTGGGACAGGTCCTTGGGGTGCTGGTGGCAGCAGCTGGACACGAGCCTGGGGTGCCCAGGAGGGCACAGCCCAGGGCAGGGATTGTCCCCTGTGCTGAGGGACCCCCTGGAATCCTGGGGGCAGCTCTGGGCCCCTCCAGCAGGAGAGACCTGGAGGGGCTGGAGAGAGTCCAGGGAATGGAGCTGGGAAGGGGCTGGAGAATCCCTGAGGAGCTGGGAAGGGGCTGGAGAATCCCTGAGGAGCTGGGAAGGGGCTGGAGAGTTCCTGAGGAGCTGGGAAGGGAATGGAGAATCCCTGAGGGAGCTGGGCAGGGGCTGGAGAGTCCCTGAGGAGCTGGGAAGGGGCTGGAGAATCCCTGAGGGAGCTGGGCAGGGGCTGGAGAATCCCTGAGGAGCTGGGAAGGGACTGGAGAATCCCTGAGGGAGCTGGGAAGGGACTGGAGAATCCCTGAGGATCTGGGAAGGGACTGGAGAATCCCTGAGGAGCTGGGAAGGGGCTGGAGAATCCCTGAGGAGCTGGGCAGGGGCTCAGCCTGGAGCAAAGGAGGCTCAGGGGGCCCTTGTGGCTCTGCACAGCTCCTGATAGGGACACCCGGGGGGTTCGGGCTCTGCTCCCAGGAACAAGGACCTCAGGGGTTGCCAGGGGAGGATGAGGTTGGATATTGGGAAAATTCCTTCCCTAGAAGGGTGATCGTGCCCTGGCCCAGCTGCCCAGGGCCATGGTGGAGTCCCCATTTAAAGACCCTGTGGATGTGGCACTTGGGGACAGGGTCAGGGGTGGCCTTGGCAGTGCTGGGGGACGGGTGAGCTCAGGCACCTGAGAATTCCCTGGATCACTCTTGGCACCAGCGTGACAGTGACACCTGTCCATGACCATGGGGACCTCCTTAACGATGGGGACCCTCACAGTAATGGGGTCTGGTGACAGTGGGAACCCGTGTGGTGATGGGGACTGCTGTGACAACGGGCACTCCCATAGTGATGGGGACACTGCTGTGGTGATGGGGACATTCCAGTGGTGATGGGGACACTCCTGTGCAGATAGGACCCCCATGACAAAGGGCACTCTGTGGTGATGGGGACACTCCCGTGATGATGGGGACACTCCTGTGATGCAGGGCACTCTGTGATGATGGGGACACTCCAGTGGTGATGGGGACACCCCCGTGATGATGGGGACACTCCAGTGGTGATGGGGACACCCCCGTGATGATGGGGACACTCCTGTGATGATGGGAGCTCCTGTGCAGATGGGACCCCCATGACACAGGGCACTCTGTGGTGATGGGGACACTGCTGTGATGATGGGGACATTCCAGTGGTGATGGGGACATTCCAGTGGTGATGGGGACACCCCCGTGATGATGGGGACACTCCTGTGGTGATGGGGACACTTCTGTGATGATGGGGACACTCCTGTGGTGATGGGGACACTTCTGTGGTGATGGGGACACTCCTGTGGTGATGGGGACACTCCCGTGATGATGGGGACACTCCAGTGGTGATGGGGACACTCCTGTGGTGATGGGGACACTTCTGTGATGATGGGGACACCCCCTGATGATGGGACCCCCATGACAAAGGGCACTCTGGTGATGGATCCCCCCCGTGACAGTGGGGACCCCCAGTGCCAATGGGGACCCCATGACAACGAGCACCCTGCCCGATTTTGGGTTCCCCACACCCCAGCCCTGGCAGTGTGGGGGTTTGGGGACGTTAGGGGGGTTTGGGGGTGCAGAGCCCCCCGACACCCCCCAGCACCGATGTGGGGCGGCATCCTCGGGAGCAGCTCGGCCACCACCCGGTGCTCGGGGACACGGGGACGCTGCAGCCGGGCCGGGGGTGGCACTGGGGGTCCGGGGGGCTCGGGGTGCCGTGCTGACGCTGTCCCCCCAGCGCTGATGTACGCCAGCATCTTCGGGAACGTGTCTGCCATCATCCAGCGGCTGTACTCGGGCACGGCGCGCTACCACACGCAGATGCTGCGGGTGCGCGAGTTCATCCGCTTCCACCAGATCCCAAACCCGCTGCGCCAGCGCCTCGAGGAGTACTTCCAGCACGCCTGGTCCTACACCAACGGCATCGACATGAACGCGGTGAGACCCAGAAACACCCCAGAAACACCCCAGAAACACCCAAACCCCCCATGGCCCCCAGCCCCTCTTCCAGCACGCCTGGTCCTACACCAACGGCATCGACATGAACGCGGTGAGACCCAGAAACACCCCAGAAACACCCCAAAACCATCCAAACCCCCCAGCCCTCAGACCCCTTCCAGCACACCTGCTCCTACACCAACGGCATCGACATGAATGGGGTGAGACCCAGAAACACCCCAGAAACACCCCAGAAACACCCCAAACCCCTGGGACCCCCAAACCCCCCATGGCCCCTCAGCCCCTCTTCCAGCACACCTGGTCCTACACCAACGGCACCAACGTGAACGCGGTGAGACCCCGAGAAAACCCAGAAACACCCCAAAACCCCTGGGACCCCCCAAACCCCCCAAGCCCTCAGACCCCTTCCTCAGGGAGTAATTCCAGCACGCCTGGTCCTACACCAACGGCATCGACATGAATGGTGTGAGACCCTGAGAAACCCCAGAAACATCCCAGAAACACCCCAAACCCCCTGGGACCCCTAAACTGTCCCAGCCCTCAGCCCCTTTTCCAGCACGCCTGGTCCTACACCAACGGCATTGACATGAACACGGTGAGACCCCGAGAAAGCCCAGAAACACCCCAGAAACACCCCAGAAACACCCCAAATCCCGTGGGACCACCAAACCCCCCCAGCCCTCAGCCCCTCTTCCAGCACACCTGGTCCTACACCAACAGGATCGCAGTGAGACCCCCACAAACACCCCAACCCCCCCCGGCCCTCAGCCCCCGTCCTCAGGGAGCGCTTCCAGCACCAGCAGCATCGGTGTGACCACAGCGAGACCCTTCGGGACCCCTAAAACCTGCCCTGCCCCTGTGACCCCCAAAGCGCCGCGCCCCCGTGACCCCCCGCTGTCCGCAGGTGCTGAAGGGGTTCCCCGAGTGCCTGCAGGCCGACATCTGCCTGCACCTGAACCGCAGCCTGCTGCAGAACTGCGCCCCGTTCCGCGGCGCCACCAAGGGCTGCCTGCGCGCCCTCGCCATGAAGTTCAAGACCACGCACGCCCCGCCCGGGGACACGCTGGTGCACGCCGGGGACGTGCTGACCGCGCTCTACTTCATCTCCCGCGGCTCCATCGAGATCCTGCGCGGCGACGTCGTGGTCGCCATCCTGGGTGAGCCCCCCCGAAGGGTCCCGCAGTGCCCTGCGGGGCAGATGCTGCTTTTGGGGGGGCTGGGAGTCCCCAGGGTGACACCCCATGTCCTGGTGCTCCTCGGGTGGCGCCGACCTGCGTCCTGAGGGATCCCCCCCGTCCCGGGACACCCCGGTGCTGGGGAGAGCCCGGACTGACCCCCCAACTCCTGGGGACCCCCCAAAGCCCGGACTGACCCCCCAACTCCTGGGGACCCCCAAAGCACAGACTGAGCCCTGCCTAATGGGGACCCCCCAAAGCACAGATTGACCCCCCCATCTCCTGGAAACCTTCAAAGCACAGACTGGCCCCTCTCTTAGGGACCCCCCCAAAACCCAGACTGAGCCCCCCGTCTCCTGGGGACCCCCCAAAGCACAGACTGATCCCTGCCTATTGGGGACCCCCCAAAACCCACACTGACCTCCGTTTTGTGGACCCCCCTACCAGAGCCCAGGCTGACCCACCTCTTGGGGATCCCCCAGTCCTGGGGAAAACCCAAATTGATCCCCCCCCCTCACCTCCTCGGGACCCCCAGTGCTGGGGACAGCCCAGACTGACTCCCCCATCTCCTGGGACCCCCCAAAGCCCACACTGACCCCCTTGTGGGGAACCCCCAAAGCCCACACTGACCCCCCCATCTCCTGGGGACCCCCGAAAGCCGAGACTGACCCGCGCCTCTTAGGGACCCCCCAAAGCCCAAACTGACCCCCCCTCCTGGGGCCCCCCAAAGCCCAAACTGAGCCCCCATCTCCTGGGGACCCCCCAAAGCCCACAAAGCCCACACTGACCCCCCATCTTGGGGTCCCCCCCGTACTGGGGAAAGCCCAGACTGACCCGCGCCTCTTAGGGACCCCCCAAAGCCCACACTGACCCCCCCATCACCTGGGGACCCCCCAAAGCCCACACTGATCCCCCCTCCTGGAGCCCCCCTGTACCCCCCAGCCCCGTGCACACCCAGAGCCCCCCCCCCGGTCACCCCCTGGCTCCCAGGGGCCCCGAGTGCCTCCTGCTCCTCCCGGACCCCCCCGCTTTGGGGTCACCCCTGTGGGTTCCCCTCTCACAGCCCGGGGTACCCCCTCAGTCCCTCCCTGGGTGCCCCCCAGGCCAGGGGACCCCTCGGGGAGCGGGGGCAGCGCTGAGCCCCGGTGGGTGCCCCCCAGGTAAGAACGACACGTTCGGGGAGCCGCTGCACCTGCACGCGCGGCCCGGGAAGTCGCGGGCGGACGTGCGGGCTCTGACCTACTGCGACCTGCACAAGATCCTGCGCGAGGACCTGCTCGAGGTGCTCGACATGTACCCCGAGTTCTCCGACCGCTTCTGGGGCACCCTGGAGATCACCTTCAACCTGCGCGACGTGAGCGGGGCTCCGAGAAACGGGGGGTCCCGAGCAACCGGGGGGTCCTGGAAATGGGGGGCCCTGGAAATGGGGGGTCCTGGAAATGGGGGGTCCTGAACCAACAAGAGCAAGCTGAGGGGGGGTCCTGACCAGTTTGGAGGATCCTGAGCGAACTGGGGGTCTTGAGGGAGTTGGGGGTGTTCAGAGCAGGTTTTTGGGGGGTCTCAAGCAGTCTTGGGGAGGTCTTAGTGAGCCGGGAGAGCCCTGAGAGAGGCTGGGGATCCTGAGCAGTTTGGGGGGCCCTGAACAGGTTGGGGGTCCTGAGCAGTTTGGGGGGTCCTGAGCAGGCTGGGGGGCTCCTGAGCAATTTTGAGTGGGGGGTCCTGAGCAAGTTTGGGGGTCCTGAGCAGGCTGGGGGTCCTGAGGAGGTTGGGGGTTCCTGAGCAGGCTGGGGGGCTCCTGAGCAATTTTCAGTGGGGGGTCCTGAGGAGTTTGGGGGTCCTGAGCAGATTTGGGGGTCCTGAGCAGGTTTTGGGCTCCTGAGCAATTTTGAGTGGGGGTTCCTGAGAAGGGGAGGGGGCGCTGAGCAATCTGTGCGGGGCAGGAGCTCGGGGGGCTCCCGAAGAAGCGGGAGGGGTCCCGCAGCCCCCGACGGTGCCCCCCGTGCCCCCGCAGACCAACATGATCCCCGGCTCCCCGGGCAGCGACGAGCTGGACGGGGGCTTCTCCCGCCTGCGGCGCCGCAAGCTCTCCTTCCGCCGGCGCCCCGAGAAAGGTGGGCTCGGGTGGGGGCCGGGACCCCCGGGGTGCCCGCAGGGTCCCGGGCCCGGCCCTGACCCCGCCGCGTCCCCGCAGACGCCGCCAGTCCCGGGGAGCCCCGCGCGCTGCGGGGGGACGGCGGGGGCGGGCAAGCGCCGGGAGCGCCGCGGGGCCCGGCCGAGTGGGACCCCCCCAGCCCCTCCAGCTGCGGCTCCAGCGACGAGGAGGAGCCCCCCGCGCCCCCGCCCGGCGCCACCGCGCTGTCCCCGTTCCGCAGCGCCCCCCCGGCGCCCCCCGAGCCCGAGGAGCGGGGCGGCAGCGACGCCTGCAACCCCCTGTCAGGTGGGCCGGGGGTCGGCGTGGGGCCGCCCCCTCCTCCCCTCCTCCCGCGGGGCTGCAGGGCGCCCCAAACCCCGACAGCCCGTGCGTCCCCCTGCCCTGCATCCCCCTGCCCTGCATCCCCCTGCCCTGGATCCCCCTGCCCTGGATCCCCCTGGATCCCCCTGCCCTGGATCCCCCTGCCCTGGATCCCCCTGCCCTGCATCCCCTGGATCCCCCTGCCCTGGATCCCCCTGCCCTGGATCCCCCTGCCCTGCATCCCCTGGATCCCCCTGGATCCCCCTGCCCTGGATCCCCCTGCCCTGGATCCCCCTGCATGCCCCTGCATCCCCCTGCCCTGGATCCCCCCGCCCCTGCATCCCCCCGCCCCTGCATCCCCCTGCCCTGCATCCCCCTGCCCCTGGATCCCCCTGGATCCCCCTGCCCTGGATCCCCCTGCCCTGGATCCCCCTGCCCCTGGATCCCCCTTTCCCTGGCGCTGCTGTCCCCATCCCCGTCCCCTGTGCCCCCCTCAGCCGGGCTTGGGGAGTCCCCCGTTCCTTCCCTCCCCCTTTGGGGGTCCTGCAGACCCCCCAAACCGCAGCACACCCTGGCTCCCAGCCCCTGAGC